>JBBPBO010000004.1:28175074-28448079 GCA_037974295.1 Cicer cuneatum
TTTCATTTGTTGAAAAAAAAAACCAATACATGGCGACCTCTTATAGCAGGATTTTTTTTTTTTGCATTTTGACATATAAATTTATAATAGAAAGTTTATTGTTAAAAAAAATATAATAGAAAAATTTCCGCAAATCAATTATTAGTTAAAAGGTAATAATTAAAATTATATTTAAGTAAAATCTTAAACAAAAATAAGATTTTTTATATATATAAATCCCTATATCTACTTTGTATTCTCCGCCCTCCCTCCCACTCCCTCCACCGTCTCTCACATTCACAGTTGGTTTCGACCAATCCGAGTTGAATCAGTGAGTCGAGTTGAGTATGTCGGACGAGGAACACCACTTCGAGTCCAAGGCCGATGCCGGAGCTTCAAAGACTTATCCTCAGCAAGCTGGCACCATTCGCAAAAACGGTTACATCGTCATCAAGGGTCGTCCCTGCAAGGTTTTAATTAGTTTATAAATTTAATTTTCATCAAAGCTTCATTAATTTCATGAAAATACTACTATCCTTCGTTTTGTTTTATTAGTTAGATTTTGATTAAAAAAATTTCTTGATTTAGTTTGTTTTTTAATTTTGATTATTTAGTCTTTGAGATCTATTATAATACATAATCTAATTTAGCTAATTTAGCGTATTGTTGTTACTTTAGTTAACTGAAATAGAAATAATAATTTTTTTTGTTGAAAATTGAAATTTCATGTTCCATATGTTGTTTTGTTATATTTTAGGGTTTTATTTGTGAGTGTTCTTATATGTTACGGTTTCAATTGCACTGGGATCCATTACATTGCGGAGAAGTCAGTCAATCCAGTCAAATGTGGCTGAGGTGACTGTGACATAAAAATAAACCTGATGTCGCAGTTCATATCTTGGTTTGTGGAATTTTATTTAAAACGTTACCAAGCAACATCACAATACAAGATGAATACTCACAAATACAACCCTGTTGCGGCTGATGCTACTGAGACATAAAAAACCCTAATGTTGCAGTCCAAATGGTGGTCCAGGATTTTTATTTAAAACATTTTGGATTGTAGATTAGGTTTTATTTAAATGAATTTGTGTGGTGTTTTGAGTATTAATTTTGGATTTATGGTTGTGTTTTTGGTTTGTTTGTTTGGCTTTGTTTTGGTACTTTGGTGGTTACTTAAAACTATGATTCATGGGCGTGGATGGACTATTTTTTGGCAGGTTGTTTTGTTCATTTTTAGGGTTGTAATTGTGAGTGTAATCTTGTATTGTAGGGTGGTGTCCCTTGATATTGATGAGAATCCAGTCGAATGCGGCTGTGATTAGTTGTTGTTGCCGAGACATCAAAAACCCTGATGCCGCAGTTTGTATTGTAGTTCTGGACTTTTATCGAAAACTTTTTGGAGCTTAGCATTGATTGTGTTTGACTGAATTTGTGTGCTGTTTTGAACTTTTGAGTATTAATTTGTTTGGATTTATGATTTTTTTGTTTTGTTTGCTTGGATTATTTTTTGTACTTTGGTGGCTTACTTGAAACTGTGATTAATGGGTGCGGATGTTTTTTTTTTATGGCAGGTTGTTGAGGTTTCAACCTCTAAAACTGGTAAGCATGGTCATGCCAAGTGCCACTTTGTTGGAATAGATATTTTCACTGCCAAAAAGCTTTAAGATATTGTGCCCTCTTCCCACAATTGTGATGTAAGTAGATAGACCTTGTCATTTTTATGATGTTTCTACAATTCTATGATTCCTTTCTTTGATGACATTTTTTTCCCGTCTTTTAGGTTCCCCATGTGAATCGTACCGACTACCAGTTGATTGATATTTCTGAGGATGGATTTTTGAGTTGCGATATTGTTTTTCTTTTTCTTTCTTTTTTTTGTTGGCAATTCCTTTGATTTAATGACTAATCTTGATTCTATCATCTGAACCCTTATTTGAATGATGTTATTTTATAGGTGAGTCTGCTTACTGAAAATGGGAGCACCAAGGATGACCTTAGGCTTCCTACTGATGACAGTCTGCTTACTCAGGTTTGTAGAGATCTACTGCTTTGTTTGTTCGATTCACAGCATGCAAAAGTATGATCAGCTTTAGAACTTTTTTTGTTTGTTTTACATTCTTATTTTCTCTTTAATAGTAACGAAAATATAATTACTGTTTGACCTGATTCTTTTTTTAATATCAGATTGATCATTGTATCCCTTGATTCTTTTATTCTTTGGCTCACTTTGGTTTCAACTTCTAGCTAGTAGGAGTTTTAATGAGTTTAAGTTTATCGTCCTATAATTACTGAAGTAATAATGACCTGTCTGTTTGGTGGGAGGAAAACTGATACATTCCTCTTATCGAAGAATTGTACAGTTAACAGCGAAAACATCTTTTTTCCATTGTTTTTGGTATAAATATTTGACAACATGAAATAAGTTGAAATATTTGAAAAAAAATAGAGTATAAACACAATAGTAGTTTTTGTAATTAAAAGTGAAAATAGAAAATGAAAACCAAATAATGTTTTTGTAAGTGAGTGTCTAAGGCGCTGAAGTTAATTTTAACCTTTTACAGGAAGTTAATTTTAATTTATAAGCAAAGCTGTAGTTTAAAGAATTGATAATTATTGATACATGTTTTTAATATTTCTGTTTCTACGAGTCATCAACGAGTAATTTATCCAAGCAAGTTCTGAAAAATGCTCTTGTCTGTTCATATGTTTATTGATGGTTTTTTATTCCTCTAAGTACACATAATTTACTGGCCACTGCAGATAAAGGATGGTTTTGCTGAGGGTAAGGACCTTGTTGTGTCTGTGATGTCTGCCATGGGTGAGGAACAGATTAATGCCCTGAAGGATATTGGACCAAAGAACTAGCTCCAACTGCCAGTTTGTTGTTTCCATTTAAGCAAAAGATTTTTGTGTTTTCTTATTGTTCAACCATTTGGTTATGGACTCTGGTCTTACTAGTCTTACCCAACTGTGTTTGTGGATGTAACAAACTATTTAACATTTTTCTGTTTCCATGTCCTTTTATCTTATAAAAAAATATGAATCTTTTGTCTTTAAATTATCTCTGTGCATTGCTTGCTTAACATTTGAATTTGAACAAGTGTATTGTTCCGACCTCAAGGCTGTAGTAACACATTTTTGAGGTATCGTCGGTTTTGAGTCTTTTGTCTTTTAACTATCCTTAGCTTTGTAGTTTAATATTAAATGTGTTTTTAGCTATTGATGGAAGTATGTAAATATGTTTTAATGTTACTTTTATTCCATCAAAGGTCTTTTTTTAGCAATCTTAAAAGTGACGCAATCCTTAATTGGCGAGAGGATAGTCTAGTGTTATATTTTATAAATGGTTTGTTCATTTCGTTTTTAAAGTGGTATGAGGACCTTCTTCCTCTTTAGCAAAATCAGATTTAGTAAAGAATATAAGAGTGAGGCAGTGGGAATTAGAAGAGGATGGAATTCGGTGGTGGATGTTGCACAAAATATTGGGGGGAGTTACAAATATTAATTAAAATATTATAATTGAAGATTTGCAATTTTCATCTTTGTCGGAAACTTTCTTCTTAAAAAATGAATCAATTTTTTTACATTTAAACAAGCATCAATTTTCTTAAAAAATATTAATGTGTCACTCCTAAAAAAATACACATTAATTAAAACAGTTCACAAATTAACTAAAACAATTTACAATTAACAAATAGTATCAAAGTTTATAAAGCTTGTTGTATTAATTTTATTATATTTTATTAGTATAATTTTTAATAAATGTTTACCTCATTTTTCGTTTATCTCTTCAATTGCATAATTTCTAATATGATATCAGCGGCTTGGTTGTGACTTAAGAATCATTGAATAATCTCCTTTACATTGTGGTAAAGATAAGAAAAAAATTATTGCTAATAAGAACCATTGACATTTGTTTTTTACACTATTTATAGAGAAAAATTACTTAAGTAGAAGAGGAAAATGAAAAATATAAGAAGCAGATTGAGATAGTTTAATGATCAAAACTAAAAAGCGACACTAACGGTTGATCGATGCGACTGAGAGGGAGAGTCCAAGAGAAGAGAAGCATCGCTAGCGGCTGACTGCTGCAAGTGAGAGGGAGAGTCCAAGAGAAAAGAGGGAGAACAATCTAGAGAACTGAGAGAAGGGGAGAGGAGAGAGACCACTTTCTCAAAACTCTAAAGATTTAGGAATATTTTAGTAAATTATAACTATTATTTTAATAATTTATTTTTATTATCTATAAAAAAAAAATTAAAAAATATTAGAGATGTCGTGACCCTTGTCTGCTCTTGAGAAGATCTGCCGCTGATGGGACTCGAGAAAACTCCATTGTAAAGGATTTAGATAGAAGATGGAGCATGAGAGAACTCAAAAGTTGAGGATTTAAGGCAATGCATTATACCATATTTTCATAAGTATATTTTCCGAGACAATAATTCTTGATGTTGTGACTTGAAGATCGTAAATTGGTGGCTTTTCCGGATGATGATTACATTTGAACCTATAATCCTATGATATTAGGTTTAAGTTAAAATTTAAATCCATGGAAAGATTTACAGCTCCCAAACTTTACATCATGAATTTTTTTTCTTCTTCTTAAAGTATGTATTGGTGGCAGATTCATAAATATTATTTATTGGAGATAAAAATATAAGAATAATATTTTTTATAAAAATAAAATAAAGGTTCAAACAATTCTTAATTAAGAAAAACAAGAAGATTTATTTGGTCATAGAAATTAAAAAAGTAATAATCTATAATATTATAAATTTTTGGTTTAATTGCAGTTGTGATCCCTCTATTTTTGCTAATTCATGGAATTGGTCCCCCAATTTTAAAAGTCGATAGTTTTGGTGCTTCTATTAGATTTTTAAACTAAAAAATAAAGATTTGACATTTTTTAAATGATATACAACCATCTAGATATATTAATTATTCATATCAATAATTAAATTACAAAAATAAAAAATTTATAAGTTGAAAGTTAAGTTTTTAGAAGGTTTTATTGCGATTTCATGGATGTTAATCATTCTACATCATCTTATCCTATACCATATTATTAAAACATGTCATATTGCTATTTTTTAATTAAAAATTAGAATAAAAGACCAGAAATATCACTAAACGGAGAAGATAAACCAATAGTGTCTTAAAATAAAATCAAACTAAGGAGAGGAGGAGGACTATCAACTGTCCAAATAAAAGATCCAGAATGACCAATATTAGCAAAAAATATCGGCACATCTATTTGCTTCAAGGTAGGCATGCACCACAGTAGGATTCCAATCAGATGAAACAATAAAAGAATGTCCTAGAGCCAAGGTTGAAGAGATCTCGTGCTAGTAAAGCCAATAGTAACCATATAAACCACAACAGATGAGTCTAGCTCAAAAAAACTTCTTTCAAGCTTCAAACTTCGAAAAGGCGTCCAAATAGCAATACAAGAACCAATGATGCAACCTTTGATAAATCTTCCATCATGATCTCTAAATAAACCACCGGCAAATTCATGGTCCAAATAAAAGTCATTAGTGGAGTATTCATTAATTGTAAAGTTTGCTTAACCTTGAGGAATATCACTAACTAGATGATTAATCAAAGGGCCAACACCAAGGATCCACTTGTCTTTCTAAATACAAACAGTTAGGCCATCATGCACAATCCAAATAATATTATCTTCAATTATGGGCCAAACTTCAACAATAGGCATCCATATTTCTCTTTAAGAATCTTTACCCAAAGTTTATCATAATTATCCACCAATTGTCGGGCTAATTTGAGCATGTAGGCTTTATTTAGAGTGTAAAGATTGTGAAATCCTACACCACCCTCAGCTTTGTCTTTACAAATGGTATCCCATGAGATAGGATAGAGCTTCCTTTGTTGATTTGTGATGCACTAGATAAAATTATGACATAATCGCTCTGCCTCATCACAAACCGAAGCAGGGAGGAAAGTTGTTTGCATAAAATAATAGAGGATACTAGAGAGACAAGACTGAGCCAAAGTGACCTTACCTGCAAAAGAAAGATAAGTGGTTTTCCATCATGTTAGCTTTTTTCTTATTTTATCAAGGATAAAAGAATGAGAGTGTTTAGCAACACTTTTGGTAATCATTTTATAAATAACATAACAAAGGGCTATAGGACGAAACTAAGAAGAACGCTCCAGCTCATCCATCGCCTTTGGGAATAAGAGAAATCAATGTATGATTCACTTCTTGGTTTTGGAAGGCAGTAAGAAGACTTCCTCAACAAATTTGTGCAAATAAGAACCAATAATGTCTCATTGGGATTTAAAGAAGATAGGATGATAACCGTTTGGTCTTGGAGATTTGAGGTTTTTCATCCAAAGAGAGTTTTCCTAATTTCCTCAAGAAGGTCCGGTGAACTGAGCATCTTGACACTCTATTCCATCAAGGAAGGGAACATAATAGAAGTACATAATAGTGGTCTGGAGATACAATCAAATGTGTATTAGGTCTTATAGAAATATGTAATGAGGACTTTTAACTCCTCCTCATCATATATCAACTCATTTTCATGATTTAACAAGGATGAGATGCAATTTCTACGTCTACAAGAAAGAGCTGATTGATGAAAGTACATAGTGTTTTGATCACCTAAGGTGATCCACTTACTCATACTTTGATGTAACCAATAGGCCTCATCTTCATGGACAATAACATAATACTCATTCCAAAGTTGAAGTCTGAACACCTCCAATATTTTTTTATCAATTCGTAAAAGAACATTATTAATACCTTCTAACTGATTAAGAATATGCTTCTTTCAACAAAGAATATTGCTGAAAACATCTTTATTCCAAATTTTCAAATTCTTAGTAGCACAGTTAACATTACTAACCCAAGGGTCAGAAGTAATCCAACTAGATTGGAATTGATTTCGAAAGTCTAAATGATCGAGCCAAGGACACATAAATTTAAAATAACTTATGTTTCTATGAGCTTCTTGTGAATTGGAAGTTTGGAGCCAAATGCCACAATGATAAGAAGATTAAATAAGGATATTAACACTATGAGAAAAAAGAACTTGTCAATCAAAAGTACATAAAACACGATCAAGTCTCTCGTTTAAATTACCACCCTTCATGTAAAGGGATGACCTTTATATTTCAAATCAATCAAGTTACAAGTGTTAATAAAGTCAACGAAAGTTTTTGAAGCTCGAAAATTAAAAAAGGCTTCGTCCATTTTTTCTCTTTCATAAAGAACAACATTAAAGTCGCCACATACACACCAAGGTGAGTGGCTACAATATTTAAAACTAACCAGTTCTTCCCAAAGAGCTTCACGAGCGTATAAATGAGGACTACCATAAATGATTGACAATAGAAAAACCCTGAGCTTTTAGTGAAGCAGCATTCCAAACACACCAAATACCACCAGAAAAACCTTGAGCTTTAACACGAACAAACACCACCATCAAAGCCAATTTTTTCACAATAGAATCAACTTTGATGCCATTGATGCGAGGTTCCAAAATAGCCACTAGATTAAATTGATATATACAAATATAATCACAAATCAAAGAAGGGATGTTTTTTCCCCAGTGCCTATACAATTCCAGATTAAACTATTTGTCATTAAACTTGAAAAGGTCAAGAGATAGCCTTGCAATCTACTACACATTTTTGGCCCAAATCATAGGTTTGATATCTTGCTCATTAGAAGCAAGAAAAAGATATCAAACCTATGGTTTGGGCCAAAAATGTGTACTAGAAAATGTTTATAGTCTCCTTCATCTTCAAAATGTGTACTAGAAGTTACTAGAAAAATGTGTACCAAGGAAAAAAAACACCATTTGAGTGGTCCATTACGTGAAATTCCCACTTTTACCACACAAATGTTGCAATTTAGAAGTCATGAAGCTTAACCCAAACCATCTTGCCCAACAATCTAACAGTAAGTGTTTGTTTCCAAGGTTTTTGATAACTCTTCATCATATGCATATTTTTCACTGTTTTTAATCTTATTTATCTTCAATCATTAGTTAATTTAAGGAGTTATTTTATATATTCTATTGATTTTAGTTATTGGATTTAATAAAATGTTTATGTTCATATTTCCTTGATTAAGTAGAGATTTTTTGTAGTTATGTATTGTTTCTTTGTTTTAGTGCAGTGCTGAATTTTGGTGAGAAATTAACATGACCTACATGGAGTATTTATGTCATATTTGGAGTTGTAGATGTCCAATTGGAGTCAAACCAAGTGCAAATGAAAGCTAAGATCCATAGCTACAACTTTCATGAAGACACTGAAATCAAATTCGGACTCAAAAGATGAGCCAAATGCAATAAATACCAAATATTAGATTATGTGCGCCAAAAGCGCAAATCACGCGCCTGAAGCGCATTTATGCGTTTCTGATTCCATTTAAATGCGCCTGAAGCGCAAGTCCCGCGCCTGGGGCACGTGGCACGCTGCAGAATGTATAAAACCGAGTTTTTCTGATTTTCTAGAGATCTTTTGATCTATTAGGAAGTTTAGAGACTTGTGCCCTAGCAGAGAAACTCAGAGACGACTATTCTACACCATTGAAGGAGTTTTTATCAGGAATCATTCAGATATCTTTCCTGTAATTCTTCTTTAATCTCTATCTATTTAATCTTTGTCACGAGTAACTAAACCTTATTTGTTAGGGATGAGTGAAACAAGATAAAACCCTTATCTGTCTGATTTGATTCTTGGTTATATGGATAAATTTATTGAATTATTTTTCTTATCTATGTGCTTAATGCTTTTTATTGCTTGATCAACTTTAAAATATTTTACAATTTGTATTTTGAAACGGAAGTGGACTTTGAATGCATGAGATGCTAAATTCATGAGATTGTAGTCTAGGGATAGATGCAGGTCATGAAATCAATTGAATTAGCTGCAGAGGCAGCAGTTTAAAAATAGAATTTCTGTACTATAAAGCTTAATCCTAATCTTAAATCCATTAAGGAATTAGGGGTTATTTTGGAATTAAAGGTTCTGTCACTAAGACATTATGACAAGAATACTAAAGAGAATTCGATAATAATTCAATAAAGGAATTCAGTAACTAGGATCAAATTAGAAACCAAGGTTGGACTCGTAGTGAAACTCATGCCTGACATTTTTCTCATTGTAAAAGTTCAATTTTATTACTTTTGTTATTTCAAATATTATTCTAATCAATCCAGAAATTTTTTGTTCAATTTTAGCAAATAAATATAATTCAATAGTAAAACGCAATCCTTGAGTTCGACACTCGGTACAACCGTTTTATTTATTTATTTTTATTTCTATTTACTCACGATTTTTCTAACCTTTTATGTGAGGCCAGTCCTCAACTAAGCTTCTTTTTTATCCAGAAATTGAAAAGACCGCAAAAGCAAATCGAAAGGCGGTTCGAGAAAGGAGGAAAAGGGAAAGAAAGTTAACAGCGGAAGAACAGGATCTAGGGGATTGCTTCATATTTGCCGAAATGGCTGATCCACCACCAGCTGAACGTACCCTCGGGGAGTATGGGAATCGTGATAGAAACCACGCTTGATTAGCCATCCATAACCAACCAGTTACAGTCAACAAGTTCGAAATAAGTCTCGCCCTGTACCGAGAGTTGAAGGACATCCACTTTTCTAATAAACATAACGAAGATGCAAATAGACATCTCACAAACTTCTTTGAACTATGTGAGACAGTGAAGGTGGAGGGTAACAGTGAAGAAGGCAAGAAGTTGTGACTATTTCTATTGTCGTTATAAGATGATGCTAAGGAATGGCTTAATTCTTTACCCTCTAGTAGCATCACCACATGGGTCGATCTTGAAGACAAATTCTTGGAACAATACTTTCCCCCAGCTGTGTTCGTCAAAAAAAGGCCAGAGATTTCCGGTTACAAATAGAAAGAAGGAGAATCCCTTCGTGACACTTACCGGAGGTTCAAGAGTTTACTAGTAGGATGCCCCAATCATGCTTATGACGACACTGCTCAAATGCAAATATTCTGCAATGGGTTGAGGCCAAGCACTAGAATTATGTTGGATGCTACAGTAGGTGGTTCTTTGAATTACAAGACCGCATCAGAAGCACGAAAAATTATCAAGATTATGGCATCAAATGAGCAAATGATTTTGTATGATAGAGGTGGTGGGTCAAAAAGTGGTATGCTGGAATTAAGTGTTATGGATGCCAGGTTGGCTCAAGGAAAGCTACTCCAAAAACAGATAGAAGATTTTATCGTTGCGGAGATAAAAAAAGGGGATGGCAGCTCTAAATATACAACTCTAAGTGGCCCCTGTCAAATTATTGAAACATACAAGTTATGACTTTTGTGGGGGAGCACATAAAGATGGCGCTTGTGAAGTACCAGATGATGATGACACAGAAGAACTAGAAAAAGGTGAATTTTTTGGGTAACAACGGGAAGCAGAATAATCCCTACTCTAGTACGTACAATCCGGGTTAGAGAAATCATCCAAATTTTTCATGGAAAGATCAACAGGGTGGATCCCAAAGCCAACAAGGAGCTCAAAAAAATCAAGCACAACCGCATAAAGCTACTTGGGAGATTGCTATTGAGAAGTTGGCAACAAAAACAAGTGTTTTTATTGAAGAGTCAAGAGCCATTTAGAAAAATCACTCAACCTCCATAAAGAATCTTGAGATCCAAATGGGTCAAATTGCTCAACAGCTAGCACAAAGAGCGGCCGGAAACTTGCCTAGTGACACAGTTCCAAATCCGCGAAACAATGTCGTGACAACAAGGAGTGGCAAGGTAAGTGAACCAACACCACCTGAAGCCAAAAAGGGTGAAGTGCTTCAATCCCAACCCACTCAGAGGAAATAGTCACCCCAACATCAGCTAAGGTGGACATTGGTCATGAAAAGGAGGAAGAACATGTGGTGCAGAAAAAGGAAGCCCTACCAAAGCCCGAAATTCAACTTTCATTTCCTCATAGATTAAAAAGAGAAGAAATAGAAAAAAAAAGTCGGTGATGTTTTTAAAAAATTGCAAATTAACATTCCTTTTAAAGAATCGTTAGAGTAGATGTCGACATACGTCAAGTTCATGAAGGAGATTCTATCAAAGAAAAGGAAAATCGGCGGTGAAACAGTGATGTTTACCGAAAAGTGTAGTGCTATTCTATAGAGGAAGCTACCACTTAAGCTCAAGGATCCTAGAAGCTTCTCTATCCTTTCCGCTATTGGGAATAGAACTTTTGGGAAGGCCCTGTGTGATCCTGGTGTAGGAACCAAGTTGGTTCTCACACTTAAAGTTTCGATGTTAACAAAAGTATTTTATGAAAATAACATAATTGACTTCGAAGAAGAATGCAAAAATCAGAGGATGACGTCACCAGATGATACCTCCAGAAGATATCACCAGAAGATACCTCCAGAGGATACAAGAATATGTCATTAGAGGATACCAGAGGATATCACTAGAGGATCCCATCAGAGGAAAAAATCAGAGGATGTCAACAAAGGCAAAAATCAGAGGATATCATCAATTAGAGGATATCATTAGAGGCAAGAATCAATGACATCATTAAAGGATATCATTCGTGGTCCAGATTAGAAGGAAACATGGTCCAGATCTGAAGCAAACATGATCAGAAGATAACATGGTCCAGATCTGAAGCAAACATGGTCTAGAAGAAGACATGGTCCAGATAAAAAGGAAATATGGTCCAGCAGAAGACCTAGTCCAGATCAGAAGCAAACATGGTCCTGAAGATAATATGGTCCATACCAGAAGATAACATGGTCCAGATCAGAAGCAAACATGATTAGAAGATAACATGGTCCAGATCAGAAGAGGACATGGTCCGGACTTGGTCCCGATCAAAAAAATACACGGTCCAGATTTAAAACGTGATTCAGATACGTAAAAGACTTGATTCAAATTCAAAGAAGACTTGATTGGAATTTTGAAAGACATTTGATCAATGTTTTAAGAAGTTTTGATTCAAAAATCAAAGAAGACCTGATGGAAATTCGAAGGAGATCTGAGCAAAGAAGATTTGGTTCGAAATTAAAAAGAAACAAGATCTGTTTAAAAGAATTTTCAAAGGAAATCTGAGCAAGATACATCTCGAAATTAAGCTTGGACAAAGCCCATATTTCAGCTATAAAATGAGGCTTCAGGCCACAACAGAAAGCATCTAAAAGTAGAAGAACTCAAGCGTAAAATCCAGATTCATCTTAGAGTTCAAAGAGATCGAAAAACACAAGAACTCAAGCTTTAAATTCAAAATCATCCGAGAGTTCAACAGAGAGAAACATTTGTGTGCAAGAGCAATATTCTCTAAGTGATTTTTCGAGAGTGAGAGTAATTGCAAAAAATCAGCTTTCCAGAAGCAATTATGCAAAGTTCCAAACCCTTATAATCAAACCCGATAGTGGTGTGAATTCCTCCTTGAATCTGGGGTTGTCAGATTGGTAGCCTTGAAATCAATTTTGGCAAAAAGAATTCAATTTTGGAAAAAAGAATTGGTAGCCTTGAAATCAACATTCATCAAAATAGCAAAAAGAATTCAATTTTGTAAACACAATTCAACCCCCTTCTCGTGTTTGCACCTTCAATTGGCACCAGAGCTCGGTCTCAAGGCTGAGCACTTTACAGTGTTTGGGAAATGATCCAAGGGTTCAACATGTCTGGATTCAATGAAGAAACTGCTGGAGGAAACATCAACATACCACCTCTGTTTGATGGAGAACGTTTTGAGTATTGGAAAGACAGGCTGGGAAGTTTTTTTATTTCACAAGATCCTAAACTTTGGGACTTGGTGGAAGATGGCTATACTGCTCCAGAGGATGCTGACGGTGTTGAAATTCCCATAAAGGATATGGATGCTGACCAGAAGAAGATGTACAATATGCATCATAAATCCATAACGTTCATGATAAATGCAATCACCTTCAAGAAATTCGACAAGTGCACCAACAAAGAGACAGCAAAGAGTATCTATGATAGTCTGACTCTAACTTATGAAGGAAGCAAGCAAGTTCTATAAGCAAAGGCCAACATCCTAGTCAAAAAGTACGGGCTGTTCAAGATGGAAGAAGATTAAGACATTGAAGCAATGTTTTCCAAATTCCAGACTCTGGTCTCAGGATTAAAGGTACTCAAGAAAAGTTACACTACTGTTGATCACGTGAAGAAAATTCTTAGAAGCCTGCCAATCAAATGGAGACCAAAGATCACTACCATTAAGGAAGCAAAGGATCTGAATACCCTAAAGCTAGAAGAATTAATTAGATCCCTCAAATCACATGAAATTGAGCTTGAAGAAGATGAGCGCAAGAAGAAGAACAAAACCCTAGCCTTGAAATCCAAGCAGAAGAAGGTCCTAAAAGCAGAAGCAGAATCAGAAGATAGTAATTCTGATGATCAGAAACCAGAGGAAAAGGAAATTGCTTTCATAACCAGAAAGGTTCTAAAGATGTGGCACAACAGAAAGAAGAGGTTTCCCCAAAGGTATTCCAAGCATTCCAACAGAGGAAATGATGAACATGACAAGAATAGTATCATCTGCTATGGATGCAATGAACATGGACATATCAAGTCAGAATGTACAAACCTGGAGAAAGGGAAACACCAGAAGAAAGACTCCAGACCCAAGAAGAAGAATCTGATGGCTACATGGGATGATTCTGATGAATCTTCTGATGATGATGAAGCATAATTGGCTATGATGGCTCACATCAACTTTGCCTTTGGATGCAACACAGATTCTGACTCTAGAAGTGAATTAGAAGATGAAAAACAAGAATTGGCTTTGATGGCTCACACCAACACTGCCTCTGGATCCAACACAGACTCTGATTTTGGAAGTGAAGCATTGAATGAAGAAAAAGAGGTATTTTCTGAACTCACCCGATCTGATTTAATTACTGCAATGCATGATATTTTAAATGTTAATAACAAACTGTATTTTAAATTGAAACACTTAGGGAAGAAAATAAAATTCTAACCAAAGAAGTTTCTTTTTTTTTTAAGAATAAAAATGCATAATGTAAAACAGAAAATGCAGTTCTTAAAACTGAGAGTGCTGAACTTAAGGCTAAAAACCCTAATTCTGAAAAGTAATCTTTGTTCAACATCAAGTGAAAATACTGAATGTAATTTTGATAAGCATGAACAAGTATTACAAGAGTTTATTGCAAATGGTATGGAAAGAAGTAAATATGCTTCTATGATTTATGGAGTTAGTAACAATGGTAAAAGAGGCATAGGATTTGATGAATCTGTAACTGTAACTAAACTCATTTCCTCTAATGCTTTGTGTGTTGTTTGTGCTAAGAAAGGTCACTCAAAATTGTCTTGTCCCATGATAAAATCAAGGAAAGACAAGAAACCTTTCAAGACTAACAAACCAGGACCCAACCAGATTTGGGTACCAAAAGATAAAATTGTTTATGCTGCAGATGTTGTAAGCAACCAAATTGAAACACCGGTCATGGTGGCTGGTCAATGGATGCTTGCAATATATGAAGGGAAAAAGGTCCATGTTCCAAAACCTACCAAACAGAAGCCAATTGATTATGGTGGAAGAAGAACTGGTCAACACAATACCTATCAGAACCAGAATCATAGGAGGAATAGGAAATATCAGATAAATCACTCATATCAACATAACTGGAACTACTAGAAAAATCAGAATTACCATCAGTTCCAGAACTAGAAGAATAAGAATTACCATCAGTTCCAGAACTAGAAGAATAATAATTACCATCAGTTCCAGAACTATCAGAGGAACCTGATATATCAGTAGAAACAAAAGTGTCAGACTAACAATCAGAATCAGGAGACTTCCTTGAACACTCCAATCAAAGTCATCAAGACTACAAACCTGTATGGGAATTCAAATCCCTTCATCCAGACTCTCTAATCACATAATATGCAAACTCAGAATCTGAAAACCAGAAAAGAAGAAATAAGAGGGTTTTTAGAGTGAAACTGAAACTGTTGACATATAGGTTATATCCTTGTTTAAATATCATTACTGTTTTGATATTATGTTTTTTGTGATAACCATAAGCTTGATCTTAAACATCAAAGCTAGATAAGTATTTTGCAAGTTCTCAAAAATTTAGAGGAACCATGTGATCCACAAAATTAGAACACTTCAGCATAAATAGCATGCCAGTAGTTTCAAATACAAGCAGAAACCATCAGAAGAAAAATTGATGTTCTGGCTGTTTACCAGAACCAAAGGAAGCTGATGAAGACAAACCCGAAGAACATGAAAAGGTAAAGGATGCAAGCAAATCAGAAGAATCTGACAAATTTTCAAAAGATGAATCTGAAGATAAGTCAGAAGCAAGATGTGGATGGAAGTACAAGACATCTCATCCTGAAACTCTAATCATTGGAAATACAAGTGATCCTTTAAGGACCCAATCATCACTTAAAGACACGAGTTTCTTTGGCTTTCTCTCATCAATTAAGCTTACCTCTATTGATGAAGCATTGGCAAAAGATGGATGGATTCTTGCAATACAAGAAGAGTAAAATAAATTTGAGAGGAATGATGTTTGGGATCTAGTTCCAAGACCAGAAAAGAACATTATTGGAACCAAGTGGGTTTTCAGAAACAAGCTAAATGGAACTGGTGAATTGGTTAGAAACAAGGCAAGACTTGTTGCACAAGGCTACAGTCAGCAAGAAGGCATTGACTACACTGAGACATTTGCTCGACTGGCCTGGTTAGAAGCTATTTGTATCCTACTTTCCTGCTAATAATAACTGATATGATCCTGGTTGTCATGAATCACTTTAAGGATCGTTCTAGGTAGGAACTTATAGATTTGAACCAAAAACACGTTTTGCTGGAGAACGCAATAACCAGGGTTCCAAAAGTCAGAATCAGACGATTCCAAAACTAGGTGAAAGATGACGTTCCGAAATGCAAGTTAGGCTGTTGAATCACCAAAAAAAAGTATGTAGAACTCAAGATATGATCGTAGGTTACTGAACACGCAAATTGGTAGAATTTAAGTAATAGGGTTTGATGTAAAGGAAATTCAAATTACTATTTAACAAACGAACCAAGAAAAGAATGGTGCCACAATCTAAGGATTGATAAGCCAAAAGAACGCCACAAGGATTAACAACCTTGATAAGTTCAAAGTGAATTCTTTCAAGAACTCTAGAGAGCAAAGCCTCACAACAATAATGTTCCAAAATCTCCAATAAAAAAAACAAGGGTTTGCCTTTTATAGTGGAAACTCCTTACAAGTTCTGTAAATTTGGCCCAAGTCATGTTTCTACAATTAGACCCAAATTTTCTTATTAATTCAGTCTACTACTTAATTAAAACTAATATTAAAATCTAATAACACATAGATGCCACCTTCATTCCTTAATTTCTTCAATTTGAATTAAACAATTTATTATCTTGGGCTTCAATTCTTCATGACTTGTACTTGCTTCAAATAACGTGGTTATCAAGCTATTTAGAACCTCTTTTGCTTTCTTTGACCTTGCTCTTGTCATTGGAGTTCCAAGACCTTGAATATCCTATATGTTTCCTTCCTTGGTTATGCATTCTATGTCTTCATCATTCCCTCCTTCTTGAACTGAATTTGCCCTCAAATTACAATTTTCTTCAACTGCATCATAAGGAGACAAGTCAACCACATTAAAAGTAGGACTAACACCATACTCACCTGGAAGATCTATTTTGTACGCATTATCATTAATTTTGGACAGCACTTGAAAAGGTCCATCTCCCCTTGGTTGAAGCTTAGATTTTCTTTGAGAAGGAAATCTTTCCTTCCTTCATGAACCCAAACGCAATCACCTGGTTCAAACACAACCTTTTTCCTCCCTTTATTAGCTTGTCGAGCATAGCTATCCACTTTCTTTTCAATTTGTGCCTTTACCTTCTCATGTAATTTTCGAACATATTCAGCCTTAGCGTTCCCATCCTTATGAATTAGAATAGAACTACTTGGCAATTAAAGTTCTTACAATTAAAGTTTTGATGTTAACAAATGTATTTTATGAAAATAACATATTTGACTTAGAAAAAGAATGAAAAATGTCATCAAAAGAATAAATCAGAAGATGACGTCACCAGAAGCAGAAATCAGAGGATGACATCACCAGATGATGTCACCAGAAGATGACGTCACCAGAAGCAGAAATTAGAGGATGACGTCACCAGAGGATATGTCCAGAGGATATCATCAGAGGAATCTGTCAGAGAAAAATGCTCAAAACAGAATATGAGAAATATGCTCAAAATAGAATCTGAGAAAAATGCTCAAAACAGAATCTGAGAAATATGCTCAAAATAGAATCTGAGAAAAATGCTCAAAGCAGAATCTGAGAAAAATGCTTAAAACAGAATTGGAGCAAAAGACTCGAGAAACAGAATCTAGCTAAAAATATGCTCAAAACAGAATCTGAGAAAAATGCTCAAAACAGAATTGGAGCAAAAGACTCGAGAAATATAATCTAGCTAAAAGTATGCTCAAAACAGAAGCGGGGCAAAATGCTCAAAACAGAAGCGGGGCAACATGCTCAAAAGAGCTACACTACTACTGATCATGTAAGGAAAATACTTAGAAGTCTGACAATCAAGTGGAGACCAAAGATCACTGCTATTCAGGAAGCCAAAGATCTGAATACTCTAAAGCTGGAAGAATTAATTAGCTCTCTCAGATCACATGAAATTGAGTTGGAAGAAGATGAACCCAAGAAGAAGAACAAAATTCTAGCTCTGAAATCCAAGAAGAAGAAGGCCCTGAAAGCAACATCAGAAGATAGTGATTCAGACGATCAAAGTCAGAAGAGATTGCTTTCTTATCCAGAAAGTTCAGAAAGATGTGGCATAACAGAAGGAATAAATTTCCCTAGAGATATTCCAATCAATCCAACAAAGGAAGTGATGATACACGTGACAAGAAAGGTGTCATTTGCTACGGATGCAATGAATCTGGACATATCAAGTCAGAATGTCCAAATATGGAGAAAGGGATGTACCAGAGGAAAGATTTCAGAACTAAGAAGAAAAGAATAAAATGTACCAGAGGAAAGATTGCAGAATTTAAAACAGAAAGTGTCATTCTTGAAACTGATATTGCAGAATTGAAAACATAGAATGTATGTTTGAAAAACAGTTTTGCTGAACTTAAAGACGAAAGTTTAAATCTGAAAAATAATCATAATTCAACAACAATTGAAAATACCACAAGTAATTCTAATATGCATGAACAAGTTCTTCATGAATTTCTTGATAGTGGTATGGAAAGAAGCAAATATGCTTCTATGATTTATGGAGTCAGTAGGAATGGAAATAGAGGTATAGGATTTGAAGAAACTATAACTGAACCTAAACCTGTGCTTAAACCTGTTCCCTTTGATATTGTGTGTGCTGTTTGTTACAAGAAAGGTCATTCCAAAGTGTCTTGTTCTATGCTAAATACAAGGAAAAACAAGAAACTTTTCAAGACTAACAAACCTGGACCTAACCAGATATGAGTAACCAAAGTGAAACACCAGTCATGGTGCCTGTTCAATGGATGCTGGCAATATATGAAGGGAAAAAGGTCTATGTTCCAACATCTATCAAGCAGAAGCAAAGTAACTCTGGTGGAAGAAGAACTGGCAAATACAATACCTATCAGAACCAGAACCAGAATCATAGGAGGAACAGGAAATATCAAAGAAATCACACATATCACACAAATCAGAACAGACAGAGAAATCATACATATCAACAAAACTGGAACTACCAGAAGAATCAGAATTATCATCAGTTCCAGAAGTATCAGAGGAACCTGATATATCAGCAGAAAGAGAGGTGTCAGTATCTGGAGAGTTCTTCAAACACTCCAGTAAAATTCATCAAGACTACAAACCAGGAAGGGAATTCAAATCCCTTCATCCAAAACATCTAATCACAGAAAATACAAATTCAGAATCTAAATATCAGAAACAAGAGGATTTTCATAGTAAAACTGAAACTGTTGACATAGAGGTTACATCTTGCTGTAAAATCTATTATTGTTTGATATTTATGTTTAATGTGATAACCAGAAGCTTGATCTTAAAAATAAAAGCTAGATAAGTATTCTGCAGGTTTTCAAACTGTCAGAAGAACCAAGTGATTCACGTGATGTGAACACTTCAACAGAAACAATATTTCAGTGGTTTCAAAAACAAGCAGAAACCACCAGAAGGAGAATTAATGGTTTGGCTGTATTGAGTTCATTTTTAAATTATTTGATTTGTATTATGTTATATGACAAATAGCTTGACCTGAAAAATCAAAGCAAGATGAAGCTGATGCAGGTTAACCAGAAATAGAGGAAACTGATGCTGGTTTACCAAAACCAGAGGAAACTGAAGCTAGTTGAGCAGAACCAGAGGAAACCGATGCAGGTTTACTAGAACCAGAAGCTGATACAGATCTACCAGAACCATAAGCTGATGTAGACAAACCAAGAGAGCTTGAAAAGATGGAAGATGAAAGAAGAACCTGACAAGTCTTCAGAGGATAAATCTGAAGATAAGTTAGAAGAAAGAATATATCACTCCTAGACATGGCCAGAACTATGTTAAATGATTTAAATGTTGCAAAACAATTTTGGGCTGAAGCAATCAACACTGCATGTTACATTCATAATAGAGTCTATATTAGATTTACAAGAACTAGAGAAAGTAGAAGCAGATAAACCAGCAGAACATGGAGAAGTGGAAGATACAAGCAAGTCAGAAGCATGTGAAACATTTTCAAAGGATGAATCTAATCAAATCAGAACCATTTATGAGAAGTCAGAAGAGAAATCTGGACGGAAATACCAGTCATCTCATCCTGAAAATCTGATCATTGAAGTGGAAGTGATTCTTTAAGAACCAGATCATCATGAAAAAAAATATAAGTCTGTTTGGTTTAATCTCATCGATTGAGCCTACATCTATTAGTGAAGCATTGGCAGATGATGGATGGATTATTGCAATGCAGGAAGAATTAAATGAATTTAAGAGGAATAATGTTTGGGATCTAGTCCCAAGACCAGAGAAAAACATTGTGGGAACCAAGTGGGTCTTCAGAAATAAGCTAAATGAAAAGGGTGAAGTAGTCAGAAAAAAGGCAAGGCTTGTGGCACAAGGTTACAGTCAACAAGAGGGCATTGATTACACTGAGACATTTGCTCCATTGGCCAGGTTAGAAGCTATTCGTATCTTATTGTCCTTTGCTGCAAATAATAATATCAAATTATTTCAAATGGATGTTAAAAGTGCTTTTCTCAATGGTTATTTGAGTGAAGAGGTATATGTTAAACAACCTCCAGGTTTTGAAAATTCTGAATTTCCAAACCATGTCTTCAAACTTAGAAAATCCTTGTATGGGTTAAAACAAGCACCTAGAGCATGGTATGATAGACTCAGTAATTTCTTACTTAAAAATAACTTTGAAAGAGGACACATAGACAATACTTTGTTTAGCAGATCAATAGAAAATGATATTTGGATCTTTCAAATTTATGTTGATGATATTCTTTTTGGATCTACTAATGGCATTCTTTGTCAAGAATTTTCTGAATTAATGCATCATGAATTTCAAATGAGTATGATGGGAGAACTTAAGTTCTTTCTAGGAATACAAATTCAACAAAGTCCTGAAGGTATTTACATTCACCAAACATAATATACAAAGGAACTTCTCAAGAAGTTTAAGATGAGTGATTGCAAAACTATGGCTACACCAATGCATCCTACTTGTTCACTTGATAAAGATGAATCAGGAACAAAAGTTGACCAGAAAATCTACAGAGGAATGATAGGATCATTACTCTACCTTACTGCTTCTAGACCTGATATCATATTTAGTGTGTGTGTATGTGCTCGATTTCAATCTGATCCTAGAGAATCTCATCTAACTGCTGTTAAGAGAATCCTTAGATACCTAAAAGGCACTACCAACCTCACCTTTTTTTACAAGAAAACTTCTACATACAAACCGAGTGGATACTGTGATTCTGACTATGCTGGAGATAAACTTGAAAGAAAAAGCACCAGTGGCTATTGTACCTTTCTAGGAGACAATTTAATTTCGTGGTCCAGTAAGAGACAACACACCATTGCCATGTAAACAGCAGAGGCTGAATACATTTCAGCAGCTGGTTGCAGCTCTCAACTACTCTGGATGAAGCATCAACTTGAAGACTACAAAATATTAGAATCCAACATACCCATCTATTGTAATAACACCTCTGCAATTTTCCTAACCAAAAACCCTATCCTACATTCTCGAGCCAAACACATAGAGATCAAACACAACTTCATCAGAGATTATGTTCAAAAAGGGGTACTTAACATTCAATTTGTAGACACTGATCATCAATGGGCTGACATATTCACTAAACCACTACCTGAAGATGGGTTTGAATTCATCAAGAAAATCCTTAATCTTATCTTCAAAAGAATGAAAAAGTATTATAAAAAATACATTGTTTGTCATCATCAAAAAGGGGGAGATTGTTGGAGCCAAGTTGGTTCTTGCAATTAAAGTTTTGATGTTAACAAATGTATTTTATGAAAATAACATATTTGACTTAGAAAAAGAATGAAAAATGTCATCAGAAGAATAGATCAGAAGATGACGTCACCAGAAGTAGAAACCAGAGGATGACGTCACCAGATGATGTCACCAGAAGATGACGTCACAAGAAGTAGAAATCAGAGGATGACGTCACCAGAGGATATGTCTAGAGGATATAATCAAAGGAATCTGTCAGAGAAAAATGCTCAAAACAGAATCTGAGAAATATGCTCAAAACAGAATCTGAGAAAAATGCTCAAAACAGAATCAGAGAAAAATGCTTAAAACAGAATTGGAGCAAAAGACTCGAGAAACAGAATCTAGCTAAAAATATGCTCAAAACAGAATCTGAGAAAAATGCTCACAACAGAATTGGAGCAAAAGACTCGAGAAACAGAATCTAGCTAAAAGTATGCTCAAAACAGAAGCGGGGCAAAATGCTCAAAACAGATCAGTGAGCAAAAGACTCAAAACAGAATATGAGGAACCTACTCCAGAATATTCTCAGATCAGATTAATCGAAATACACTCTAGAAGTAAAGCATTAGTGATGTCCTAAAGTTCCACTATAAATAGAGACTTAATGCTAAAGAATAAAGCATCGAGAGAGAACTACAGTGCAACAATCAGCTTTCCATAAGCAATAAAAGAGTGCAAAAATAAGTGCAACAAACAGCTTTCCAGAAGCAACGTTGCAAAGTTTCAAACCTTTATTATATAACCCGATAGTGGTGTAGATTCCTTCTTCAATCTGGGGTTGTCAGATTGGTAGGAGAAGACTTGACTTGTAGAGTCAAGGTGTTGTTATCGTTCCTCAAAAGTCTGGGGTTGTCAGGCTGTTTGAGAAGACTTAGCTGGTTTAGTTAAGGTGTTGTTGTTCCTCAAAAGTCTGGGGTTGTCAGGGTGTTTGAGAAGACTTGGCTGGTATAGTCAAGGTGTTGTTGTTCCTCAAAAGTCTGGGGTTGTCAGGCTGTTTGGGAAGACTGGCTTGTAGGGTCAGTGGTGTTGTAATTCAAAGGAGTTTGAATTAGTGAAAAGGCCTTCTGGAGGAAGGGACTGGACGTAGCTTAGTTAACGCTGAACCAATATAACTTGATGTGTTATTATGTTATTATTATCCACTGTTGAATCTGATTAGTTATTTATCGAATAATTCAAATCAACATTTAATAAAACAGCAAAAGTATTTACATTTGACAAACACTATTCAACCCCCCTTCTCGTGTTTGCACCTTCACTATGAAGAACCCTATTATATGCAAACTCAACGTGGGGCAAACATTCTTCCCATGTCTTAATATTCTTTTGGATTACAGGCCTTAGAAGAGAAGAAAGAGTTCGATTGACTACCTCAGTTTGGCCATCAGTTTGTGGGTGGCAAGTAGTCGAAAAGAGAAGTTTAGTTCCAAGCTTACCCCAAAGTGTCCTCCAAAAGTGACTAATGAATTTATTGTCTCGATCACTCACAATGCTTCTAGGTATACCATGAAGTCTAACTACTTCTTTAAAGAACAAATCTGCCACGTCACAAGCATCATCCACTTTTCTGCAAGGTATGAAGTGAGCCATCTTGGAGAATCTATCCACCACTACAAAAATTGAATCTTTTCCGCTTTTAGACCGAGGAAGACCTAAAACAAAATCCATGGAAATATCAATCCAATGGGAGTTAGGTATTGGTAAAGGAGTATACAAACCATGAGGCATAACTTTAGACTTATATTTCTTACAAACAATGCATCTTTCACAAAATTTGTGTACATCACGTTTCATGTGTGGCCAATAAAAATGTTCATGCAGCATGTCTAAAGTCTTTTGTACCCCAAAATGTTCCATTAATCCCCCCTCATGTGCTTCCTTCACAAGTAAATCCCTAATGGAACTTTTCGGCACACATAACCTCTTTTCTTTAAACAAATAGGCATGATGCTTAAAATACCCATTTTGGGCCGCATGTACACAAGATTTATATATTTGAGAAAATTCGGGATCATGTTCATACAATTCCTTAATTACCTCAAAACCAATAAACTTAGTTTCAAGAGTAGAGAACAAAACATACCTTCTTGAAAGTGCATCAGCAACAACATTTGACTTACCTTTTTTATGCTTGATCACGTGCTGAAATTGCTCAAGAAATTCAACCCACTTGGCATGTCTCTTGTTGAGCTTACCTTGGCTCTTTAAATACTTCAATGATTCGTGATCACTATGTATTACAAATTCATTTGGTAAAAGGTAGTGCTGCCATGTTTGTAATGCTCTAACTAATGCATACAACTCTTTATCATATGTAGGATAATTAAGAACAGCACCATTAAGTTTCTCACTGAAATAAGCAAGGGGATGCCCTTCTTGCATCAAAACAGCCCCTATCCCCACATTTGATGCATCACATTCAATTTCAAAAGATTTAGAGAAATTAGGCAATGAAAGAATAGGTGCATGAGTCAATTTGTCTTTGAGGGTAGCAAATGCTTGTTCTTGTTTTTCACCCCATTTAAATCCCACATTCTTTTTAATCACTTCATTTAAAGGTGCAGCTAATGTACTAAAATCTTTAACAAACCTCTTATAGAAACTAGCTAAGCCATGAAAGCTTCTTACCTCGTGAACATTGTTAGGAGTTGGCCACTCCTGAATAGCTTTCGCCTTCTCTTGATCAACCTGCACTCCCAGTGAGCTAATAAAAAAACCAAGAAAAACAACATGATTTGTATATAAAACACATTTTTCAATGTTTGCATACAATTTCTCACGCCTAAGAGCTTCCAACACACTTCTCAAGTGCAAAAGATGATCATCATAAGATTTGCTATAAATCAAAATGTCATCAAAGTAGACCACAACAAATTTCCCTAGAAACTCCCTTAACACATGGTTCATCAACCTCATGAAAGTGCTAGGTGCATTTGTTAATCCAAAGGGCATGACTAACCATTCATACAAGCCATATTTTGTTTTAAAGGCTGTTTTCCATTCATCTCCTTCTCTAATCCTAATTTGATGATATCCACTTTTAAGATCAATTTTGGAAAACACACAAGCACCATGCAATTCATCCAACAAATCATCTAATCTAGGAATGGGATGTCGATACTTTACCGTGGCTCTACAATCAGTGCACATACTCCAAGTCCCATCTTTCTTAGGCACAAGAATAACAGGGACTGCACATGGACTTAGGCTTTCTTGCACCCATCCTTTTTGCATCAAGTCTTCAACTTGCCTTTGGATTTCTTTGGTCTCTTGGGGGTTAGCCCTATATGCTGGCCTGTTGGGCAATGAAACACCTGGAATGAGATCAATTTGATGTTCTATACCTCTTATAGGTGGTAGGCCTCGAGGAACCTCTTTCGGAATTATGTCTTCAAAATCCTGCAACAAAGAAACAACTTCACTAGGAAAAGAATTAATAAGACCTGCAACCTTTGAGTCACTCTCCTTGCTCAAAAGCAATAACATTGGTTGTTTTAATTGCATAGCTTTTTTTACCTCTTTTTCTCTTATAAACAAATTTTGTGTTTTTCTTTCTTTCTTTTCACTCTCTTTTTCTTTTCCCTCTTTCTTTTGACTATTTTTTTCTTTTCTCTCTTTTTTTCTTTTCTCTCTCATTTTGGATTCATCCTCACCAACCTCTCTTGGAGACAAAGGAGCAAGAGTAATTTTGCGTTCTTTATGTACAAAAGAGAACTTATTTGTATAACCATCATGATTGCTTTTCTTATCATACTGCCATGGTCGTCCGAGAAGTAAATGACAAGCCTCCATTGGAACTACATCACATATAACTGTATCCTCATACTTCCCAATAGAAAAATTCACCTCTACTTGCTCACTCACAACCTGTTCGTCTTCCTCACTAAACCATTGAAGTTTGTATTGTTCTGGGTGGGGTTTAGTCACCAGGTTCATTTTTGACACCATTCTTGCACTTGCAACATTAGTGCAACTTCCTCCATCTATAATTAAAGAGCATAACTTACCTTGGATGAGACATCGAGTATGAAAAATATTCTTCCTTTGCGTGTCATCCAAGTCTCTTGATTGACTGCCCAAAATTCTTCTAACCATGAACAAGTCTCCTCCCTCAGCAACTTCATCCTCATTCTCTTCATCACTAGATGTAGCAGATTCAGAAGATGATCCACTAGAAATATCTCCATTCTCCTTAAGCAACATGGTCTTCTTAGTTTGACATTCAGAAGCTATGTGACCTCTTCCCAAGCATTTGAAACATTTAATTTCACTACTTTTTGTTTTCTTATGAGCATCATTGGATTTATTTTGAATTCTCTGAGGTGCAACCGTAGAGGTGTTTGATGAAGTACTTCCCTCCTTCTTATTTCTATCCCTCCAACTAGAGGAATTAAAGTTAGAAGAATTCTTTCTGATACCTTTTCTCTTTAGTTGTTGTTCTACCTTAGTAGCTTGATGCACTAAGTCCTCCAACTCCACATAATTTTGTAATTCCACAACATCATTTATATCACTATTCAATCCTTGTAAGAAACGTGCCATAGTAGCTTCCCTATCTTCACTAATATTGGCTTTAATCAAGCACACCTCCATCTCCTTATAATAATCATCCACACTTTTGCTACCTTGTGTGAGCCTTTGAAGCTTGTTATGAAGGTCTCTATGATAGTAAGAAGGAACAAATCTCTTCTGCATTAACCTCTTCATCTCTACCTAGCTATCCACCATTGGTTCTTCATACCTCACTCTTTCTTTTTGTAATTGGTCCCACCAAATGAGTGCATAATCAGTAAATTCCATGGCTGCCACCTTTACCTTCTTCTCTTCCGTGTAATTATTGCATGAAAAAAGTTGTTCAATTTTCATCTCCCACTCAAGGTAAGCCTCCGGATCACTTTTTCCCTGAAACGATGGTATTTTAAGCATCACTCCCTTTATTCTATCTCCTCTACCACCATCTTCAGTTTCTCTTCTCCTTATTCTACCTCCTTCATCACCATGATTTTCGTGATTTTCTAACTGTTCAATTCTAGCATGTAAATCTTCAGTATGTTCCCTCAGTATTCTTTGCATTTGAGCAGTTATAGCTTCTACTAACAATTTGTTGTTTCCCCCTTGAGGAGGGGTATCATCACCAGTTATTCCTGCCATATCTTAAACAAAAAGAAAACAAACAAGTAGTGTGCAGTACTTTTTTTTGTATATATATATATATATATATATATATATATATATATATATATATATATTTCTTTTGTATATTTTTTTTTGTAGCAGCAACACACAAATTAACTAAGGACGGCAATTCAAACAACAGAAACACAACTAACAATTTATGTTTCACAACAAAAAAATAAAAAATGCATAAACAAAATTTTACTCAATTCCAAACCTAGAGACAATCTCTGGTACCAAATGATATGATCTTGGTTGTCATGAATCACTTTAAGGATCGTTCTAGGTAGGAAACTTATAGATTTGAACCAAAAACACGTTTTGCTGGAGAACGCAATAACCAGCGCTCTGAAAGTCAGAATCAGACGATTCCAAAATGAGGTGAAAGATGACGTTCCGAAACGTAAGTTAGGCTGTTGAATCACCAAAAACAAGTACGTAGAACTCAAGATATGATCGTAGATTACTAAACACGCAAATTGGTAGAATTTGAGTAATAGGGTTTGATGTAAAGGAAATTCAAATTACTATTTAACAAACGAACCAAGAAAAGAATGGCGCAACAATCTAAGGATTGATAAGCCAAAAGAACGGCACAAGGATTAACAACCTTGATAAGTTCAAAGTGAATTCTTTCAAGAACTCTAGAGAGCAAAGTCTCACAACAATAATGTTCCAAAATCTCTAATAAAAAAATAAGGGTTTGCCTTTTATAGTGGCAACTCCTTACAAGTTCTGTAAATTTGGCCCAATTCATGTTTCTACAAATAGACCCAAATTTTCTTATTAATTCACTCTACTACTTAATTAAAACTAATATTAAAATCTGATAACACATAGATGTCGCCGTCATTCCTTAACTTCTTCAATTTGAATTAAACAATTTATTATCTTGGGCTTCAATTCTTCATGACTTGTACTTGCTTCAAATAACGTGGTTATCAAGCTATTTAGAACCTCTTTTGCTTTCTTTGACCTTGCTCTTGTCATTGGAGTTCCAAGACCTTGAATATCCTTTATGTTTCCTTCCTTGGTTATGCATTTTATGTCTTCATCAATAACATTACATTATTTCAAATGGATGTTAAAAGCGCGTTTCTAAATTGTTATGTAAGTGAAGAGGTCTATGTTAAAAAAACCCTAGGTTTTGAAAGTTCTGAATTTCCAAATCATTTCTTTAAACTTAAAAAAAATTGTGTGGTTTAAAACGAGAACCTAGGGCATGGTATGATAGACTTAGTAACTTCTTGCGTAAAAATAACTTTGAAAGAGGACAAGTAGACAATACATTTTTTAGAAAATCAATAGAACATGATATTCTTATCATTCAAGTATATGTTGATGTATTATCTTTGGATCTACTAATGGCACTCTCTGCCAAGAACTTTCTAAATTGTATAACAGAAATTTTAAACGAGCATGATGGGAGAACTTAAGTTCTTCATATGGATTCAAATTCAGCAAAGTCAAAAAGGTATATACATTCATCAAACAAAATATACAAAAGAGCTTCTCAAGGAGTATAAGATGAGTGATTGCAAACCTATGGCTGTACCAATGGGCTGACATATTCACCAAACCACTACCTGAAGATAGGTTTGACTTAATCAAGAAAAACCTAAATATTACCTTCATATTTGACTGATATTGACTTAATCAAGAAAAACCTAAATATTACCTTCTTAATACCATCCAACCAATTCAATTGTTTTTCAATTCAATTTCAACGATCGAATTTTCAAGGTCAACCCAGTCATTATGAAAATTTCAATTGGATGAAATCATCTTTTGAAAGTGTTTCATTTGTTTATCATTATAGATTATAGATATACATTATAGATTATAGACAATACTCTCTATATTCTCTATGGAATTCGAACCTAAACTGAGTAGTGTAGTTTTAAATTAGTGTTTATATATTTTTTTGTAATCTATTATGTTCATGTTATTCAAAATAAATAAAAATTAATAATAAAAAGGATCCAAAAGATGAAAAAAAAACAGAGGATCTCCTTCATTCCTTTTTGTTTGATGACAAAAGGGGGAGAATATATATTTGATAAAGAGTTAGAAAATCTAGGGCGTTAGTCTTAGGGGGAGAGAAATTTAAAAGTGGAGCTTAGTCTTAGGAGGAATCAAAGAAATATGAAAGAAAAATAGTTATAAAAAATACACAGTTTTGTCATCATTAAAAAGGGGGAGATTGTTGGAACCAAGTTGGTTCTTTCACTTAAATTTTGATGTTAACAAAAGTATTTTATGAAAATAATATATTTGACTTCGAAGAAGAATGCAGATACCAGAAAATGACGTCACCAGAAGCAGAAACCAGAAGATGACATCACCAGAGGATACCACCAGAGGATGACGTCACCATAAGATAAAGTCACCAGAAGATAAAGTCACTAGAGGATACCTCCAGTAGATACTGAAGGTGCAAACACGAGAAGGGGGGTTGAATTGTGTTTGACTAACTTGAATACTTTTCCTGTTTTTACACTTTTAAAACAAAACTTGATGTATGAATAAAAACAGAGTTAGCAGCGGATATAAAGTAAAAATAAAACACAGAATTTTTATACTGGTTCACCGTTAACGAGGCTACGTCCAGTCCCTTCACCTTGAAGGATTTCACTAATTCAAACCTTGAATTACAACAGTTTCACTGACCCTCCAAGTCAGTCTTCTCAAACAGTGTAACAATCCTAGACTCTTGAGGAATACAGCACCTTGACTTCCTAAGTCAAGTCTTCTCCTGCCAATCTGACAACCCCAGATTGTAGAAGGAATTACAACGCCTTGAATCTAATTGCCAAGTAATCTGCTACCCCTTTTGACTCCCTCAGATTGTAGACTCTGCTTCAACAACTTAGATCTAACACAAGGGAAAGAAAATAACACGAGTGCTTGCTTCTTGAAAGCTGGAACTCACAATTAACCTCACTGAAAACTTGAGTGTTTGCTTTGGAAGTGTATGACTCTTTTGTGATTTTCGATACTAAGTATTCTGCCTTGAGCCTCCTTTTATAGATGCAGATTAGGGCCTCTTCCAAGCTTAATTTCGAGCTGAATCTTGCTGGATTCTCTTGCAAAAATATCTTGACCAATTGGGCTTCATTTAAATAAAAAACATATCTTTTTTAAGCTTCAGATTTTCTTTCAAAAATAACTGGCCAATCATGTCTTTAGTTTCTTCACGCAACCAGCTCCTGAGCTCCACAATACTTCACTTTATTTTTGTAACAAATCTTTTTAATACTTTGATCAAAATAAATTAAAATCTCCGTTGTTAATCCTCATGATTAAATCTGGACCATTTGATCTTTTGCGCTAGTCCACATCTAGACCATACTAAGTGATATGCTGTGATCCTCTGATTTCGGCCAACCCTGGACCACACTTTCTGATCTTCTGATCTCGGCCATCCTGGACTTGCAAACTGATATGCTGTGATCCTCTGATCTCGGCCACTACTAGACCACACATCCTGACCTTCTGATTTCAGCCAACACTGGGCCATGGTCTGATCTTCTGATCTCGGCCAACACTGGGCCATGATCTGATCTTCTGATCTCGGCCAACACTGGGCCAAATACTTAAATCTGAACCATTGATCTGAATATCTTCCCTCTGATCTGGACCAATTCTGGACTTGGTCTGGATTAAACTGAAATTAAATCTGGACAAATAATATTTCAGTCTGGACATTTTACCTTCTGTTTTGGATCAATTCTGGTCTGGACTTAGTTTCATACCCTGAACCGTGCTATCTTTTGGTCTGGGTCAAATCTGGGTTGAATCTCTTGTTCTGGACCCTTTAACTTATCCTTTGATTAAGTCTGGATCATGTCTGGGCTGTTTATCATTTCACTGCCAGGCCATCTTCTGGTCAGAATAACTTCTAGAGTAAGTCTGACTTTTGACTTCTACTGGTCTGGATCAAGTCTCCCTCTGGTAGGCTTCCTTCTGGTCTGGTCCACATCTCCTTCTGACTTTGCTTCCTTCTGATCTGGGCCAACAAAGATATCTTCTGATGATGTTTTGCATCCTGGAGTATCTTATGGTACCTTTAGGATTCAATCTCTGGAACCCTTTGATCTTCTGCTTTGATTACTTCAGCTTCTGATGGCATTTGTTTTAATAATTCAAGGTTCAAAATAAGATTACATGGAGTGCTTTTGTAAACATCAAAATCCTAAGTACTTAGAACCAACTTGGTTCCAACAGATACATCCAGAAAATGTCACTAGAGGATACCAGAAGATATAACCAAAGGATACCCCAGAGGATACCAGAAGATATAACCGGAGGATACCTGAAGATATCACTAGAGGATACTAGAAGATGTCATTAGAGGACACCTGAGGATGTCATCCGAGGATACAAGAGAACATCATTAGAGGATCCCATTAGAAGCAAAAATCAGAGCATGTCATCAAAGGCAAAAATTAGAGGATATCATCAGAGGCAAGAATCAGAGACATCATCAGGGGATATCATTCATGGTCCAGATCAAAAGGAAACATGGTCTTGAAGAAGACAAGATCCACATCAGAAGAAAACATGGTTTAGAAGATAACATGAACCAGGTCAGAAGATAACATGGTCCATATTAGAAGCAAACATGGTCTAGATGATAACATGGTCCAGATCAGAAGATAGCATGATCAGAATAAGACATGGTCATGATCATAAGTATACACGGTCCAGATTTAAAACGTGATTCAGATTCATAAAAGACTTTATTAACATTCGAAGAAGACTTGATTGAATTTTAAAAGAGATATGACCAATGTTTTAAGAAGATTTGATTCAAAAATCAAAGAAGACCTGATGAAAATTTGAAGGAATCTGAGCAAAGAAGATTTAGTTCGAAATTAAAAAGAGACAGAATTGGTCAAAAGAATTTTTAAAGGAAATTTGAGCAAGATACATCTCGAAAAATAAGCTTGGACAAAGCCCATATTTCAGCTATAAAAGAAGGCTTCAGGCCACAACAGTAAGTACTGAAAAATACAAGAACTCAAGCTTACAATTCAAAGTCATCTGAGGGTTCAAAATAGAGAAATACTTGTGCGAAAGAGAAATATGCTCTAAGTGTTTTCAGAGAATGAGAGTCAAATTTTATAATCAGCTTTCCAGAAGCAACTACTCAAGAAAGTCATTGCAACAATCAGCTTTCTAGAAGCAACTACTCAAGAAAGTCATTGCAACAATCAGCTTTCTAGAAGCAACATTGCAAAGTTCCAAACCCTTGTAATCAAACCCGATAATGGTGTAGATTCCTTCTTCAATCTGGGGTTGTCAGATTGGTAGGAGAAGACTTGACTTGTAGGGTCAAGGTGTTGTTATCGTTCCTCAAAAGTCTGGGGTTGTCAGACTGTTTGGGAAGACTGGCTTGGTGGGTCAGGTGTTGTAATTCAAAATGTTTTAATTAGTGGATTAAAGCCTTCGAAATGAAGGGACTGGATGTAGCAAAGTTAATGGTGAACCAGGATAAATATGTTTCTTATGCTGTTATTATCCGTTGCTAAGTTTGATTATTTATTCATCAAGTCATCAAGTAATTCACATCAACATTCATCAAAACAGCAAAAAGAATTCAAGTTTGGCAAACACAATTCAAGTCGCCTTCTCGTGTTTGCACCTTCACCTATGGCTACCCCAATGCACCCTACCTACTCTCTTGAAAAGGATGATTCAGGCCAAAAAGTTGATCAAAAACCTATAAAGGTATGATAGGATCCCTACTTTACCTCACTGCTTCTAGACCTGACATCATGTTTAGTGTTTGTGTATCCCATTTAACTGCTGTTAAGAGAATCCTTAGATACCTAAAAGGCAGTACCAACCTTACCTTGTTCTACAAGAAAACTCCTACATACAAACTGAGTGGATACTGTGACTCTGACTATGCTGGAGATAAACTCGAAAGAAAGAGTACAAGTGGAAACTGCACCTTCTTGGGAGACAACCGAATATCTTTGTCAAGCAAAAGACAAAGCACAAATGCCATGTTAACAGCAGAGGCTGAATACATTTCACCAGCTGGATGCAGTTCTCAACTCATTTGGATGAAACATCAGCTGGAAGACTACAAAATCATGGAAACCAACATTCCTTTATACTGTGACAACACTTCATCCATCAATCTAACCAAAAACCCTATACTCCATTCCAGATCCAAACACATAGAGATCAAACATCACTCCATCAGAGATTATATTCAAAAAGGGATACTCAGCATTCAATTTGTAGACACTGACCACCAATGGGCTAACATATTCACCAAACCACTACCTGAAGATAGGTTTGACTTCATCAAGAAAAACCTTAACCTTACCTTCATCCCTTACAAATAGCATAGTTTGTTTTTTTGTTATATTTATTTTATTTTCTAGTAATGTATTATTCATGTTACTCAAAATAAATAAAAAATAAAAATAAAATAAAAAACAAAAAAAAAACAGAGGATCTCCTTCATTCCTTTTTGTTTGATGACAAAAGGGGGAGAAATATATTTGATATAAGAGAAGAAAAACTGGGGCATTAGACTTAGGGGGAGAAAAATACAAAGTGAAGCTTAGTCGTAGGGGGAGTCAAAGAAATAAAAACAAAATTAGTTATAAATAATACAAAGTTTTGTCATCATCAAAAAGGGGGAGATTGTTGGAAATAAGTTGGTTCTCACACTTAAAGTTTTGATGTTAACAAAAGTATTTTATGAAAATAACATAATTGACTTCGAAGAATAATGCAAAAATCATAGGATGACGTCACCAGAGGAAGTCACCAGAGGATACCTCTAGAAGATAAAGCCAGAAGATGTCACCAGAAGATACCTCTAGAGGATACCAGAAGATGTCATCAGAGGATATCACCAGAGGATCCCATCAGAAGCAAAAATCAGAGGATGTCATCAAAGGCAAAAATCAAAGGATATAATCAATCAGAGGATATCATCATAGGCAAGAATCAATGACATCATTAGAGGATATCATTTGTGGTCCAGATCAGAAGGAAACATGGTCCAAAAGGAGACATGGTCCATGTAACACCTCGAGTTTAAAACACAGCGCGAGTGTATTTTTTTTTATTTTAAATAATTAATTAAAATAATTTTCGAATTCATCACTTCAAAAGAATCGAAATAAAAAGTTTCCTTTAATCCGTTTCTTAAAAATAGTACGTCGTGGATTAATCGATGAACGTAATTAAATAATTTCATCGTAATATCACTAAGTACTTAATTCTGGATATTTAACACTAAACATTAATATATTTTCAAAAGATAACAATGTCATAATCATCCCAGCAGAAAATATCAGAGTGCATAGTTTAGCGGAAAAGTAGTACAATAATTTCCAAAATAAACAAATTACATTTCCAGCTCAAATCCTATACATCAAGTCTAACTGATCATGCACTAAAGCTACAGTAGCACGAATTTCCTCCGCATCCAAACCAAGTCTCATCCGACTCCGCCGCTCGCCTCGATGTAACCTCCTCCTCCTCATCATACAGAGAGGGGTCAGTCTCCTCCGAAGTCAGATCAATGCATAGTCTCGGTCGCTTCGGTGGTGCCGGAATCTCATAACAATCATCGGATATCCTAGACGGAGCCGGAATATCAGCTGCCACTGGCTTCGGCTCTTCGTTCTTCTCTTCCGCCTCAGAATTATGTACATCTCTCCAATCACCGGGTTAGGAGTCACCACTCCTACGGTGGCCTCCGTCTCAACCCCTCTAGCTGGCTCCTCCGCATCATCAAAAATCCCGTGCGCCTCCAATACCAAACGAGAAGGCACAGGAAAGTCAATCCTCGCATAGTTGTGCTCCATGTAGTGCACCACTCCATTGGTCCTACAGGTCCTCGTCAATCTCCCCGTGTATGTAGCCCTGCTTGAGGTGGGGTCGTATACCCAAGCAATAGGCACGGAACGATCAATGAAGTCGAGCGACATTTCCGTCGTCTCGGGTCCGACGAGTGGCATGGGTTTGGGGGGCATCTGAGGGCAAAGCCCAAATTCCACATATAATAGTAAAGGGTCACCGACCGAAATTAACAAATATACACATAGCATTTATATCACAAAACAGATGCATCCATGGCATATCATATAACAATGATGAAGAATAAAGATGCTCATTTTGAAATTTCATGACATATATACCTTTTCAAAATAGCAACCTATTATTATGAAAAATATGTGGTAAGTACAGCCATCACTTCAGCAATCACAATCATTTATTAGAAATCAAATTCTGTAAAGTACTCACACACATCAATTTCAAACCATCATCATCTAACCAAATCGTGACCCACCGGTCAATCCTCCAATGCAATATGTATATGCTCATGTATACAATTTCTTGGAATTACCAAGGTGCAGTCGCTCAACAGACCAGCACAATATGTTTGATTTTAACGGCCCTCAAGACCAGGGTGCAATCGCTCAACAGATCAGCACTAGTGCAGTCGCTCAACAGACCAGCACTCGTGCAGTCGCTCAACAGACCAGCACGTTTGACATATACCAAGGTACAATCGCTCAACAGATCAGTACCAGTGCAATCGCTAAACAGACCAGCATTCGTGCAATCGCTCAACAGATCAGCACGTTGTTGCGCATTTCAGGGTACAGACGCTCAACAGTCCAGTACCAGTGCAGTCGCTCAACAGACCAGCACTCGTGCAATCGCTTAACAGATCAGCACATTTACGCATTACTCTGTGGCCCATCGCGGGTACCACTTGACTATGCAATGTATGAACATGCACTGTTATCTCTCCACTGAACCAGTATGCATTATCAGGAAATTTCAACCTTTCCATCATTTTTGAAAACATCTCAACACAATCAATATCATCATCATCACAATCATGATTAAACAGTCAAACAATCATAACACTTCACATTATCTCACAAATTCCATACTTAATTATCTTAAGTTTTCCCAATGTTTCCCAAACTCTTAAAATTCATAAAACAGTGTTTAAAACTGAGTTTTCTGGAAAATACGAATCTGTATTCGAATACAGAAGCCAAAAACAGTGCAGAATTACACTCTGTATTCGAATACAGCCTTCTTGTACTCGAATACAGAGGCTGTTACAGTGTAAAAATCAGTATCTTCTACTATATCAGTAGAGTCTCAAAAACTTCATCACCACCACTTCAAACTGTCACAAAAATTCCATTTTAATTCATCACAAAAATTCCATTTTAATTCATCACAAACCTTTCCAAATGATCCCCAACACTTAAGGTTTATAAAATAATGTTTAAAACTCTGGATTTTTGAAAAACACGAATCTGTATTCGAATACAGATCCTTTGTATTCAAATACAGAAGCTGAAATTGTAATTTCAACTTTCTATATTCGAATACAGCATGCCTGTAGTCGAATACAGAAGACAAAAACAGTGTATATTCAGCATTTTCCCACCATCATTGAAGTTTTATTAAACTCAGCATCTCTTCTTCAAAACTATTCAAAAACTTCTTTTTAAATTGCTTCAAACCTTCCCCAATACTTTAAAGTTCACATGACAGTGCTTAAAACTTGATTTTCTGGAAAACACGAATCTGTATTCGAATACAGCTTCCTTATATTCGAATACAGAAGCTAAAACTTGAGTTTCTGGAAAAACCCGAATTCTGTATTCGAATTCAGCTCCCTTGTATTCGAATACAGAAGCAAAATTTGTGAAAGTCAGCATCCTGTATTCGAATACGAGACTGTCGTAGTCGAATACAGATCTGAATACAGTGTTAAAATCTCATTTTTGTATCCGACTATGAAAGAGTCGTAGTCGAATACAGATGTTAAGTCAGAAGCAAAATCCTTCCTCTGTATTCGAATACAGGGGCCTGTATTCGAATACAAGTTTGAAAACTTGAGTAAAACAGAAGCTTGGCAGGTTGTATTCGAATACACTCATGTTGTATTCGAATACACCTTCGAAATCAGTGAAATTTTCCTGAGACTTCAACACATTTCAAACTGTTTCTTTTGAAAAATCAGCACAACCCCAAAACAGTATTATCACTCTTTTAAACCACAAAACTCAGACTTTTACATCAATACAGATTTTCCAGAAGAAAACACTTTCATCATTTTAAACCCTTTTTATTTTGAAATCATTAGCAACACCAGATTTTCATCAACAGAACAGCATGCAAAGCATTTCAGCTTTCTCAAACCATCAGAACATCATGCAAGCATTTCAGCTTTCTGAAACATCAGAACAACATACAAAGCGTTTCAGCTCTCTCAAACATCAGAACAACATGCAAAGCATTTCAGCTTTCTCAAACATCAAAACAACATGCAAAGCATTTCAGCTTTCTCAAACATCAGAACAACATTAAGACATTCAGTCAAACAACAATCATCACATAGCAGCAATACACCAACATAATGCATTTTCGCATTTTAAAACAACTTTCAAAACAATTTTATGAACATGCATTTTAATCATATTCAAAATAACATACAATGCATTTTTCAACTTCCCACAGAAAAAAAACAGCTTTAATGCATTCAGCCCAAACAACAATCATCACAGAACTTTTAAAATATCACAGAATGCATTATTCATTTCTTTCAATCAACAGGCAAAACAGTTTTTCTTCAAAAACAGTAATGAAAACACCAATAATGCCATGACAGTTATGCACTTACAGCCCTAATGCAACTAGAAAGTGGAAGGTGCCCTTACCCTCGTTGCATTTCTGCTACTTCTCTTGTTGCTGTTTTCGTTCCTGTTTACGCGTCAAAAATCGGCGAAACTCCCGCCTGCGTTTGCTGCTACACAACTGGGTTCTCTAGCTCCGGAATGATGAGGGGAACAACTTTTGTACTGGGGGTTTTCTGGTTTGGTGGTTAGATTTTCAATTAATGTAACTTTGAGGAACTCCCTCTTTTTTCTTTTGAATCGTGAACTGGAAGCAGAACAAAATGGGAGGGAAAGGGGTACTGTTACATGCAGTATGGGCAGTGAGGAAGGAGGAATGGTGTTCTGATTTCACCATCCTTCTCACTCCTATTTATAGGCTTGTGTGGGTGCCACCTCACCCGACACTTGTGTGATCCTCAGCACTTAACCAGTCTCGTCGCAATTAGCCGCTAATCCCTTAATTAACTGTCCGTTAATTTAATTACTCGTCATTAAATTAATTTATTCTTCATCCAATAATTTTAATTCATCTTCCAAAATAAATATTTATATATATATATATTCACTCAAAACATACATATATTAAATATTTTACAAATATCCCCAAAATACACTTAAAATTAATTCCATAATTTTAATTAAAAATTAAGGGTCTTACAGTCCATATCAGAAGCAAACATGATTAGAATATAACATGGTCCAGATCAGAAGGAAACATGGTCCAGAAGAAGACATGGTCCATATCAGAAGCAAACATGGTCCAGAAGAAGACATGGTCCAAAACAGAAGGAAACATGGTCCAGACCAGAAGATAACATGGTCAAGATCAGAAGCAAACATGATCAGAAGATAACATGGTCCAGATCAAAAGAAGACATGGTCCATATTAGAAGAATACACGGTCCAGATTTAAAACGTGATTCAGATACGTAGAAGACTTGATTCAAATTCGAAGAAGACTTGATTGGAATTTTGTAAGAGATCTGATCAAAGTTTTAAGAATTTTTGATTCAAAAATCAAATAAGACCTGATGGAAATTCGAAGGAGATCTTAGCAAAGAAGATTTGGTTCAAAATTAAAAAGAAACAGAATCAGTTTAAAAGAATTTTCAAAGGAAATATGAGCAAGTTACATCTCGAAATTAAGCTTGGACAAAGCCCATATTTTAGCTATAAAAGGTGGCTTCAGGCTGCAGCAGAAAGCATCGAAAAGTAGAAGAACTCAAGCGTAAAATCCAGATCCATCTTAGATTTCAAAGAGATCGAAAAACACAAGAACTCAAGCTTCAAATTCAAACAAAAGATAGAAAAACTTGTGTGCAAGAGCAATATTCTCTAAGTGATTTTTCGAGAGTGAGAGTCATTGCAAAAAATCAGCTTTCCAGAAGCAACTATGCAAAGTTCCAAACCCTTGTAATCAAGCCCGATAGTGGTGTAAATTCCTCCTTCAATCTGGAGTTGTCAGATTGGTAGGAGAAGACTTGGCTTCTAGGATCAAGGTGTTGTTATTCCTCCAAAGTCTGGGGTTGTCAGGCTGTTTGAGAAGACTTGGCTTGTGGGGTCAAGGTGTGGTTATTCCTCAAAAGTCTGGAGTTGTCAGGCTGTTTGAGAAGACTGGCTTGGAGGGTCAGGTGCTGTAATTCAAAGTTTTGAATTAGCAGATTAAAGCCTTCTGAATGAAAGGATTGGATGTAGCCAAGTTAATGGTGAACCAGAATAATTTCTTTGTGTTCTTATGTTGTTATTATCCGCTGCTGAGTCTGATTATTTATTCATCAAGTATTTCACATCAACATTCATCAAAATTGCAAAAAGAATTCAATTTTGGCAAACACAATTCAACCCCCCTTCTCGTGTTTGCACCTTCACTTGAGGCAAGTGTGAGTATTATGCCTCTTTCTATATACAAAAGGTTAGGCATTGGAAGAGTCAAAGACACATAGCTGATGTTACAGTTTGCAGACCGCTCAATGGAACACCCATATGGAGTGGTGGAAGATGTGTTGGTCAAGTGGATAAGTTCATTTTCCAAGTTGATTTTGTGGTACTGGACATGGAGGAAGACAATGATATCCTCTTGATCTTGGGGAGACCGTTCTTAGCAACAGGGCAAGCTATGATTGATGTGGCAGATGGCACCTTAACCTTGAAAGTAAATGAAGAAATAGTCACCTTCAATATCCTAAAAGCCATGGAACATTCTAAAGAAAGATAAGGATGCAACCGAATCGAGATATTCGATTCGATAGTTGATGAAGAAGTTGAGCATCAAGTACCCATTCTGGCGCTAGAAAGAGTGTTATGCCTACCCCAAGATGTTGTTAAAGAGAGTGAAGATTCGAGGGAAAAAGAAGTTTTAGCCATGTTAGAAGCATCACCATCTCACTCCTCTCGCTTCTGCACTAGATGGGAGGAGTTAAAAGGGAATGAAGATAAGTCCCTAGAGAAAAAGAAAGAGACACCACTTATTGAACTCAAGCAGTTGCCTCCTCACTTGAAATATGTATTCCTTGGCGAAAAAGATAATAATCCAGCTATCATTAGTGCAAGCTTGAGTGAGTTACAAGAAGAGAAGTTATTGAGAATTTTGTGGAAGCATAATGGTGCCATCGGTTGGTCCATTGAAGACTTGAAAGGAATAAGTCCGACTTTTTATATGCACAAGATCACAAACCAGTTGTACAACCCCAAAGAAGATTGAATCAAAGATGAAAGAGGTGATTAGAAAGAAGAGGTAAATCTCCTAGAAGTCGGTCTTATCTACCCCATTTTAGATAGTTGTTGGGTGAGCCCTGTTCAAGTTGTACCAATAAAAGGTGGAACGACCCTCATCACAAACGAAAAGAACGAGCTAATTCCTACGCAAACGGTTACAGGGTGGAGAGTTTGTATTGATTATAGAAGATTCAACAATGCTACAAGGAAGGATCATTTTTGCTCCCTTTCATTGACCAGATGCTTGAGAGACTAGCAGGACATGATTATTACTGCTTCTTAGATGGATACTCAGGGTATAATCAGATAGTTGTGGCACCCGAGGATCAAGAGAAAATTGTATTTACATGTCCTTTTAGGGTGTTTGCCTATCGGCGGATGTCGTTTGGACTATATAATGCACCCGCTACATTTCAAAGGTGCATGATGTCCATATTCTCCAATATCATTGAGAAACATATCAAAGTATTTATGGACGACTTTTCTGTTTTTGGTTCATCGTTTGAAAATTGTTTGATTAATCTATCCCTTGTATTAGAAAGGTGTGAAAATCCAACCTGGTCCTAAATTGGGAAAAATGTCATTTTATGGTAAGAGAGGGAATTGTGGTAGGCCACCGAATCTCCCACAAAGGGATCGAAGTTGACAAGGCCAAAGTTGAAGTTATTGAAAAACTTCCCCATCCCACCAATGAAAGAGGAATTAGAAGCTTTTTAGGTCATGTTGGATTTTACAGGAGGTTTATAAAAGATTTTTCTCAAGTTGAAAACCACTTATAAAAGATTTTTCTCAAGTTACACTGCCATGACTCTGATTATGGAGGTCATTTTAGTGGGAATCGAACAACATCAAAGGTTCTCCAATCAGGATTGTTCTGGCCGTCATTGTTTAAAGATGCATTTAACTATGTGAAGAAGTGTGATCGATGTCAGCGCACCGATAACATTTGGAAATGGGACGAGATGCCTCAAAATCATGTGTTAGAAGTAGAAGTGTTCGATGTGTGGGGTGAATTATGTCTCAAAGTGGGTTGAAGCAGTTGCTACACCAACAAATGATTCACAATAGGTAATCGCATTTCTCAAGAAGAACATCTTCGCCCATTTTGGGGTACCTAGAGCTTTGATTAGTGATGAGGGCACTCACTTTTTTATTCGGAAGATGGAGTACCTTCTTAAAAAATATAATGTGCATCAGAGGTGGCAACCCCACATCACCCACAAACTAGTGGGCAAGTTGAAGTATCCAACAGACACATCAAAAAAATCCTTGAAAAGACGCTGAATACTTCAAGGAAAGAATAGTCGATGAAGCTTGACGATGCACTTAGGGCCTATCAAACAACTTTCAAGACCCCTATTGGTATGTCACCGTATCAAATTGTGTATGGTAAAGCTTGTCATTTACCACTTAAGTTGGAGCATCGAGCTTTTTGGGCGACATACTACTTGAATTTTGACTTGGTAAAGGCAGGCGAATCTAGCAACCTGCTTTCCTCTATTGTTCTGATTGTGCATCCGACAAGGCCCTCCAGAATTAAAGTTCCCTCGTCTGTTGGCCCTCTTGTTCTTCATCTCTTCAACCTCTCTGCACTTTTCCACTAGCACTTGGAAACGTTGAATTCCCAAAGGCAAGACCGAGTCTTGAATCTCATACTTCAGTCCATTCTGAAAGCGATGACACATAAACTGTTCATCAACTTCTTCCCGAAAGAATCTGAAATGCTTGGACAGCGATTCAAACTTAGCAGCATATTCTCCTACCGTCATGTTTCCCTGGTGCAATTTCAAAAAATCGTCACCCAACTTGGTCCTAGTGCTCATCGGGAAATACTTGTCCAAAAACTTCTTTTTGAACGACTCCCAGTTCACTTCCTCTTGAGCTGACCCCATCAGTAATCTTGTATTTCTCCACCAATATTCTGCATCCCCTATCAGCAGGTACGTGGCATAATTGACTTTCACCGCTGCCCGACAGTTAATCATCTCGAAGATTTTCTCCATCTCTTGGATCCACTGGTCCGCTCTCTCTGGACCCTCATCACCCTTGAACTTGGGAGGATTATGACGACGAAAATCCTCTAGTCCTCTAGATTCGGCAGCGCGAATCTCTCTTTCTCTCTTTCCAAATCTCGTTGCATCTTGGTAGCCGTCTGTGCAGCAACAGACGCAACCATGTTGTTCATTGCTTCAGCCATCCTATCTTCCCGGCTGACATTGGCTCTTGTGGTGTCGTCTCTTCGTGGAGGCATTGTTTCCCTACAAAACCATCATCACTTCAGTCACACCACAACTTACACAAGACTTGACACTTTAACTACTTGCTCTTATGCATGATCAGCTAATAACCCAAAACAAATACTTAAATCAGAGCTTTATCCCAAAACTTAAAACAAATGCTCTGATACCACAATTGTAACACCCCGAGTTTAAAACACAGCGCGAGTGTATTTTTTTTTTCAATAAATAATTAAAATGAGTTTTCCAAAATTAATGTCAAGGGAATTAAAATAAAATTCCATCAGTTCAATTCAAAAGAGAACACCCGGCCTGTGGCCGTTAAATAGTATTAGAGTGCAGAAGAATACAGCGGAAAAATCATACATAAATTCCCAAAATAAAATTACATTTCCCAAAACTCAAGACCCTATACAAAAGTCTAGACTGATCATGCACTTAAGCTACAGTAGCACGGTCTCCACCGTATCCCCTACAAGTCTCTTCTTCAGCCAGTTGTCTGCCCCTCTGCGTCGTCCAGGAATACTCCGTATGTGACGGTCAGGGAAAACTAACGACGTCTCCGTCATTAGTGTAACCGTCGGTAGGACAGGTTCGGGTATCATCTGAGGGCAAAGCCCAAAGTCCACAATATAATAGCAAGGGTCACCAACCGAAATTAACAATTAACACATAGCATGTATTTCACAGCAACAATTATATCCATGGTATAACATATGATGATGAGGAAAATAATCATGCTCATTTGAATTTTAATGACATATATGCCTTTTCAAAAACAGCAACCAATTATTATGCAATATGTGGTAAGTACAAACAACACCTCAGCAAATCACAATCATTAATTCAGAAATTCAGTTTCTAGAATAGTACTCACACACATTCAATTTCCATTCATTCATCATATAATCAAACGTGACCCACTGGTCAATCCCTCAATGCAATATGTATACGCTCAACAGACCAGCACATTATGCTTGACATTAACGGCCCTCAAGTCCTGGGTGCAATCGCTCAGCAGATCAGCACCAGTGCAGACGCTCAACAGTCCAACACATTTGACATATACCAAGGTACAATCGCTCAACAGATTAGTACCTAGTGCAGTCGCTCAACAGACCAGCACTCATGCAATCGCTTAACAGATCAGCACGTGGTTGCGCATTTCAGGGTACAGACGCTCAATAGTCCAGTACCAGTGCAGTCGCTCAACAGACCAGCACCTATATACCAAAGTACAATCGCTCAACAGATCAGTACTTAGTGCAGTCGCTCAACAGACCAGCACTCGTGCAATCGCTCAACAGATGACCACGTGGTTGCGCAATTCAGGGTACAGACGCTCAACAGTCCAGTACCAGTGCAGTCGCTCAACAGACCAGCACCTATATACCAAAGTACAATCGCTCAACAGATCAGTACTTAGTGCAGTCGCTCAACAGACCAGCACTCGTGCAATCGCTCAATAGATCAGCACGTGGTTGCGCATATTTGAATGGACCACCACGAACCCGCGGCCATTCTGTAGCCCGGATAGAATGGACCACCACGAACACGCGGCCACTCTGAACCCGGATAGAGTGGACCACCACGAACACGCGGCCACTCTACAACCCATCACGGTTGCTACATTCACGTGTATTAGCCTCTCCCAGGCCAAATACACAGAAGTTAAATCCTCGCACGGATAGAATGGACCACCACGAACACGCGGCCATTCCGTAGCCCATCACGATGGTTACTACTTAACTTCGCGGACCATCACGGTTACCGCATTACTCTGTGGCCCATCGCGTGTACCACCTGACTATGCAATGCATGAATATGCAGTGTTTTCTCTTCACTGAAAACAGTATGCAAAATCATAAAAATTCATGCCATCCCACCATATTTCAAAACATCTCAACATAATCAATATCATCATCAACACATCAATGATTAAACAGTCAAGCAATCATTAACAATTCACATTATCTCACAAATTCCATACTTAATCATCTCAAGTCTTTCCATTGTTCCCCAAACTCTTAAAAATCACAAAACAGTGTTTAAAACTGAGAATTCTGGAAAATACGAATCTGTATTCGAATACAGCCTCTCTGTATTCGAATACAGGAGCCAAAACAGTGCAGAATTAACACTCCGTATTCGACTACAGCCCCCCTGGTAGTCAAATACAGAGGTAGTCTTAGTGCACAAATCAACATTTTTCACTACATCAGTAAAGGTTTTCAAAACATCATCCTCTCCTCTTCAAAACTATATCAAGGACTCCATTCTAAATCATTTTAATCCTTCTCAAAGTTTCCCAACACTTTAAAATTCACAAGGCAGAGTTTAAAACTTGATTTTCTGGAAAACACGAATCTGTATTCGGATACAGCTTCCTTGTATTCGATTACAGAAGCTAAAAACTGAGTTTCTAGAAAAACACGAATCTGTATTCGAATATAGAAGCTGAAACTAGTGAAAATATGCAATTTTAACATTCTGTATTCGAATACAGCATGCCTGTAGTCAAATACAAAAGACAAAACCAGAATGATCAACATCAGATCATCAGAAAACAGAACCAGAATCAGAATGATTAACATCATAATATCAGGAACAAAACCAGAATCAGAATGATTAACATCAGAACATTAGAAACAGAACTAGAATCAGAATCATCAACACCAGAACATCAGAAATAGAACCAGAATGAATGATTAACATCAGAACATCAGGAACAGAACCAGAATGAGAATGTTTAACATCAAAGACCTCAGAAGCAGAAACAGAATGATTAACATCAAAATCATCAGAAGCAGAAATAGGATGATTAACATCAGAATCATCAGAAGCAAAAACAGGATGATTAACATCAGAATCATCAGAAGTAGAAACAAAATGATTAACATCAAAATCATCAGAAGCAGAAATAGGATGATTAACATCAGAATCATCAGAAGCAGAAACAGGATGATTAACACCAGAATCATCATAAGCAAAATAGAATGATTCACACCAGAATCACCAGAAGCAAAACAGAAAGACTCACACCAGAAGCAAAATAGGATGACTCACACTAGAATCATCAGAAGCAAAACCGAAAGACTCACACCAGAATCATCAGAAGCAAAATAGAATGATTCACACCAGAATCATCAGAAGCAAAACAGAATGATTAACACCAGAATCATCAGAAGCAAAATAGAATGATTCACATCAGAATCATCAGAAGCAAAAAACATGTTATATCAGCAAAAACAGACAACATCACAAAATCATCAACATCAACAGAATGCATTTCTCAATCTTCAAAATGACATGCAAAATAGTTTTTCTTAAAAAACAGAAATGGAACAACGAGCATGTCATAACAATATGCATTTACAGCCCTAATGCAACTAGAAAGTTGGAAAGTGCCCTTACCCTTGTTGCGTGTTCTGCTACTTCTCTCGTTTCTAATTCTGCTCCCGTTTGCACGTCCAAAACCGGTGAAACTGCAGCTTGCGTTTGCTGCTACGAAACTGGGTTATTTAGCTCCGTAATGAGGTGAGGATTAACTTTAGTACTGGGGGTTTTCTGGTTTGGTGTTTGTATGTTCAAGTAATGGCACTTTGAAGAGTTCCCTCTTTTTCTTTTTCCTTTGAAACCGTGAAACAATTTTCAGCAAACAGGGGGCAGAATGGGAGAAAGGGTACTGTTACATGCAACACTATTACATGCAGAATGGGGAGGTATGGAGTTCTGATTTTTTCTCTGCCTCCTCACATGTACTTATAGAGCCACTTAGGTGCCACCTCACCAAAATTAATGTTAAAATAATGCTGAATCCTTCAGCACTTAATTGTCTTGTAATTAGCCATTAATCCTCATTTAACTTGTCCAATTAATTTTGATTACTCAAAATTAAATTAATTCACTCTTAATCCAATAATTTTAATTCATCCTCCAAAATAAATATTTATATATATATATATATATTTTCACTCAAAACATACATATATTAAATATTTTACAATTATCCCCAAAATACCCTTAATATTAATTCCATAAATTAATATTAAATTTAAGGGTCTTACACGCTCCTTTTGCGCCCGAAACATATTTCATGCAAAATGTTACTCCACGCCTGAAACGCGCCTGAAGCGCATGCAATGCACCTGGAGCGCTGCTGGTGCGCCTGAAGCGCATTTCTGTGCGCTCGAAGTCAGTACCAATCTGTATCTTTTGCGCCTGAAGCACTGGGCACGCGCATGAAACACATTTTGCGATTGGTTGGGTTATAAAACCCCTGCCCCTCCACTATTTCACCAAACCGACTCCTCCCACACAAAACTACATAGTTCTCGAACATTTCTCCAAGTTCATAGTTCATCTCAAGCATTCATTTTTCATCTCTAACACTTCTCATTGTTCAGCCCAACAAAGGTAAGTCTTCTTCCCCCATCAAATTTTCTTTCCCTATCAAGTGAGTTTCCTATTTCTCTAAAAAAAATACAAAAAATAAAAAAAAATAGAAAGGAGTTGAATATTATTGTCCACTATTGTTGCATGCATTGTTATATGATCTCTAACACTTCTCATTGTTCATCCCAACAAAGGTAAGTCTTCTTCCCCCATCAAATTTTCTTTCCCTATCAAGTGAGTTTCCTATTTCTCTAAAAAAATACAAAAAATAAAAAAAAATTAGAAAGGAGTTGAATATTATTGTCCACTATTGTTGAATGCATTGTTATATGATCGTGGTTTGTTTGAATTAGAAGTTGTGTTAGTGTTTACCTTCAAGTAGAACTTGTTATGAATGAACATTGTACTGCACTCTAAGTGTTAGAGAAAATGTCACAACCACTATCGAATCTTAATTGATGAATTGTCATTATATGTGCATTGTTATATGTTTGTGGGTTGTTTGAATTAGAAGTTGTGTTAGTATTGGCCTTCAATAAGAACTTTCTATGAATGAAAATTGTCCTGCACTCTAACTAAGTGTTTGATAAAATGCCACAACCACTGTCGAATCTTAATTGATGAATTGTCATTATATGTGCATTTTCATATGTTTGTGGGTTGTTTGAATTAGAAGTTGTGTTAGTTTTGACCTTCACTTAGAACTTGTTATAAATGAAAATTGTCTTGCACTCTAAGTGTTTGATAAAATGCCACAACCACTATTGAATCTTAATTGATATATTGTCATTGGATTAATGTGGGGCAATAGTAGTGGTTGTCTTTGTCAAGTGGATGAGTATTCGAACTAACCCTCTAATGTTGAATACTTTGAACCCTGGTTGTGTATAATTGTTTCGCAGGACCAAATGGCAACCCACCAGAAAGAAAAACGAACAATGGTTACAGATGCATCATTCTCCCAACCGCACGATACATTCTTATTCAAGACCATGGCAACGCAAGAGTTTCATGCCAAACTCCCCACCGTCAAAAAGTTTGTGAGTGAGAAAAATTGTGATTTAAATAAAAATGAATTTGTTGACATCCAAGCGATGATTGCTGCCAGGGGATGGGAGAAGTTAACCACATTTGTCACCAACGCGAGCAAATCAATAGCAGTGGAATTCTTCTCAAATGCCTCTGATCTGAAGTTTGCTCCACATGATCAATTTGTGAGTTATGTGAGGGGAAAACGGGGTCCCTTTATGCCTCAAGTAATTTATGAAATCTTTGGTCTGCCAAACTATGAGGATTGCCGCTTTCAAGTATTGGGTAAGAAACAGAGATGACACTCCTAGAAAATTGCTCTCGTTGGATCTCACCCCAATTACAAAAGCATGGAGTACCTTTGTTCTTCATACGCTTTTGCCATGTTCAAATGTGTCAGATATAACAGTTCAACAAACATGTCTACTAGCTACAATCATCAAAGGTGACAGAATTAATGTGGGTGTGCTTCTTGCTAATGATATGTGGGGGACAACACTTCTTGATCCTCCGGTGGGCTACTTCAATCATGCCTCTCTGATAAGCAAACTCTGCAAGCGGGTGAGAGTGTCACCCAAAAAGGGTGAAGAAATGGTGAAACCTGTTGCCCCCATCACTGCTAAATGGATTGAAAAACACTCTAGGATTCCGGCAAATTTTCTTGGTGTTCCAAAAGCAGTGATGCCAATGGAAGAACATTATGATCCTATAAGGCCACATGAACATCCTCGACATCCACCACAACTCTCCACTAAGGAAAGATTTGGAAGGCTAGAAGCTATGACGGAGCATCTGAGGATCGACTAGTGAGATGGACAAACTAGAATAGAACTGGGGATGACCAATCTTTATCGAGCCTTCGCCTCATCACAACAGACACCGGGAGGCATGTTCTATTATGACTTGTTCTCATCTCACCAATATATTGGCGACTCCAGTGGTGCGGGAATGGAGGACCCAAGCTGAAGGTACAAACACGAGAAGGGGGGGTTGAATTGTGTTTGACTAACTTGATTACTTTTCCTGTTTTTATACTTTTAAAAAAACTTGATGAAATAAAAATAGAGTTAGCAGCGGATATAAAGTAAAAAATAAAACACGGAATTTTCATACTAGTTCACCGTTAACGAGGCTACGTCCAATCCCTTCACCTTGAAGGATTTCACTAATTCAAACCTTGAATTACAACCGTTCTACTGACCCTCCAAGTCAGTCTTCTCAAACAGCCTAACAATCCTAGACTCTTGAGGAATATAGCACCTGTCTTCAGCCAATCTGACAATCCCAGATTGTAGAAGAAATTTCAACACTATGAATCTAATTGCCAAGAAACCTGCTACCCCTTCTGACTCCCTCAGATTGTAGACTCTACTTCAACAACTTAGATTTGACACAATGGAAGGAAAATAACATGAGTACTTGCTTCTTGAAAGCTGGAACTCACAATTGACCTCTCTAAAAATTTGAGTGTTTGCTTTGGAAGTGTATGACTCTTTTGTGATCTTTTCGATGCTAAGTATTCTGCCTTGAGCCTCCTTTTATAGATGCAGATTTGGGCCTCTTCCAAGCTTAATTTCGAGCTGAATCTTGCTGGATTCTCTTGCAAAAATAACTTGACCAATTGGGCTTTATTTAAATAAAAAACATATCTTTTTTAAGCTTCAGATTTCTTTCAAAAAATAACTGGCCAATCAAAACTTTAGTTGCTTCCCGCCACAGCTCCTGAATTTCACAATACCTCACTTTTATTTTTGTAACAAATCTTTTTAATACTTTGATTAAAATAAATTAAAATCTCCACTGTTAATCCTCCTGATTAAATCTGGACCATTGCATTCTTCTGCGCTAGTCCACATCGGGACCAACCTAATTGATATGTTGTGATCCTCTGATTTCGGCCATCCCTGGACCACACTTCCTAACCCTCTGATCTTCTGATTTCGTCCAACACTGGGCCAAATAATTAATTCTGAACCATTGATCTGGAAATCTTCCCTCTCATTTGGACCAATTCTGGACTTGGTCTGGATTAAACTGAAATTAAATCTGGATAAGTAATATTTCAGTCTGGACATTTTACCTTTGATTTTGGATCATGTTTGGATCAATTCTGGAAATCATTTCTTCTGGTCTGGACTTAGGTTCTTGCCCTGAACCATGCTATCCTCTGATCTGGGTCAAATATGGATTGATTCTCTTGTTCTGGACTCATTAACTTATCTTCTGGTTGAGTCTGGAACAAGTCTGGGCTGTTTTAATTTCTCACTGCCAGGCCATCTTCTGGTCAGAATAACTTCTGGAATAAATCTGATATTTGATTCCTCTTGGTCTGGACAAACTCTCCCTTTGGCAGGCTTTCCTTTGGTATGGTCCAGGTCTTCTTCTGACATTGCTTCCTACTGATCTGGGCAAGCAAAGATATCTTCTGGTGATCCTGGAGTATCTTCTGGTAATTCCAGGATGCATTCTGGATGCATCTTCTACCTATGCAAACTTCATTTTCTGGTTGTATTTAATGTAATAATTCAAGGTACAAAATAAGATTACATTGAGTCCTTTTGTAAACATCAAAATCCTAAGACTTAGAACCAACTTGGTTCCAACAATCTCCCCCTTTTTGATGATGACAAAACCTTAACTTATTTTGCTAGCGTGTAACTCGAAGACTTGAATTACTCCCCCTCAGACCAATCTCTCCTCCTAAGTCTGATACTCTCCTTTTCAACTCCTTCTCTTTTCACTCTTTCTTTTCTTCTCTTCTCCTCTCCTTTTCAACTCCTTCTTTATTCTCTCTTTCTTTTTCTCTCTTCACGCTTCCTCTCCTTTTCAACTCCTTCTCTTTTCACTCTTTCTTTTTCTCTCTTTGTTTTTCTCTCTCCCTATTTCCTCTCCTTTTCAACTCCTTCTCTTTTTCACTTTTTCTTTTTCTCTCACCCTGATTCCTCTCTTTTTCTACTTATTTCTCCTCTTTTCATCTCTTTCTTTTTCGCTCATTCATTCTTTTTATCTCTCCTTTTCTACTTATTTTTCTCTCTCTCTCTCCCCCTTTTTGTCATCAGCCAAAAAATGGTACTACTATTTTTGTATTTTTTTGTTTTTCTCTTTACAAATTACAGAAAGTAAAACAGAAAATAAAAGACAACATAAAATTACAAGAAATTTAAAAACTCCTAAGATGACTACAAGAGCTAGTCAGATATGGAGGTAATGCTGAGATGCTTCTTGATGAACTCGAACCTATCTTCTGGTAATGCTTTGGTGAAGATGTCAGCCCATTGATGATCAGTGTCCACAAACTGGATGCTTAAAGTCCCTTTTTGAACATGGTCCCTAATGAAATGGTGTTTTATTTCAATGTGTTTGGCTCTAGAGTGTAAGATAGGGTTCTTGGTTAGGTTTATGGCTGAAGTGTTATCACAGAACAAAGGGATATTGGTTTCAAAGATGTTGTAATCTTCAAATTGATGTTTCATCCAGAGTAACTGTGAACTGCAAAATGCTGCTAATATATACTCAGCTTCAGCTGCTGACATGGCAATTGTGCTTTCTCTTTTGCTTGACCAAGAGATCAAATTATCACCTAAGAAGGTGCAGTTGCCACTTGTACTTTTCCTTTCCAGCTTGTCTCCAGCATAGTTGGAATCACAAAAACCTTTGAGTTTGTAGCTGGGAGTTTTCTTGTATAACAGGGTAAGGTTGGTGGTTCCTTTAAGGTATCTTAAAATTCGTTTGACAGCAGTTAAATGGGATTCCCTAGGGTCAGCTTGAAAACGGGCACAGACACAAACACTAAACAAGATGTCAGGTCTAGAAGCAGTTAAATAAAGAAGGGATCCAATCATACCTCTATATGTTTTCTGGTCTACCTTTTGGCTGGTTTCATCTTTCTCAAGTGAGCAGGTTGGGTGCATGGGGGTGGCCATAGGCTTACAGTCACTCATCTTGAACTTTTTAAGAAGTTCTTTGGTGTATTTAGATTGGTGAATGAGTATACCTAATTTACCTTGATGAATCTGAATTCCCAGGAAGAACTTATGTTCTCCCATCATGCTCATTTGGAACTCTTTCTGCATTAGGTCAAAAAACTCTTTGCACAAAGTGCCATTAGTGGATCCAAATACAATATCATCAACATAGACTTGGATAATCAGAATATCATTTTTAATGGATTTCCTAAATAGTGTATTATCAATCTGGCCTCTATTAAATTCATTCTTAAGCAGAAAGTTACTAAGTCTGTTATACCATGCCCTTGGTGCTTGTTTTAAACCATATAAAGACTTTTTAAGTTTAAAAACATGGTCTGGAAAATCAGACTTTTCAAATCCAGGGGGCTGTTTGTAACACCCCGAGTTTAAAATACAGCGCGAGTGTATTTTTTTTTAAAAATAAATAAGTAACAGAATTTTCCAGATTTAATTCAAGGGAATTAAAATAAAATTTTCATCAGTTCATTTCAAAAAAGAACGCCCGGCCAGTCTAGTCTGATCATGCACTAAGCTACAGTAGCACGGTTTACACCGCATCCTCTGCCAGTCTCGTCTTCACCCAGCTGTCTGCCCCTCTGTGTCGTCTACAAATGCGTCGTGCGTAGAGATCAAGGAAAACTAACGACGTCTCCGTCGTTAGTGTAACCGTCGGTGGGACGGGTTTGGGTATCCTCTGAGGGCAAAGCCCAATTTCCACAATAATAGTAAAGGGTCGCCGACCAAAATTAACAATTAACACATAGCATGTATATCACAGTAACAATTATAACCATGGCATAACATATAATAATGATGAAAGTTAAGGATGCTCATTTGAAATCTCATGACATGTATGCCTTTTTCAAAACAGCAATCAATTAGTATGGAAAATATGTGGTAAGTACAGCCAACACTTCAGCAATCACAATCATTTATCAGAAAATCAGATTTCATAAAGTACTAACACACATCAATTTCCAATCATCATCCTATAACCAAAATGTATTTGAATACAGCTTCTCTGTATTTGAATACAGAAGCCAAAAATAGTGCAGAATTAACACTCTGTATTCGAATACAACCCTCTGGTATTCGAATACAGAGGAAGTCTCATTGCACAAATCAACATTTTTCACTACATCAGTAAAGTCTCAAAAACTTCATCACCACCACTTCAAACCATCACAAAAATTCCATTTTCATTCAACACAAACCTTCCCAATACTCCCCAACACGTAGGGTTCATAAAAATATGTTGAAAAACTTGGAATTTCTTAAAACCCGAATCTGTATTCGAATACAGATCCCTTGTATTCGAATACATAAGCTGAAATTGTAATTTCAACATTCTGTATTCGAATACAGCATGCCTGTAGTTGAATACATAAGCAAAAAACAGAAACAGAATGATCAACATCAGAACATCAGAAACAGAACCAGAATGAGAATCATCAACACCAGAACATCAGAAAACAGAACCATAATCAGAATGATTAACATCAGAATCATCATAAGAAAAACAGAATGATTCACACCAGAATCATCAAAAGCAAAACAGAATGATTCACACCAGAATCATCAGAAGCAAAACAGAATGATTCACACCAGAATCATCATAAGAAAATAGAATGATTCACACCAGAATCATCAGAAGCAAAACAAAATGATTCACTCCAGAATCATCAGAAGCAAAACAGAATGATTCACACCATAATCATCAGAAGCAAAACAGAATGATTCACACCAGAATCATCATAAGCAAAACAGAATGATTCACACCAGAATCATCAGAAGCAAAACAGAATGATTCACTCCAGAATCATCATAAGCAAAACAGAATGATTCACTCCAGAATCATCAGAAGCAAAACAGAATGATTCACACCAGAATCATCAGAAGCAAAACAGAATGATTCACACCAGAATCATCAAAAGCAAAATAGAATGATTCACACCAGAATCATCACAAGAAAAACAGAATGATTCACAACAGAATCATCAGAAGCAAAACAGAATGATTCACACCAGAATCATCAGAAGCAAAACAGATTGATTCACACCAGAATCATCAGAAGCAAAACAGAATGATTCACACCAGAATCATCAGAAGCAAAACAGAATGATTCACACCAGAATCATCAGAAGCAAAACAGAATGATTCACACCAGAATCATCAGAAGCAAAACAGAATGATTCACACCAGAATCATCAGAAGCAAAACAGAATGATTAACACCAGAATCATCAGAAGCAAAACAGAATGATTCACACCAGAATCATCAGAAGCAAAACAGAATGATTCACACCAGAATCATCAGAAGCAAAACAGAATGATTCACACCAGAATCATCAGAAGCAAAACAGAATGATTCACACCAGAATCATCAGAAGCAAAACAGAATGGTTAACACCAGAATCATGAGAAGCAAAACAGAATAATTCACACCAGAATCATCAGAAGCAAAACAGAATGATTCACACCAGAATCATCAGAAGCAAAACAGAATGATTCACACCAGAATCATCAGAAGCAAAACAGAATGATTCACACCAGAATCATCAGAAGCAAAATAGAATGATTCACACCAGAATCATCAGAAGCAAAATAGAATGATTCACACCAGAATCATCAGAAGCAAAACAGAATGATTCACACCAGAATCATCAGAAGCAAAACAGAATGATTCACACCAGAATCATCAGAAGCAAAACAGAATGATTCACACCAGAATCATCAGAAGCAAAACAGAATGATTCACACCAGAATCATCACAAGCAAAACAGAATGATTCACACCAGAATCATCAGAAGCAAAACAGAATGATTCACACCAGAATCATCAGAAGCAAAACAGAATGATTCACACCAGAATCATCAGAAGCAAAACAGAATGATTCACACCAGAATCATCAGAAGCAAAACAGAATGATTCCCACCAGAATCATTAGAAGCAAAACAGAATGATTCCCACTAGAATCATCAGAAGCAAAACAGAATGATTCACACCAGAATCATCAGAAGCAAAACAGAATGATTCACACCAGAATCATCAGAAGCAAAACAGAATGATTCACACCAGAATCATCAGAAGCAAAACAGAATGATTCACACCAGAATCATCAGAAGCAAAACAGAATGATTCACACCAGAATCATCAGAAGCAAAACAGAACGATTCACACCAGAATCATCAGAAGCAAAACAGAATGATTCACACCAGAATCATCAGAAGCAAAACAGAATGATTCACACCAGAATCATCAGAAGCAAAACAGAATGATTCACACCAGAATCATCAGAAGCAAAACAGAATGATTCACACCAGAATCATTAGAAGCAAAACAGAATGATTCACACCAGAATCATCAGAAGCAAAACAGAATGATTCACACCAGAATCATCAGAAGCAAAACAGAATGATTCACACCAGAATCATCAGAAGCAAAACAGAATGATTCACACCAGAATCATCAGAAGCAAAACAGAATGATTCACTCCAGAATCATCAGAAGCAAAACAGAATGATTAAATCCAGAATCATCAGAAGCAAAACAGAATGATTGACACCAGAATCATCAGAAGCAAACGAGAATGATTCACACCAGAATCATCAGAAGCAAAACAAAATGATTCACACCAAAATCAACAGAAGTAAAACAGAATGATTCACACCAGAATCATCAGAAGCAAAACTGAATGATTCACACCAGAATCATCAGAAGCAAAACAGAATGATTCACACTAGAATAATCATAAGCAAAACAGAATGATTCACTCCAGAATAATCAGAAGCAAAACAGAATGATTCACTCCATAATCATCAGAAGCAAAACAGAATGATTCACACCAAAATCATTAGAAGCAAAACAGAATGATTCACACCAGAATCATCAGAAGCAAAACAGAATGATTCACACCAGAATCATCAAAAGCAAAACAGAATGATCAACCCAAAACAGAACATGCATCTCCAAGACAACTTGCAAGGCATCTTCTAGTATGCTTACACAACCAACCCAACATGCAAAGCATATTCCAGCTTTCTCACACAAACCGAATGACCTTAATACATTCAGTCAAACAGAAATCATCACATAGCAGCAAAAACACCCACAGAACACATTTTATAACAACATTCAAAACAGTTTTAAAGATATGTATTTTGATCATCTTCAAAATAACATGCAAAATATTTTTCAGCTTTCCCACACAAACCAAACAGCATTGCAGTAACAACCAGAACAGCAAACATCACAGATTCATTACACGTTACAGAATGCATTTTCTTCATTTTCAAAATATCATTGCAAAAATAGTTTTTCTTTAAACAATGATGAAAACATCAGTAATGTCATGACAGTTATGCATTTACAGCCCTAATGCAACTAGAAAGTGGAAGGTGCCCTTACCCTTGTTGCGTTTTTTGCTTCTGCTCACGTTTATGCGTCAAAAACGGCGAAACTCCCGCCTGCATTTGCTGCTACGAAACTGGGTTCTTTAGCTCCATAATGATGTGGAGAACAACTTTTGTACTGGGGGTTTGGTGTTTCGGTGCTTGGATTTCCAAGTAATGGCACTTTTGAGGAACTCTCTTTTTCCTTTCTTTTGAACGAACTGGAACAGAACAGAATGGGAGGAAAGGGATATTGTTACATGCAGTATGGGGGAGAGAAAGGTTTCTGCCTTTGCTCTGTCCTTTGCAGTCCATATATAGGCACCTCCATGTGCCACCTCATCACAATTAATGTTAAAATATTGCTAGATCCTCCAGCACTTAAACGTTTTGCAATTAGTCGCTAATCCTTAATTAACTGTCCGATTAATTTAATTACTCGTAATTAAATTAATTTATTCTTCATCCAATAATTTTAATTCATCTACCAAAATAAATATTTATATATATATATATATATTCACTCAAAACATACATATATTAAATATTTTACAAATATCTCCAAAATACCCTTAATATTAATTCCAAAATTAATATTAAATTTAAGGGTCTTACACTGTTTGACATAGACTTCCTCAGTTATATAGCCATTTAAGAATGCACTTTTAACATCCATTTGATACAGCATTATATCATGCTTAGCAGCAAATGATAAAAGAATTCTAATTGCTTCTAACCTGGCCATTGGACCAAAAGTCTTAGTGTAGTCTATACCATCCTGTTGACTGTATCCTTGAGCTACAAGTCTGGCTTTGTTCCTTACCACTTCACCTTTTTCATTGAGTTTGTTCCTGAAAACCCACTTGGTTCCAATAATGTTTTTGTTTGGTCTGGGTACCAGATCCCAAACATCATTCCTTTGGAATTCATTAAGCTCTTCTTGCATTGCAAGTATCCAACCTTCCTCTGCCAAAGCCTCATCAACATTGCTTGGTTCAATTGTTGAGAGTAAACCAAACAGACTGGTTTCTCTACTTGATGATCTGGTCTTTAAAGGTTCTGCTGCACTGCCAATAATGAGAGATTCTGGATGTGAAGACTTGTACTTCCATCCATTCTTTCCCTCTGACTTGTTTTCAGAGTCAGCAAGTTCTTCTTCATCTTGATCTTTCTCAGATTCTGCTTCTGGTTCAGCTTCTGGTTCCTGTGCCTCTGGTTCACAGATCCCATTCTCATCACAGAATTCTTCAAAATACTTGTTCTCGAATTCACCTCCATGATCACTTCTGATGGTTATGATCTTAATACCCTGTTCATTCATAACTTGCTTACAAAAAGAAATAAATACTTTGTGAGATTCATCTTTGTTCTTTAAAAATTTTACCCAAGTCCACCTTGAGTAATCATCAAGAATCACAAAACCATATTTCTTACCACTGAGAGAAGCTGTTTGAACAGGACCAAATAGATCTAATGAAGCAGTTCAAGTGGTTGAGAGGTAGAGACACATTTTTTAGTTTTAAAAGAGCTTTTAGTTTGTTTACCTCTTTGACATGCTTCACACATAATCTCAGTTTTGGAACTTACCTTGGGAAGCCCTCTTACCAACTGGAGTTTGCTCAGTTCGGATATAAGCCTAGGGTTTGCATGCCCTAACTTTTTGTGCCAAATCAGATTCTGTTCACTCACAGACATTAAGCATTTAACCTGTTGCTTAGCAAGACTGAACAGATCAATTTTATAAACATTATCCTTCCTAGTGCTGGTACATAAAACAGTTCCATCAATTTGACTAATAGCTTTGCAAGTTTTTTGATTAAAGATAACATCATAGTTGCAATCACTTAATTGACTTATGCTCAGAAGATTATGTTTTAGCCCTTTAACCAACAGAACATTTTTAATAGAAAGGGGAGAAGAAGTGTTACCAACAGTTCCTGTACCAATAATCTGACCTTTCTGGTTTCCTCCAAAGAAAACTTTGCCTCCATTCTTCATAGTCAGATCCAGAAACATAGATTTGTCCCCTGTCATGTGTTTGGAGCAGCCACTGTCAAGATACCAAGTTTTATGTTGCTGATCAGATCTTGCCTTTTCTCTGTCAGAATCAAAGTCAGAGTCAGACTCAGATTCAGACTTAGCTTTTGTTCGAGCCATTAGAGCCAGTTCTTCTTCTGGCCTGTTTGAGCAGTTTCCTTGATTCTGCTTTGGTTGATACCCCATGTTCCTCTGATGATTCTGGAAGATGTTTTGATTCAGGTAAGTTTGGTGAATCGGGTGGTTCTGATGAATTTGGTAATTCTTGTGATTCTGGTAATTCCTGATCTGATTCTGGTTCTAATTCCAGTGTTGATTCTGATTCTGGTTCCAGTACTGATTCTGATTCTGGTTCTAGAGTTGATTCTGGTTCCAGTTCCTGTGCTTCTGATACTGATTCCAGTTCTGATTCTGGTTCCAGTTTATGTGCTTCTGATAATGGTTCCAGTTTTGGTTCCAATTCTTGTTTTGATTCTGGTTCCAGTTTTGATTCTGGTTCCAATTTTGGTTCTGATTCCGATTCTGGTTGAGTTGACCAGACCTTCTTCCATCAGACTCAGATTGCCTTTGTCTTGTTGTAGCAGGAACATAAACCTTCTTCTGCTTGTGCATAGCCAACATCCATTGTCCAGGCACCAGTGTTGGTGTCTCCTTCTGATTGCTCAGAATATCTGCAACATAGACAATTTGATCTTTTGGTACCCAGAACTGATTGGGTCCAGGTTTGTCAGTCTTAACAGCTCTCATCTTGTTCAGATATTACCACTGGACAAGATAGTTAAGAGTGGCCTTTCTTAGCACAAACAATACATAAAACATCATAATGAACAGCTTTACTTTCAATAGTTGTTTCTGTAAAACCAAGACCTCTCTTTCCAGAGTTACTGTTTCCATAAATCATAGATGCATATTTACTTCTTTCCATTCCATTTGAAATGAAGTTTTGAAAAAATTGCTCATACATATCAGATTTACAAACTGTAACACCCCGAGTTTAAAACACAGCGCGAGTGTATTTTTTTTTTAAAACGAATACATAAATAAAAGAGTTTTCAGAATTGCGTTCCAAGGAAATTAAAATCAAATCAAATTAAATATCATTCGACTTCGTAATTAAAAATAGTAAGGAATTTTAAAACAGCAACATCACAATTGAATCGAATGAGATATTTATGGGAATTTGATCTTTATAATATACTAAAATAAAGATACATCAAAATATTTATCAGAGTGCGGAAGAGTTTTACAATAATTCCCAAAATGAATATTTACAACCATTGAGTTCAAAACCCTATACATAAGTCTACTCTGATCATACCCTAAGCTACATAAGTCTTTTCTTCACCCAGCTGCTCATCTCTTTGCATAGCCCACAAGTAAAGATCAAGGGAAACTAACGACATTCCCTATCGTTAGAATGACCATCAGGGGTACAGTTCTGAATCTCATCTGAGGGCAATGCCAATTTCCACAATAATTGTAAAGGGTCACCGACCGAAAATAACAATTACCACATAGCAGTTATATCAAGAATATCAAACATATTCATAGTACATGATGATAAATAAGGATGCTAAATTTTGAAATACATGTCATTTGTACTTTACAAAACAGCAACCAAGTAAGTATAAAAATCATGATGTAAGCACAAACATCAATTCATCCGAAATTACATATTTTCAAAAAAATACTTACTCACACAACAATTTTCCACCATCAACATAAAATCAAACGTGACCCTCCGGTCAAACACTCCGATGCAATATGTATATGCTCATGTTCATAAATTCTTGGAATCACCAAGGTGCAGTCGCTTACAGACCAGCACAATTTAACGGCCCTCATGACCAGGGTGCAATCGCTTACAGATCAGCACCAGTGCAGTCGCATACAGACCAGCACTCGTGCAGTCACTACAGACCAGCACGTTTGACAAAAACCAAGGTACAATCACTACAGATCAGTACCTAGTGCAATCACTACAGATCAGCACTCGTGCAATCACTACAGATCAGCACGTGGCTGCGCATTTCAGGATACAGACACTACAGTCCAGTACCAGTGCAGTCGTTTATCTGACCAACACTTATATACCAAGGTAGAATCACAGATTAGTACCTAGTGCAATCACTACAGATCAGCACTCGTGCAATCACTACAGATCAGCACGTGGATGCGCATTACTCTGTGGCCCATCGCGGGTACCACCTGACTATGCCATGCATGAATATGCATTGTTTCACTTCATTGAAAACAGTATGCAACCTTAGTAAAATTCATGCATTTTCCTCATTTGTCAAAACATCTCAACACATTCAAAGATTAACCATTCAAGCAAGCATTACACTTTGCATTACCTCAAAGTTCCACTCTTTATTAACAAAGGTTTTTCCCCAACTGTTAAGATTCAAAACTGTGATTAAAACTGAGGTTTCTGGCAAAAATACGAATCTGTATTCGAATACAGCTTCATTGTATTCGAATACAGGGGCTGTCACAGTACAAAAATCAGAGTTTCTACAACTTCAGTAAATTCTAAAAAAACCTCATCATCACCACTTCAAACTATCACCAAATTTCCATTTTTAATCACCACAAACCTTCCTAAGGTACCCCAACACTTAAGGTTTATAAAACAATGTTAAAAACTTGAATTTCTGAAAAACACAAACCTGTATTCGACTACAACTACCTTGTATTCGAATACAGAAGCTAAAACAGTGAAAAATCAGCATTCTGTATTCGAATACGAGGCCTTCGTAGTCGAATACAGATGCGAAGTCAGTGGCAAAAGTTGCAAATCTGTATTCGGCTACATAGGGTTGTAGTCGAATACAGTGGTTAAAACAGAAGCAAAAATTGCAAATCTGTATTCGGCTACAGAGGGTCGTAGTCGAATACAGATGCTAAGTCAGTAGCAAAATTGGAAAATCTGTATTCGACTACAGGGGCTCGTAGTCGAATACAAGTTCGAAAACTTAGGGAAAACAGAAGCTTTGCAGGTTGTATTCGAATACACTCAATGCCGTATTCGAATACACCTTCGAAATCAGTGAATTTTCCTGAAACTTAAACACATTTTCAAAACCTTTTCTTTTGAAAATCCAACCCAACACCAGAATCCTAATTCCCCTCTTTTAAAACCTCAACTCAGAACATTTTTCATCAAATACCAACAACAGATTTTTCATAAAAATACTTCCACCATTTTAAATCCCTTTTCATTTGAAACAACCATCAACACCAGATTGTTTAACAAAACACAGCAAAACACAGATTTACTCAAACCAGAATAACCTCACTGATTTTTAACAAAACAAAATCAGAACCAGAATCATCATTCCACGCTCACAGAATGATTTTCAAAACATAATACAATGTTTTTCACAATCATAAACCAAATATCATTCATCACACATGCATTTACAGCCCTAAATGCAAATCTAGAAAGTTGGAAGGTGCCCTTACCTTAGTTACGTTCCCTTAGCTCGTACGCTTCTGCGACAAAAGCCGACGATACTCCCGTTCGCGTTCACCGCTACAAAAATTAGTTCTTTAGCTCCGTAACGATCAGAGGAATGACTTTCGTACTCGAAACTTTCTGATTCGACACTCAGATTTTCCAGAACGATGACTTTTAAGTAAACTGTTTTTCTTCACCAACACTCAGAAAATTAGAAGAAGAAGAAGAAGAAGATAAAGCAGAACTGGCGCGTAGAGGAAAGAAGGAAAAGCTTCTTACTTAAATATCCACATAAAGCAACTGACACAGCAGAGGAGAGAGGAATGGTTTCCTTTTTCACAAATATCTACGCCACCTCACCAATTCTTATATCAAAATATCTTTTGATCCTCCAGCACTTAACCCGTTTCCGTCGAAATTAGCAGAGAATATCTTAATTAACGGTCCGATAATTTAATTACTCAAAATTAAATTAATTCATCCATTATCCAATAATTTTAATTCCACCTCCAAAACAATTAATTATATATATATATATATATATATATATATTTACACAAAATATACATATATTGAATATTACACCGATATTCCCAAAATACCCTTAAAATCAAATCTGAATTTAATTTTAAATTTAAGGGTCTTACACAAACAATTTCAGAAGTGGAACAAATATTACGTTTGAGAGTTTGGTTTTCAGACTTGAGTCTTGCAACTTCAGTTTTAAAATCTTTGTTTTCAGTTGCATACTCAGAATTTCGATTCTTTAAAACTTGGACTTCTTTGGTTAGATTTTTCTTATCTTCCCTAAGAGTTTTCAGTTTTAAAGACATCTTATTATTTGCATTTAACAAGTCTTTTAAAGTTTCAATTAGTTCAGATTTAGAGAGATCAAAAAATACCTCACTATCTTCATCTTCTGATTTTGTTCCAGAGCCTGAGCTGTATCCAGAGCTTGAGTTGGTATGAGCCATCAGAGACAAAATTGCTTCCTCTGATGTGCTTCCAGATTTTCCTGAATGATTGCTTCGATCATTCTTCCTTCTGCTTGTTTTCCTTCTTGAATTCGTGCCTTTATGAGGTCTAGAAGCAGACCTGATGTGTGCCTTCGTTGTTGTTTCTGCCTCTTCTTCATCAGACGATTCTTCCTCTGATTCTGATACATCCCAGGCAACCATCAGACCTTTCTTTCTGTATCTGGAACTCTTCTTGTGTTTTTTTCCTTTTTCCAGATTTGGACATTCTGACTTGATATGTCCAGGTTTATTGCATCCATAATAAACAATATTCTTCTTGTCAGATTCTTCCTTTCCACTGTTGTTATGTTTCTTCTTGAAGCTTCTTCTCTTCCTGTTTTCCCAGATCTTAACAATCTTTTTGGTTAAGTAAGCCATATCATCACAGTCACTGTCACTATCCTCTGATTCTGATGCTGCCTTTGCAGCTTTCTTCTGTTTCGACTTCAGAGCCAGATTCTTCTTCTTCTTTGGTTCATCTTCTTCCAGTTCTATTTCATGAGACCTGAGTGAGCTCATCAGGTCTTCAAGTCTTAAGTTATTCAGATCTTTTGCTTGTTGAACTGCAGTAACCATTGGTCTCCACTGTTTTGGTAAACTTCTTAGAATCTTCTTGACATGATCTGCTGTTGTGTAGCTTTTCTTCAAGACCTTCAGTCCAGATATTACATTCTGGAATCTGCAGAACATTCCATCAATGTTTTCATCATCTTCCATCTTGAACATCTCATACTGTTTGACCAGTATGTTAGCCCTTGCTTCTTGAACCTGTTGGCTTCCTTCATAGGTCAGAACCAGACTGTCAAATATGCACTTTGCTGTTTCTTTATCTGTGCATCTGTCAAATTCCTTGAATGTGATGGCATTGATCATGATGTTTCTGGAATTGTGATGAAGTTTGTGTAATCTGCTCTGATATGGTTTCATATCATCCATATCTAGTTTTTTAGTTGGATCTTCTGGATCAGTAGGTGCAGTGTATCCTTTGACTATCATCTTCCATAGTTCAGGATCTTGAGATATGACAAAACTTCTCATTTTGTCCTTCCAATACTCAAACCTTTCTCCATCAAACAGTGGTGGTCTGTTGATGTTGCCTCCCAATTCTTCTCTGGATTCTGCCATGTTGAACCCCTTGGACCTTTCCTCAAACACTGTTAAGTGCTCAGCCTTGAGACCGAGCTTTGATACCAATTGAAGGTGCAAACACTAGAAGGGGGGTTGAATTGTGTTTGACTAACTTGATTACTTTTCCTGTTTTTATACTTTTAAAATAAAACTTGATGAAATAAAAACAGAGTTCGCAACGGATATAAAGTAAAAAATAAAACACAGAATTTTTATATTGGTTCACCGTTAACGAGGCTACGTCCAGTCCCTTCACCTTGAAGGATTTCACTAATTCAAACCTTGAATTACAACCGTTCTATTGACCCTCCAATTCAGTCTTCTCAAACAGTCTAACAATCCTATACTCTTGAGGAATATAGCACCTGTCTTCAGCCAATCTGACAATCCCAGATTGTAGAAGAAATTTTAACACTATGAATCTAATTGCCAAGTAACCTGCTACCCCTTCTGACTCCCTCAGATTGTAGACTCTACTTCAACAACTTAGATTTGACACAATGGAAGGAAAATAACACGAGTACTTGCTTCTTGAAAGCTGGAACTCACAATTAACCTCTTTGAAAATTTGAGTGTTTGCTTTGGAAGTGTATGACTCTTTTGTGATTTTTTCAATGCTAAGTATTCTGCCTTGAGCCTCCTTTTATAGATGCATATTTGGGCCTCTTCCAAGCTTAATTTCGAGCTGAATCTTGTTGGATTCTCTTGCAAAAATAACTTGACCAATTGGGTTTTATTTAAATAAAAAACATATCTTTTTTAAGCTTCAGATTTCTTTCAAAAAATAACTGGCCAATCAAAACTTTAGTTGCTTCCCGCCACAACTCCTGAATTCCACAATACCTCACTTTTATTTTTGTAACAAATCTTTTTAATACTTTGATTAAAATAAATTAAAATCTCCACCGTTAATCCTCCTGATTAAATCTGGACCATTGGATTCTTCTGCGCTAGTCCACATCTGGACCAACCTAATTGATATGTTGTGATCCTCTGATTTCGGCCATCACTGGACCACACTTCCTAACCCTCTAATCTTCTGATTTCGGCCATCCTGGACTTGCACCTGATATGCTACAATCCTCTGATCTCGGCCATTGCTGAACCACACATCCTGACCCTCTGATTTCGGCCAACACTGGGCCATGGTCTGATCTTCTGATCTCGGCCAACACTGGGCCAAATAATTAATTCTGAACCATTGATCTGGAAATCTTCCCTCTGATCTGGACCAATTCTGGACTTGGTCTGGATTAAACTGAAATTAAATCTGGATAAGTAATATTTCAGTCTGGACATTTTACCTTTGATTTTGGATCAGGTCTGGATCGATTCTGGAAATCATTTCTTCTAGTCTGGACTTAGGTTCTTGCCTTGAACCATGCTATCTTCTGATCTGGGTCAAATCTGGATTGATTCTCTTGTTCTGGACTCATTAACTTATCTTCTGGTTGAGTCTGAAACAAGTCTGGGCTGTTTTAATTTCTCTCTGTCAGGCCATCTTCTGGTCAGAATAACTTCTGGAATAAATCTAATATTTGATTCCTCTTGGTTTGGACAAACTCTCCCTCTGGCAGGCTTTCCTCTGGTATGGTCCAGGTCTTCTTTTGACATTGCTTCCTTTTGATCTGGGCAAGCAAAGATATCTTCTGGTGATCCTGGAGTATATTCTGGTAATTCCAAGATGCATTCTGGATGCATCTTCTGCCTATGCAAACTTCATTTTCTGGTTGTATTTAATGTAATAATTCAAGGTACAAAATAAGATTACATTGAGTCCTTTTGTAAACATCAAAATTCTAAGACTTAGAACCAACTTGGTTCCAACACAAGCAACGCTCCTTGAGTCACTTAATTGAGAGAAGTTTTCTTTCCTTTTTCTTTGTTTGTATTTTCTTTATATTTAGTAGTCGAATTGTATGTCTTTGTTTTGTCATTAAATGTGTACTATGGCGAAGAAGTATAATAACTTGCAGTTGGTCTTAAGTTTTCTGTTTTGGATTTTGAAATTTTACTTTATACTTTTTTTGCACATATCATTGATGAATTCAACGAGGTTTACTAATGCATACATTGCTTATTACTAAATAGTTGTAAAACTTGCCGTCAATTTTTCAAAAAAAAAAACAAACAAACAAACAAAAAAATAAAAATTTCAGTAACACACTTGGCATAGTTTTGAAAGTTCACACTCTCTCTTATTTATCCTAGCTGTGAGCTTTTGAGCCTAAACACTTCAATTCCTTGTGGTGTGATAATCTAGACATGTGTTAACCCTTCAGAACTTGCATTAATTCTGACTTGCATCACTTGTGATCTACGCATACACAGAGGCAATTTTGTTTGGTCGTTTGAGCCTTTCTAACTACCCTATGCAAATTTTATCCTTTGCTAGCCCCTTTGAACTTGACCCTTTCTTTCGGTTACTAGCCACATTACAAGCCAAATACTTGACAGTGATTAAATCACCGTACTTGGAGCTAGGTAGAAAAAAAAAATTGGTCTCGTCTCGGTAAAGTTCTAAGATTGGGGTTGCTCATGTGATAGCAACATTTTAAGTTTGGGGTGGTGGTTCTCAAAAAATAAATCAAAAAATAAATAATAATAATAATAATAATAAAATAAATTTGTACTCTAAAAAGTAACATCTGCTTAGTTCTTTTGTCAACATTTGAGAATCTCCACAATCAAAAAGGGTGAAGAAAAATCAAAAGAGGTAGAATAATTTGAAGATGTGTACCTAACTCCAAGTAGTGAATCCTACTATTCCAAAATGTCCTACCCTTACCTAAGCCCCATTACAACCCGAAAGTCCTCCAAAAGTGTATGTGTTTGTTGCATTGTGATTGCTAACTAGAATTTTTTCAAACTTTTGGTAGCGTGATGCATGTTCTAGGATTTGAGTGATAAATTCATAACCCTAACTAAACACTTGAGAGAAATTTTGGTAAGATTGTGTGAAGAGAGAGTTGAACTTAATGAATGAATGTTAAAGTGTACAAATTGTGTTGTTTTTTTTTTTGGTAAGCAACCATGAAGCATGATGAATGTTTTGTAGTAGCGAGAATTTTGAGAACAAAGGTTGATGTGATTTGAGAAAATTGAGTTTAAACTACTTTTAACTGTACCAAATACGTAACTAACTGTTGCTTAGGGACAAGCAACATACTAAGTTTGGGATTGTGATAACTCTTCATCACATGAATATTTTCATTGTTTTTAGTCTTATTTATCTTTAATCATTAGTTAATTTAAGGAGTTATTTTATATATTTTGTTGATTTTAGTTCTTGGATTTAATAAAACGTTTATGTTCTTATTTCCTTGATTAAGTAGAGATTTTTTGTAGTTTTTTATTATTTCTTTGTTTTAGTGCGGTGCTGAATTTTGGTGAGAAATCAACATGACCAACATGGAGTATTTCTGTCATATCTGGAGTTGTAGATGTCCAATTGGAGTATTACGAATGCTTGAGATGAGAAATTCGTGAGATTGTAGTCTAGGGATAGATGTAGGTCATGAAACCAATGGAATTAGTTGCAGAGGCAGTAGTTTAAAAAGAAAATTTGTGTGCTGTAAAGCTTAATCCTAATCTTAAATCCACTACGGAATTAGGGGTTATTTTGGAATTAAAGGTTCTGTCACGAAGACATTAGGGCAAGAATACTAAAGAGAATTCGGTAATAATTCAATAAAGGAATTCAGTAACTAGGATCAAATTAGAAACCAAGGTTGGACTCGTAGTGAAACTCATCCCTGACGTTTTTCTCATTGTAAAAGTTCAATTTTATTACTTTTGTTATTTCAAATATTATTCTAATCAATCCAGAAACTTTTTGTTCAATTTTAGCAAATAAATATAATTCTATAGTAAAACACAATCGTTGAGTTCGACATTCGGTACAATTGTTTTAATTATTACTTGCAACGCTATCAGTTTTCACCAAGAGTTATATTTTTTAAATGAAACTTTTGCACTAGGCTTAACACTATTAAGGTCCGTATTCATTTCAAAACCTCTCACAAGACACAATTAAGACAATTTTCTTCTATAACCATTTGAATGATTTCAGAGGGAGATAACTCAAAATATTGATCAATAATAGCTTTCTTATCGCCATTATCGGTCACTTGTCTTTGTATGATAAATGGGCATCAATCAACTTTTCTCCTGACGTCGCCGATGCTTGGAGCATGTTAGTTCATTAGCATCTAGATTTTCTTGTCTAGTTTTGACTTTTTTTTTTACTCCGCTCTTTGAGATCAATCTCCTCTTTAGAATTTTTTTCATTGGAAGAAGAAGAGATGGCAATCGAAGGCAAAAACCCTAACATAGGATTGGGGTCACTACTCATGGCTCTCTCTTTACACATTCTTAAACTGAGTTTGATTTCTATACATTGTCATTATAAAAAGTTTTAATACTTTCAATCTCAACTAATTATATGCATGATTTTAGAAGTAATTAGGATGTCAAAACATTTTTTTTTATTTGACGGTTGTAATTAATTGACGATATAAAAAAATTACACTGACAATGTATTTTAATTAAATCTTTAAAATTTATTTAAATTATTACATTTTTTTAAAAAAAATTATTTTCCTTATATTTTTTTATATTAAATTGCTTGTGAATTATTTTAATTAACTTCATTTCTTTTTCAGTCAAAAATTAGCTTAAGGGTTATATATTGATAGTGTATAAAAATAAAATTATGCAATCATTCATTCAGTTGAATCTTATAATGGAGATGTTTGTTAAAATATTTTATGAAATGATATAATAAAATGTGATTTTTTTTTTAATCTGATAGCTACATATATAATTTTTTTGTCTGTGAGGGGTCAACTTAATGGTAAGAGACTAAGAGTTTGACTTTGTAATTTTAGGGATGAAATTCAAATTCTTTCAACAATATTTATAAAATGGTCATCAATACCATCTTTATTAATTATAACTTCTTCGATACCAAACTTTTTATAAAAAAGTGTGAAAAAATTTATAATATCATTGCATAGTTTTAAAACTCACATAGTATTCTTAGAGGCAGATTTTAGATAAGTAAATGGTAGCTCAACTTATATAAGAGAGACAAATATGTTTTGGTTTTTTATAGAGATATTTGCATTCAAGTAAATACGAAAGATCATGACAAATAGCTAGTGCGACATTTCTAGGTACATTTCAAGTAAACACTTCCAATCCATGACCAGGTACATTGATTTTCCATATGTTTTTCCACAAACTATGATCACTGGTTGAAGATGTTTCAGGATTATTCTTGTTTCTTTCTTCACTCAGTAGGTGATATGCTGATCTAATTGAGAAGTTTTCGTTCTTTTTCCAATTCCAAATTAACTTATTCAGCGCTAATCTCCAAGATATTGTGATATTTAGAATTTGTTATGCTTCATATGGATTGAAACGCATTAGGACCAAATTCTTATCCCAACTTTTGGAATCAATACTTATCAACTCATTGACATTTGCATTCAGCCCAAGTTTAGAAACGAGAATCCACCCAATGGAATATTTTGTTATGGCAACCAATAATCCTTCCAATTTTGACTCGTTGTCCATTACCAATTGACCATCTGACTCTCATAGAAATAACATCTCTTGCATTGAACAAACCCCTCCATCCATAATTAGATTGATACCCCACTTTTGCCTCCATGAAGCTGGACCTTGGGAAGTAAATTCTTGAAAATTCTTGCAAGGAGATATTCTTGGTTTAGTATGAGTCTCCAACATTGTTTCCAAGGTGAGCTTTGTTGAAGTCTTCAAAACTTCTTAACCCTAGTCCACCCTTGCTTTTTGCTTACTCTAGTTATCTCAACTTATCCAGTGAACTTTCCTTTGCTTCTTTGTTGTTCCCCACCAAAACTTGGCCAGCATTGCTTTAATATTGTCACACCATCCAATTGGCAATTTGTAGCAACTCATGAAATAATTTGGTATGGCTTCAGAAATTCACTTAATCAGCGTTTATTTTTCCGCTCTAGATAAGCATTTCACTTTCCATTTACCAAATTCTCTCTAGAATACTAGAGAAAATTTCTTTCTTTGATCTACCAAATATAACAGGGAGCCCCAAGTATTTGGAGCAAGTTTCCGCATTTCATTTTCTTCTCATTTGTTGGGACATTTTGGTTAAATGAAACTTCTCAACTCTCAAGAGTGTTTTGACTCAAGACTCACCAATTGACCTGATGTTCTTTGATAAATTTGGAGGATTTCAATAACTTTCTCTGCTTCCTTTAAGTTAGCTCCTGTAAAAAGAAGGTTGTCGTCCACAAAAAACAAGTGGGTGATTTTTGGAGCATTTCTCGCCAATTGAATTCCACGGACTTCCATGTTTTTGCCTCATTATGTATCAAACTAAAACAAAGACATAGGTATAAGGGGTGACTTTGACGGATGCCTCTTTTTGGTTTGAAGCTTCCATTTGGTTGTCCATTCACTAGGAGTTGATAAGACACAAAAAACATGCACTCCATGATCAATTGAACCATCATAAGAGGGAATCATGTAGCTTGGAGAGTTGATGGGATGAAAGGCCATTATGTTCCTTTATTTCATTTTGTTTTCTTCTTTAGCCAATGGAAACATTCCATTGTTATCAATGCATTGTCAGTTATCAGCCTTCCTTTCACAAATGCACTTTATTCTTCATCCACAATATCAGGGAGGATGCATTTAGTTATGTTTGCTATTGTTTTCGTCACCATTTTCATAATGACATTACACAGACTAAAAGGCTGGAACTATTTTGGATAAGTGGGGTTCTTGAAGTTAGCAATCAGGGGCACAAAGGTACGATTTATGCTTTCGGTGTCATAGCCTTCATTGAGAATTCCTAAGACTTTTGAACATATATATCTTCCCATTATATGCCACTACTTTTGATTAAAAAAAACAGGGATGTTGATCAATGGCTTCTTTAACTTCTTCAATAATATATGGTTGGACAAACCACTCCTTTTGCTAGTTAGAAAATTTCCTCTGAGCTATTTCACAACTTTGTTCTACATTACCTGGATTGGATGTTGTAAATAGATCAACAAATAAATAGATAAGAACCCTCTCAACCTTCTCTTGTTCGTCCCACCAAATGTCATCTTCATCTTTAAGCTTTTTGATTGCATTTTTTTTCTTTTTCAAGAGCTCTTCAAATTGAAGTATCTCTTTTTGCACCTCATTATATATGTAGTGTTGAAAATCAGCATCAAGAGTTATTTTGAGAGTTTCGTCTTAGTCATATGCTTCAAGGGCTATTTTGAGAGTTAAATGATTTTAACCAAATATGGGCATTCATTTCTTTGAAGCAAATTTATTGCAAAGTCCATCTATCGCTATAGCTCTATCTAGTCGACATTGAATGTTTTCAATACCTCTCTATGAACCCCAAATTTGTCAACCTACACACCTTCGTTACATATTTTCCAAATCTCATTTGAGTAAAGCTTCTATGACTCCCTCCCATTTTTTATGAGGCACACAAAGTATCACTCAGGTCACAAAAGCATAACCTATTTTCAACTGTAGAGACTAAGAGTTGTTTTTTTAACTCCCAAATTTTCCTTTTATTGTTTTCTTTTTGGGAATCTATAGATCTCTATGATACTCCAAGGAATGCCACCCATATCATCTTCAACCTTCCCATCTATATGGTTCAACTAATAGGACGATATGGTGATATTTTCTACATCATTCCACCACAAAGCTATAACTTCAGCTCTATCCTTTCCATGCCCTGTGCATCCCAATGCTAATCCTGCACTAAACCCACATTGAACTCTAACATTATCAATCTCATCTTCAAACATTTTGGTCTCCATTAAGAACAAAATGTGGGGATTTTCTAGATGGTCGATTAGCCTTGACAAGGCTCGAATTGATCCCCTGCAATTCCAACGGATTATTTTCATTATTTTAGGAGGCGTTAGTCATCCAACACCCCTCCTAGTAGCTTTGAGTCAAAGTCTATAGTATCTTGTATCTTCTTTTTTTCATTTTTACTTAGGCCTTCAAGAGTTCCTTCAGATATTATTACTTCCACTAGTTGCCATTTTCCATCATTTAGGCTCTTCTTTTTTTTGTTCATATATATGCTTCTTTCTCTTCCTTTTAATCTTGACCAGGTTTATTTGTTTTCCTTTGTGCCTATGACTTTGTTGAGTTTTTTAGGATTTTAGGGGATATGTCAACAGAACCCAATGACTCAGTTGCCTTATCAATTTCTGGCTGAGTTTTAGGAAAGCTATTGATATTTTAAATTATTGTTGGGGCTGAATTTTTCACTTCCTTCAATTTAGTTTTCTCTACCTCAATCTCCCCTATCTTCTCTCCTATTGAACTAGAGTCACTATCTTTTTTTTTGCTATATAGTTAATTAGTTCTTGGGAGAGGAGATGCACACAACCAAGGTCTAAAGGGGTATTCCTTTTCTTCGATCTCTTCATAACCTTCACCATCTTGTGCCTCTGTATCTTCACATTCTCTGAAGTCTTTCATATTTGAAAAAGACCCTCAAATCCTTTCCTTGAAAATGAACTACCGTACCACTTTTATCGGTTTTTTCATATCTAGATTCACTTTAATCCTCAAGAATCGACCCATACGATAGTTATCCCTGTTGTCAACTTCATTAAATTGTCCTATTTGAACTCATGTCCATTTCAGAATGTTGTTCTGAATTAGATATACGCTTCAAGATCTGTATGATTCAGTAAAAGCTCCAAAGGCCATTTTTCAGTCCATATTCCAAATCATGTTTAATAGAGAAATGAAAGAGATACAAGTTATTACCTAGATCCTGTAATCGATTGCTTTAAAGCTCTAACAATATAGGAGTTGTCAGTCCACATATTTCCAGCGAGAGATCTATTGAACATGTCTTCGTCCACTGGCTTGATGCCTTCTGCATTGATACCCACCTCCTCTTCCGTTTAAAGTGATACTTGTTTCCATTTTGAGATTTGCAGCAAACATACACTATTGATGAAGCTAGTAGTGAGAGAGACAAGTTGGAGTCACCAGAGAAACAATTCCAAAGAAGGGATGGGAGCCCAGGGAAACTGAGGCTGGTCGTTTCTTAGTTCCAGGGGAACCCTAGGAGAGTGGAGTTGAGTTGTGATATATACAAATATGGTTCTTTGAGTCTGTGTATTTGATAAACAACTTTATTATGTATGTAAAAAATGTTTTGTTGGTTGTTACTAAACAAAAATTAGTTTCATAGTGGGTCAAATGACCTAAACTTGAGAGACACTTAGAGGAAGGTTCAATATTCTAATTACGATTAACTAAAAAAAAGTCATTGTAAAAGTTTAATTTTTTTACCAAAAATGTCATTGTAAATGTTATTCTTGAATATTGAAGGGACAGAAGAAAATATCTGTAAAAGAAAAATGTAGAAGATTGTACAAGAAAATAACAATTCAAAATGTAATAATAATGATTTTAGATTAATGTACAAGAAAAATGTAATTAAGTTGATACTTGTAGAAAAGATAGCTATACTTGTAAATGATTTCACATTAAGCTACATATTGACTATATATATATATATATAATCTCTACAAAATATTTGATTATTTAATTCTGCCAAGTCTTGAAATTTTTCATTTGTCACCAGATATAAGTGTGCATAGACTTATTATTAGAAAATAAGCATGAAATACCTAAATTTTATAGGGAAATAAATTTATATAATGAAGACATTCATTTGATATCAACGTGGAAGTGTCACATATTCAATTATGTTGTCACATCTTAGTATTTAACAATAAAAATTTACATAAAGACTATTTTGAATACTTTATAATTTGACTGTTGCTTAGAATTTCGAAGACCAATTTAGGTATTCACTCCTTAAATGAGCTTATTTCTTAGTATGTAGAGTTCTCAATTTTGCTATGTGGATAAATCCTGTGTATCTACTACCCACCCCATTAAATAAAAATATTATTCATCTCCATTTTATATGTGCACAAGTATCCATCAAATGAATATTTGACGAATTTTGCAACATATCCATATATCTACAAACATATTTGGACAACTTTTAAATAAATAAATAAACAAAATTGAATTAAAAAATAAATATCCAAAGCACAAGATGTGCCAATAACAACCACAATACAAAATATACATCAAAAATTCGTTTGTGTTTCAATGGTCATAATATAAGCCTTCCACATGATCGATAAAGACATCATCTGTATAACATATAAACTTTAGCAACCTTTTCTCGAATTAGATAAAAAAAAAACCTTGAAATTGCATAATATGACTTGATGCACAATTGGGTAATGTAGTTTAAACACCCAATCAAGCTAAAACTTCGAACCAAACATGACCAAATATATTAAATTCAAAAAATAAGTTTTGTACTCATTCATCTTTTTCACATTCCAAACAATGAAGACCTTGCTCGATCAACACACCACACAAGACCAAATTATCTTTAATGGGTAATATGTTATTCAATAACTTCCAAGAAAAAAAATACACTTTGAGGGGAACCAACTTCTTCCAAATAACATCATAAAGAGGTTCCAATTCTAAGTTGAATCATCTCACAGTTGTTGGTAAGAACCTATAATAGAATATTTGTCCCCAAGATCGTGTTGCCATATCTATTTGTTTGTCATGTTTTCCCATAAGACCACTGATTCCAACAAAGAAGTACAATCCAATAATAAATCTTCATTCTAAGCAAATAAATGTCTCCTCCATCCCCAAGTCCCCTCCACACCCGCACCCAAGCCTATACATGTTCGCCGCCAAACTATTTTTATCAATCGCTACCGCATACAACCTAAAATACCTCTCACACAAAGTGCGACTTCCACAAAGTTATCATGTCAAAATATAGTATCTCTATCATGACTGCCAAACGAATCAATTTTATATTGAACCAATTTTCCCTATCTCCACCTAACCTATCACAAACAAGACACAAATTCTTCCACCAATTCAAAAGAATATTTGAACTACAATCTACATTAGACCCCACAAAACCATACCTCTTATCCAACACCTTAAACCAAAGACTATTTTGATCAGTTTTCAAACGTCAACTTAATTTACCTAACAACTCATAATTAAAATATCTCGTGCGGAAGATACACCTTCTCGCATATTACCTAGTGAATTTTTCGAGTGTCCTCACTACCACCACACAAAAATAATTAAAAAGAGTCTCAATGTTAGAAATGATAACTAACAAATCATTGAAGAATGAAATGAAGTAAATCAAAAATCAAACAAGAAAGCTTTAAGAAGAACTAGACAACCATCCATAGACAGGTTATAACTCCTCAAACTCAACAGTCTTGATCTAATCCCTTTGGTTAAAGTATTCCAAAATAACAACCTCCTCGGATTTCCACCTATAGGGAACCCCAAACATTTAAAAGGAAACTGGCCTACCTTGCAGTTGAGCACCACTAAGATTTCCTCCAACTAGGTTGGCTCACATTTACCTTCACAAGCAAACTTTTTATGAAAATTTACATTTAGCCTAGACGCCAATTCAAACAACTGAAGATTGGCCTTAATAGTATAGATTTAAATTGTCATATGTGAATTGAAAGTGGGATAATTTAAAATTTAAATCAGTTCCAACTTGATATCTTAATAACAAGCCAACATTAACTGAAGTGCACAACATTGAAATAAGAATGGAGATAATAGATCCCCTTGACACAAAACTCACCTAAACTTAAATTCATTAGTTGGATTACCATTTACCAAAACAAAGGTCGAAGTTGATGAAATATATTCCATTATCCATTTCATTTGTTTTGTCGGAAATTCATTTTCCGCATCATCGCCACTAAATAACCCTAATTTACCAAATCATATGTCTTCTCAAAATCAACCTTAAACATGATGAGATCCTTTTTCTTATTGTTAGCATCATCAACAATTTCACTAGCAATTAGAGTTCCATCTAAAATTTGACGATATTTTACATAGTCTGAGTCTCAGCTATTATTTGGTGTAACACCTATTTGCTGCTATTACTTTGCTAGGACCTAATCGTGTAAAAAGAAAAAAAAAATTACTGAAATACAAAATACTATTAATATATTGCACTTAGTAGTATATTTGAATATTATGGTATATACTTTTATTTAGCAAGGTATACATCTTGTATACAGTGAGTTAGGGGTGGACAAGAAACTAAGGCCCGCTAGAAACTGAGAGCAAAATTGAACTGGCAGGCAATAGAAATGTGTCATTGAGTTAGTCTTTTTTCGGTTTTGTTTGAGTAGAAATGGTTGGAATTAGATGGCTAAAATATACCCGTCCAAAACCGAAACCGGACTACCAAGTTACTTGTATACAATAATAAATTAATAATAGTATTCTCAAAATTTTACAAAGGGTGATTAGTGATGTGACGATACAATAGTTCTAATTTTGAGATCTACAATTTCAATTTCCTAGTAATTGTTACATCTCATTGGAAAGTGTAGCTACTAAAATAAAATTAACAATTATTACACTATATCTCATGGAAAAGTAAACATAGTGTAGTAACTTTTTTTATTACTACTTTCATGAATTTTGTTTTTTTTTCTTTCTAACTTTACTTCTCTCTCCGGCCTTCACTAACATTGGAGATTCGTAAATGTTACTAACTTTTGCTCTCTATAGTTTTCTTCTAGTTTATTCTTCTCGTTCGTGTGATGTCGTGAAGGCCTTGAGCGGACATCAACAAGACCTTCACATGGTGGAATGTGATGGTGCTGACAGTCGAAATATGAGTTAATATGTATTCTTCTTTTTCTATCATCCATTTCAACTCAAGCCTAACATTTGTCATGGTTGTATGCAAAAAATCTAACAACTCTATATCTTTCACCCGTTTCAACCGACCCGCCCAACCCGCCACTAATTGAACCCGCCATCCAAGCAAACCGAGCTCCTACGCAGTCGAAGATGGATGAAATTTTCCCAACCAATGATTTTCTTCAGAAGAAGGTTTACGGCCCAAAAATGACCGATTGTCCACCCCTACATGAGTTTAATTTTTATAGTATATATACATTTTTTAATAACAAAATAAAGTTTATTTTATTTAGGAAAAAAATAAGTTTATTTTTTGTAGTAGAAAAATGAAGTTTATTTTTTAGCAAATAAATAAGCTTATATAGTACACATTTTTATTTAAATATAAGTACAAATATAAGTACAGTAAACTTTAGAATACCATCAATAAGAGAAACCAACTATTTTTTCAACACCTTATACTATTTATCACAACTTATCATGTACTAATTAGTTAAAGTGTAAAGATGGTTTAATAAAAAAAAAAGTTTAAAGATGGGTTATTAGTCAATAATTTACTAAAAGAATATAATGTTCACAAAATATTATGACGAATATTTTGCTGAAGAGGATTACTTATCGTATAAATGAGTATAATTATTAATTTTAATATAATATATGATCCTTTAAATTAATATTTTAGTCATTTAAATCTTAAAATGTATACAACATTATCCATTTCTAGCCAAATTTTAGGATTCTTCATCTTCTTTATCAATCTTCATCATCATTCTTCAATAATCAATTTGATAGTTTTAATATTGGAGTTAAAATTGTATACACCGTCTTCTTTGCTTTTTAAGTTGTAATGATAGATAATGAGATGGGGATAATTTATAAAGAAAAAGAAAATCAATTTCACCAATATTATATTGGTCTAATTGTGGAATGAATTTGAATATCTTAAGCAAAGTCTAATTCGAGCCATGTGCAATGAAAAAATGTGGTTGAGTATTTACTTCGCACCTGGTTAAAAATAAATTCAATTTCATTAAAAAAATTCAAATTTATACATCTTGTCACGCTCACATGGCCTGTTCCTACTATGTGGATGCGTCTTACGAGTTTCACAGTGCAAATGGAGTCCTCTATTTCGTATAAATGTTTGCACCAACTAAATCCCAGTTGATTTAGTGAGACTGCTTGACAAAATTAGATAGTTACATCATGTGACCAACCTTTGACCTACCACACCAACCTCCTTTTGTTCTTCATTTGATTTCTATGATCATTATTATGCCTTTTAATTACCAATTACCAATGTTGTTGTTTAGGTAAATTATACTGTAATATAAGGTTTAAGCAATTTAGTGTATGAAGTTAATGAAAGTTTTTTATGTGAAATTATAAATTTTAATTGACATTGGTATTTTTGGGTGAGTAAATTTAGTTTTTAAAATTATTTTAAAAAGATTAATGTGATTTTACCTAAAATATTAAAAATATACTCTCTAACACATTTTTCATCACACTCCTTTCAACTGCCTGAATTTTGTATGTAACCTACTTAATTGTGTGGATTACTACAAGAATTTTGACCACATTAATTTTGACCGACATTTATCGACACCTAATTTTGGCATTCGCCACAACAATTAAAAGCGTGGCAACATTTTATTATCTACGGGTATTTGGTACATTTATACTCAGTGGCAATTTTACATAAAATTTTGTTACCTTTTTGATTGTGGCTAATTAGTAGTGGGTTAAGGTTACTATTTATCCAGAATTTTAACTGTGGCAAAAAAAAAAATTAAACAGCATTACATTTCATTTCAATTTCTTTTTAAAACAGCATTTTATTTCACTTTTTTTTATAAAAAAAACCTTACATTTCACTTCACTCTGTAACTAGTTTTTGGTAAACAGCTACAATTATCAAACAAATAACATATCAATCAACATTAATATCATAGAACTCAAATTTAGTCTTGTATAAATAGTTAAAATAAAGTGCAAACACTCCAACACTAGTGGAACAAAGACATAAAAAGTACTATTCCTAATATTTTTAACATATTTCAGCAAACACAAGAGTACCACAAAACTCATCACCATCATTTTGTTGTGTACGTCAACAACTACATGGCATGATATATCTCAAAAATGGTACAAATTTAGTTTTTTAAAACCTAAAAAGCAACAAATCCAGAAGATAACATAAATAAATAAATCAACCATGATAAAGGATTTATACAACTTTCTAGTTTAAAACCTAAGTCCAAACTTAATTTCTAGCAGAAAGCAGAATTCAAACTTAATTTTGAACAGTTATCTTAGCACAACACTACACTAATCCACTAGACCATAATTAATTTTTATTACTTACACTATCAATCAAGGATTAAACTCCTCTAAAATTAGGTTGTTGTAAAATAAACACACACAGAAACATGGTATAAAAAACGCAAAAATCTGCAGAAAAGGGTAATTAAAAACAGAAAAGAAAGAAAAGTGAAAATAAAATGAATAACCTTGTAACTTGTTAATGATGATGATAATAAAAGAGTGTATTTCCCCTTCTTTCCTAACAACACACAAAACAAATACTCTTATAAGATATTGTGGTGAAATTATATATATGTTTATGCATTTTGCAGTGTTGACTTGATTGTTAATTAAGGTTGATCTAAAATGAAGATAACACTTGACAAACACAAGAAATCTTAATTGAGTGATGACCAACCACATATATAAATATATCAACCATACTCAACCTTCCTCTACAAATTAGTTTATTTATGTCCCTTCTACCTGAAATCCACTCATACTCCTACTTTATTTCCCTTGCTTGACTCATATACTACACAGACATAACTAACTAATTAATTTTTATTAGGAAGAATTAATAATTAGCTACACATACATTATGCACAAGCAAGTGTGGTTGGGGCAGAGAACAAAGGTTGTGTTTTTAGCAAAAGAGGAAGAAAAATATAGAAATAGCATTAAGTAAGTAACTTAGATAAGACCTACCAAAAAATTCACTCTCTTAATGTTAAGATAAAAAATAAAAACAAAAAAAGAAAGAGGAAAACTCTTATAATTATCTTCAATCCAAAATCAAGAAACGAAACCTTATGTCATGAAAACAGAAAGGGTATTGACTAATTAGTACATATACACCTTCAAACAACCATATCATAACTCATGATTCTCCCATTGTGATCTTTTCTTTACCATATCACAACTCTCTCGCACATTAACCACAACATTGTATCTCACTGTTAGCCAATATACATTGGCACTAGTAAGACTGTTCGAACTTTTTTGTGTTCTTTGTGACTTTATGTTTGTGACTATAATTGGAATAATCATATCATATAAAGATTAAAAGAACCAAATCCCCAATTAAATTTTTGTTACTGTTTAAAAAATAAGTGACTTTTAGGAATAGACATATATTACGAAAAAATAATTAATGAATAATACTTAATTTTTCTAGTATTTCAACTCATTCCTATATATGTTCTATAATTTGCAATAGCTTTATGAGTCAGGTGATTATTCTTTGGTGTTAAGGATAATTTGGTATAGGTTTTTTATCTTATAATTTAATTTGGTGTTTACTAATTGTAATTGGTAGTAAATATAGTTTAGAATAAAATTCTGAGCATCGATGATATATGTAGGCCAATGTTCCTCTTTTCTCTATTGAAGCCTCCCCAGCTGCCAAAGCTCTTGAACATGGTTTTAAATTGTATTCCGCAACAGCAATATCGCAGATTTTAAAGTTGCTGCAACAACATCGCTACCGTAATTGTGACTGCATCATCCATATTTTTCTGTAACATAAAAGTTTGCAGACCGAAATCGCAATTTAAAACTATGCTCTTAAGCCTTAGGCTACAACTACTTCCCCTTCATTTAGCTAAATAATATAAACAAAAAGCTAAATCATATAAATAAGAAAACAAACTTATGAAACAAAAAGCACCATTAGGGTAAAAGCTATCGACAAATATGTGAAGAAGAAACAAAAATCACCGCACCAAACACCAACCTATAACATCTAAACCATATACAATTGATTTCTTTTAGAATATCAATTTAATACGGAAAAAGCTACCAACCAGGATTTCATGAAGAAATAAAGCAAGCATTGAATTCTAAAATAATCAGTAAATAAACTATATGAGATGCGCAGAAAATCTAACAAAATCAAAACCACAATAAATCATATTAAACATAAAAAAAATAAAAAATTATAGAGAAGAGAGAATGCAAGAGAGATTATACCTTTGAACCTGAAATCAAAACCATAACAAACCATATTTAACCTAACAAAATTAAAGTCATAGATAAGAGAGAAGAGGAAAAATTTGAACAGAACGTAGGAGAGAAGAGGGAAAGAGACGATACAGATTTGAAGGAAAAATTAAGAGAAGACGAAGATTAAAGTGATTAATAGATTTTGATAGATATTGTTATTTAATATGTACTTAAGGTATTTAAGTAACACAAAATATGAGCAAATTAAACTAAGAGATCCTCTTATAAGTGACTTCAAAAATATTTACAATTTTTCTACTCACACTCCCATTTTTACTACCCACACCCCTCAATTTTTTATAAAAACAAAATACTTAAAATGTCCTTACTTATTCATAAATATTTTAACCTTATGTAAACTAAATTCATAAACGCCTACGTGAACTCAATTCACGTAAACTCAATTTATGTGTACATAAACTCAATTTACGTACGTCTTATTTACTTAACTGAAATCATGTATACGTAAACTAAATTCACACACGTTTACGTGAATTGAGTTCACATATGATAGGTGAATTGAGTTAACGTATATGTACGTGAATTGAGTTCACGTAGGTGTACGTGAATTGTATTAACGTATTGTTTGTGAATTCTTAAACTCCATTGAATACACGTATGTGAATAGAGTTCACGTAAAATCCTCAAGCTTTGAAATATTTACAACTTACGTGAATTGGGTTCACGTAAAATCCCCAGATTTTGAAATATTTACAACGTACGTGAACTGAGTTCACATAAAATCCTCAGATTTGGAAAGAAAAAACAAAGTCAAACACAGATCAATAAACATACTTTGTTGGGTGACTTTAACCACAATATGAAGAGGAGACTTATGGGTGTAAATTATGTGCGAGTGATGTGAGTTTTGAATGATTATGAGTTATGATGGGTGAGTTTATGCATGAGTTGTGATATGTGAATTATGAGATTATGAATGGTGATGAAGATAGGGTTAAAAATATTATAAATAGGCAGTGGCATTTTAGATATTTCATTTTTATTACAGGGGTATGGGTAGCAAAAATGAGGGTGTGGGTGGCAATATTGAAATATTTAACATTGGGAGATCACAATATTTTGTCTTGAACATAAGAAAATATGTTCATATCTAAAGAAATAAAGTATATGAACTAAGGTCACGTTCCTATACTAATTCAAGAAGAAGAGTCTCACTTAAAATGAATCAAAAAGATTTAGAAAAATGATCTTTAAGAATCTCACAAGATCATTTTAGTCAAAGAAAGATAGTCAATTTGATAAGTTATAAAATTTGCATGATATGATAAATAAGCTATCAAAAGAATAAGTGAGAATTGAAGTCTAAGAAAATCATCAACAATTCAGCTTAACTTTATCCAAACTGCAATTGTATGAACATCAAAAAGTTACACGAGTATAAGGTATTGGAACTAAGTTGGTGTTATATTTAGAGTTTTGATATTAACAAAAATATTTTATTAGAACAATATATTTAACTTCACAAAATATGAAAAAAGATTTATGTTTTCATAGACAATCTAAAATAAGATTTGATTTAGATTTATGATTGATTCAAATTTATCTACAAGAAGATATGAATTATTTACAAGAAGATTTGATCAAGATTTATCTACAACAAGATATGAATTGTTTACAAGAAGATATGATCAAGAATTGTTTACAAGAAGATACATTTATTATTTGCAAATATATCATTCAGATTTTAACAAAGGACAAAATATGGAATTGGGATTATTCATATTCCTACTTGTGAAAGTTCAAGAACCGGTCCAACATTATGTTCTGCTCAAATCAAAGCAAGCAATAGGAAAGAAGTTTCATCTGAAGAATTTGCACAAAGCAATCTTAACAAAAATACGAACAGTGTCAATAGGAAGAATTTACAAACTCAATCTTAACAAAATACGAACAGAATCAATATGAAGAATTTACAAACTCAATCTGAACAAAATACGAACAAAACCAATCTAGAAGAACTGCTCAGATTGGATCCGGAAATAAAGAATTGGCTAAAGAACATATTATCAAAAAGGATCTTGTTCATAATTATTTTTGAATAAGATCAGTGTTGACCAAACTAGGAATGAAGATACAATTCAGAAATAAACAAGGACAAAATTGAAGCCCTAATTTTATCTATAAACAGATAATCCAGACTGAAGAAGAAGATCATTGAAAAATAAAAAAAAAGTAGAAGAACTCAAGCTCAAAATTCCAAATTCATCTTAGAGTTCAAAGAAAGAAACACTTGTTCGAATGAGAAATATTTTCTAAGTGTTTTTCTTAGAGTGTGATAGTGATTGTTATAATCAGCTTGTTAGAAGAAACTACTCAAGTTCCAAACCTTTGTATTCAAATCCGATAGAGGTGTTAGTGTATTTTCAACAATCTGGGGTTGTCAGATTGTGTGGAGAAGACTTGGCTAGTAGAGTCAAGGTATGTGTGTTCCTCAAAAGTATGGGGTTATCAGACTGTTTGAGAAGACTGGCTTGGAGAGTCAGGTGCTTTGCAATTCAATTTGTTGAATTATTGGATTAAATCCTTGTGAGTGAATGAACTGGATGTAGTCAAGTTAGTGTGAACCAAGATAAATTACTTGTGTCATTATATTCTTGCACTTCTTAGTTTGGTTATTATTTCTACTCCAAGTAAATCATTGTCGCGGCCTAAATTTTGAGTGTTTCTCGAATTTTGAGTGTTTCTCGGTCCACCAAAGTTTATAAAAAATAGGGAAAATATGTAGAATATATTATCTCTTATTTTTTTTCTCTAATTTATTGTTCCAACTACTCTATTCGATTTATTTGGCTTTTCGTTTGTTTCCCTTTTAATTTATTGCTAATTTTTTCTACAATATTTCATTCCTATTCATTTGTTACAATCTCTAATATTAAATGTTGAAGAGGAAAAAATAAATAAATAAATAAATAAACACAACAACAAGATTATGAACATGATTTTTATTTGTATACATACTGTAATAAAAAAAACAAATTATATATGTATGTATAATATTGATATTAAAGAGATATAGAATACCTTATCTCTTATTTTTTTTCTCTGATTTATTGTTTCTCTACTCCTTACTTTCTTTATTCTTCTGTTTTTTAGTAGTGAGAAAACCTTTGCTCTTTAGTGATTTATGTTCTCAATTTATAGCATTAAGTGATGAATCTGAGTGTTTATGAGATAAAATTGATTTCATGATTTTTCATTGTTTTAGGTTAAAAAATAAGCAACCTCAAACAATTTAGGAAATAAGTGGTTAGCCTTTTTGATTAAGTGTTCAAATGGTGAAAATAATACCTTTATTAAGATAAAAACAAAAAAAAAAATAAAAAGAAAAAGAAAAAGAAAAATATGGGATGGGGCATTGTTGCAAGCTTGTGAAGGTGCAAACACGAGAAGGAGGGTTGAATTGTGTTTGCCAAAATTGAATTCTTTTTGCTGTTTTGATGAATGTTGATGTAAATTACTTAGAGATAGAACAATCAGACTCTGGAGCGGATAATAACAACATAAGTATTTGAACACAAAGATTTATCCTGGTTAACCATTAACTTGGCTACATCGAGTCCCTTCATTCAGAAGGCTTTAACCCACTAATTCAAACGCTTGGAATTACACAGCACCTGACCCTCCAAGCCAGTCTTCCCAAACAGCCTGACAACCTCAGACTTTTAAGGAACAATCAACACCTTAACCCTACAAGCCAAGTCTTCTCCTACCAATCTGATAACTCCGGATTGAAGAAGGAACTTACATCACCTTGACCCTACAAGCCAAGTCTTCTCCTAACAATCTGACAACCCTAGATTGAAGAAGGAACTTAAACCACTGTCAAGTTTAATACAAGGGTTTGAAGCTTTGAGTAGTTGCTTCTGGAAAGCTGATTATTACAATGACTCTCTTGAGTAGTTGCTTCTGGAAAGATGATTGTAACGATAACTCTCACACTCGAAAAAACACTTAGAAAATATTTCTCTTTCACACAAGTGTTTCTCTCTTTTGAACTCTCGGATGACGTTGAACTTTAAGCTTGAGTTCTTGTGTTTTTTGATGATTTCCTACGGCCTGAAGCCTCTATTTATAGATGAGATATGGGCTTTGTCCAAGCTTAATTTCGAATTGTATCTTGCTTAGATTTCTTTTGAAAACTCTTCAGCCCGATTCTGTTTCTTTTTAATTTCGAACCAAATCTTCTTTAACCTTTGATCAGATCTCCTTCAATTTTCCATCATGTCTTCTTTTATTTTTGAATCAAATCTTCTTAAAACTTTGATCAGATCTCTTTCAAATTTCAATCAAGTCTTCTTCAAATTTGAATCAAGTCTTCTACGAATCTGAATCACGTTTTAAATCTGGACCGTGTGTTCTTCTTCTGGACCATGTTTGCTTCTGATCTGGACCATGTCTTCTTCTGGATCATGTTTCCTTCTGACCTCATGAATGAAATCCTCTGATGATGTCATCTGATTTTTGCTTATGATGATATCCTCTGATTTTTGCCTTTGATTATATCCTCTGATTTTTGCTTCTGATGATATCCTTTGATTATTTCCTTTGATGAAATCATCTGATTCTTGCTTCTAATGGGATCCTCTAGTGCTATCTTCTGGTTATGTCCTTTGGTGATATCCTCTGGAGTTATCCTCTGGTGATATCTTCTGGTATCCTCTGGTGATATCTTCTTGTATCCTCTAGTGATATCTTCTGGTATCCTCCAGAGGTATCCTCTGGAGATATCTTCTAGTATCCTCCAGAGGTATCCTCTGGAGATATCTTCTGGTATCCTCTGATGACATCTTCTGGCTGTATCTTCTGAAGGTATCTTCTGGTGACATCCTCTGGTGGTATCCTCTGGTTACGTCATCCTCTGATTTTTGCTTTCTTTTTCGAAGTCAATTATGTTATTTTCATAAAATACTTTTGTTAACATAAAAACTTTAAGTCAAAGAACCTACTTGGTTCCAACAGCTTGCAGCAGAAAAGAATTGCACATAAACTTTTTTTGTTTAATTATTTTAATTAATTATTTTATTTTATGTGTTAAATGTAATGTAACGAAAACACATATAAATTCAAAATTGGACCATATTTAAAATAATTTTTTTACTTAATAATAATAAGTGCAAAATGTTTGTTAAATATACTTTTTTATTTTTAAAAAAATATTTTTAATTGGTCAGACAAAATTGAGGTACTACGGCTGCCCCTATTTAATTATATTTACAAGAGAATATGAATATAATTATATTTACTAGAAAATATGAATATTATCATTGTAAAAGATAATTAAATATAAGGACCTAAATTTTGTTTAAATAAATTGTCATGGTTACCGATGCGTAGATCAAAAGGAATGAAGGAGTATGCATAGATTGACAAAAATATAAATGATCGCCTTCGAATTGGTTACCGATACGTAGATCAACAAAAATTTAAATGATCGATAAGAGTGTAAATGATCGTCTTCGAATTGGTTACCGATGCATAGATCGACAATAATTTTAATGATCAACAAGAATGTGAATGATCGTCTTCGGATTGGTTACCGATGCGTAGATCGACAAGAATTTAAATGATCGACAAGAATAATTAATGATCGATAGGAATGTAAATGATCGACAAGAATAGTTACTGGTGCATAGATCGGCAAAGATAATCAAATGATCGAAAAAATGCAGACCACATACTCAATGGAACATAGGATTGTTGAGTATAAATTTAATAGAAAAATAAGACATGAATGATTCATGTGAGTATAAGTGAGTTATGAATGTAAGATGCATGATTTATGTGTATGGTTAAATGATTTATGTGTATGGATAGATTCTTGTTTGTTTCTTTAATTCCCCGATCCTTATTATCTTCTACGCCCACAAGATTCAATGGATGAAAGGAGATACCAACTTTTTTTTGCATGATGACTCTAGTATATCTCGTGTGACCACTTTTTGAAGTGAAATAAAATCCATTGTTTAAAAAGGTTACACTCATTTTTTCTTATATCCACCCACATGTGTTGAGAATCTATCGAGTTTCCATGTATATACTTTCCAAGTGTCAAGATAATTACAATATTCTTTATATTTACAGATATTTCAAATTCCAACATTTATTATCATAAAACAACATTTTTTAAAATGCTAGAACAAATCACGTGAAACTGAATTAGCTTAGAAAGAAGGTAATGTACAACATTGAACGACAACATTGAAAAAAGTACATTCATTACATTGGGAACAAAACAATTGAGGCAGAGGGTTACAATGTAGGGATGAGTGTGTTTATGTTTAGTTGAAGGGATAACAAATGCTAGTCATTCTTGTAATTTAGGACTCCTGTTGGTCAGCATCCGAGAATAATAACTGCTGCAATTTGAACTGCTTCATTTTTTTATCTCTAACTTTTGCATGGACCACTCTTTCAAGTTTTCAATCCATCGCAATGCTCTGACTTTTTCCTAGGCCGCCTTTTCAGGTTTTCGACCTAGCAAGCCTATATTTTTTTTCAAGCATAATATTTTTTGACTGCACCTGAGTTTACTTGAAGTGGAAGCTCCTCTCCATCCATTTTTGCGAGTATTAGAGCTCCCCCAAAGAAAGCCTTTTTCACAACATATGGTCCCTCGTAGTTCGGGGTCCATTTTCCACGAGAGTCCTTTTTTATGGGCAGTATTTTCTTTAACACTAAGTCTCCTTCTTGAAACTCTAAAGGGCAGACTTTTTTCTCGTAGGCTTTTTTAAGTCTTTTTTTATATAGTTGACGATGGCACAGAGCTGTCATTCTCTTTTCTTTTATGAGATTCAATTGGTCAAATCGTGATTGAACCCACTCTTCCTATTTGAGTTTTGTTTCCATCAAGACTCTGATCGAGGAGATTTCAACTTCAATGGGGAGTACTGCTTCTATTCCATACACCAATGAGAAAGGAGTTGCCGCTATTGAGGTGCGAATAGTGGTTCTATAGCCATGTAACGCAAAGGGAAGCATTTCATGTCAATCCTTATATTTTTCTACCATCTTTTGTATGATTTTCTTGATATTCTTATTTGCCGCTTCTACAGCCCCATTCATTTTCGGACGATATGGCAAGCAGTTATGGTGTTGAATTTTGAAACTATTACACAACTCTTTCATCATTTTGTTATTCAGATTGGTCGCGTTATCAGTGATTATCTTATTTGGCAAGCCATATCGACAAATCAATTCTCTCTTGATGAATCTGACCACGATGCTCCTCGTCACATTGGCGTAAGAAGCTGCTTTAACCCATTTTGTGAAATAATCAATAGCTACTAGGATAAACCGGTGCCCATTTGAAGCTTTAGGCTCGACGAATCCAATAACATCCATCCCTCACAATGAAAATGGCCATGGTGATGTTAAAACATTCAAAGAGGTTGGCGGTACATGTATTTTATAAGCATAGACTTGACATTTATGACATTTCTTCACATAACTAAAGCAACCAGATTCCATGGTCAACCAATAGTAGCCAGCCCTTAAGATTTTTCTTGCCATTGCGTGTCCATTTGCATGAGTTCCAAAAGAACCTTTGTGAACCTCTTGAATGGTTTTTTCTGCTTCCGTTTCATCCACACATCTGAGGAGAACCATATCATGATTTCTCTTATAAAGCACATCACTATTTAAGAAGAAGTTTATTGACAACCTACTTAAAACCCTCTTGTCATTCTCTGAAATACCCAATGGATATTCCTTATTCTTAACATAGGATTTGATATCGTAAAACCATGACTTGTCATTGGGCTCTTCTTCTATTGATAAGCAATATGCTGGCTTATCCTTTTAATGAATTTTTAGGACCAGCACATCCTGATCGATGCTTATTTTAAACATTGATGACAATGTGGCCAAGGCGTCGGCCAATTGGTTTCCTTCTCGAGGAATGTGGTGAAAAGTGAGCTTCTCGAAGTATTATGTCAATTCTTTGATATGCGTGTGATACAAAATCAATTTGGAATCTCGAGTTTCCCATTCTCCTTTTGTCTAATGGATGACCAACGATGAGTCTCCATATACCTCAAGAACCTTCACCTTTGATTCAATGACTTCTTTAATTCCCATGGCACATGCCTCGTATTCTGCAATATTGTTTGTGCAATCAAAACACAATCTAGCTGTAAATGGAGTGAGCTGGTTCTCTGGGGAAATCAAGATAGCTCTAATTCCATGCCCTAATGCGTTAGAAGCACCATCAAACATCAACGTCCATTTTTCTTTATTAGAGGATTCAAATAAAGTCATTATGCCTTCGTCAGGGAATTCACACTGCATTGATTGATAATCTTCTATAGGTTGTTGAGCCAAGTACTTTGCTAATGCGCTTTCTTTGACAGTCTTCTGTGTAATGTACACCAAGTCGTATTGTGATAACAACATTTGCCAATGGGCAATCATTCTAGTAAGAGTAGGTTTCTCAAAGATGTACTTAATTGGATCTATTTTAGACACCAACCAAGTTGTATGACATAACATGTATTGCCTCAGCCAATGAGCAGCCCATGCAAGTGCACAACATGTTCGTCCAAGCAGTGAATATCTTGTTTCACAACTAGTGAACTTTTTACTCAAATAATAAATAGTATGCTCCTTTTTACCAGACTCATCGTGCTACCCCAACACACAACCCATTGACTCATCAAGTACTGTTAAGTACATAATAAGTGGTTTTCCAGGAACTTGAGGTACCAAGATTGGAGGTTTTAACAAGTACTGTTTAATCTTCTTAAAAGCTTTTTGACAATTCCCATTCCATTCAACCTTTTGGTCTTTGTGAAGAAACTTGAAAATTCGCTCGCATGTTGCAGTCAGATTTGATATGAATTTGGCAATGTAATTCAATCTCCCCAAAAAGCCACAGACTTCTTTTTCCGTGCGTGGAGCCGACATTTCTTGTATTGCTCTTACTTTATCTGGGTCCACTTCTATCCCTTTTTTACTAACAATAAACCCAAGTAATTTGCTCGATGATCTTCCAATTGTTGAGGATGGTATTTGGATGACAAAGGTACACTAATTTGAGGGTATCATCACCAACATGCTCTTCTTCCACTAGAGCCTCCTGGTCAGCATAAATTATTCTGACGCTTTGAAATGTGTGACTTTCCAGACGAGCCATCATGCTTTCCTTTTTTCCTTTCATTTCCTTTTCTTTATCAGCTTTGGTAGGTATATATCCCAACCCGTATCAATCATTCTTTTCTAGTATATCTAACAATTTCCCCAACGCAAAATCACCTCCTTCCAACATGGATTTGGTAGACTTCAACAATGTGGTAGACAACTTTGGTTCCTTTAAGCGAGATCCTTCACCGATGAAGACATCATTAGCGATTTCTAATGCTTGAAAGAAGGTTTCTATGGCTTCTTCTGTATCTTCAATGTAGCCTGTAGAAGATAGATGACTCATGTAAGACCCTTAATTTTAAATTATAATTTATGCAATATTAGGGTATTTTGTGTTAAAACTACTTGGACTTTTAGCCAATTGTAAATTATTTTATGAATTAAGTACCAAAAATATATTTGGAGATGTTTGTAATATGTTTAATATATGTATATATATATATATATTTTGAGACCTGACTAAAATTATTTGTTGAAGAGTAATTTAATTATATTACGAGGAATTTAATACCAGATAGTTTATCAAAAAAAATTATCTGTCAATGGGGTTGCGACGAGAGTAGATATTTTATCAAAATAGTTTGAGATGTGAGTGAAGTGATGTGTGTAAGGGTATTTAGATATTTGTGGTTTGGTTTTAATTATAATATATATATATATATATATGAGAGGCGAAGGCAAAAAGGGAAAAAAAAAACAAAACAGAAAGGAAAAGATGTTTCCCTGCCTCGCGAACTTCTTCTTCTTCCTTCCCTTGTTTCCGAAAAACATTAAGTGTTGGTAGAGAGAAAAAAAAAACAGAACCTCCATTTTCTCCTAGATCTAAACTCTCATTCGAGAAGTGTCAAGAGGGAAAGTTACTCCTCTCCACACTACGGTGCTTGGGAGCTAACTTTTGAGACGTTGACGCGAGCGAGAGTTTCACCGTATTTGATCGCGGTAGCGGAAAATGGTTGAGCAAGCAATAACAAAGGTAAGGGCTCCTTCCAAATATTTAGTTTGCATATAGGAACTCTATATGTGTGATTGCGTGATAATAAATTTCAACGTGAATATATATACAAATCTCTAGATTTTGTTACTGTTTTTGCGTCTGTATTCGGCTACGAGAAGCTGTATTAGAATACAATCTTGATTTTTTTCAAAAAATTCTATTTTGAAATATTTGTTTAGGCACTTAATTACTTTGAAAACATTTTTAATGCTTATGATAAATTATATGAGGTTTTTTTTATATTGTTTCTTTAATGGTTATGAAGTATCCGATTTCATAGTTGCATTTACGTACTGATTTTAGTGAAGAGAGTCAGAGTATGCTCATGCATTTCATAGTTTGTGGTGACTGCGATGGGCCACAGTGTCAGCAGTGACCATGATGGGCCGTAAAGTTAAGTAGTGACCGTGATGGGCTACAAGGTGGTTCCACATGATTAGATGGTCCATCTCATCCTTATGAGGATTTAACTTATGTGTAAAGCATGTGAGAGGCTACACTCTAAGTAAATCGTGCTAGTCTGTGATGCGATTGCACCTCGGTAATTAGTACTAAGGCCTGTGATAGGCGGTACAATTATGATTTACGCCCCTCGAGGAGGGTTTTGTTTTGGGAATTCCGGAATCATGTGCACTGGCATATAAGCATTGCATTAGGGTGTGTAAGGCCCTTAATTTAAAAACCCAATTTATGCAATTTTAGGGTATTTTGTGTTAAGATTACTTGGGCTTTTAGCTAATTTTAAATTATTTTGCGAATCAAGTACCAAAGATATTTTTTAAGATGTTTGTAATATGTTTAATATATGTATATATTTATATATATATTTTGAGACGGGCTAAAATTGTTTTTCGAAGAATAATTTAATTATATTACAAGAAATTTAATACCGAGCAGTTTATCAAAAAATTTATCTATCAATGGAGTTGCGACGAGAGTAGAAATTTTATCAAAGTAGTTTGAGATGTGAGTGAAGTGATGTGTGTAAGAGTATTTAGATATTTATGGGTTAGTTTTAATTATAATATATATATATATATAGTTGGTGAATTAGTACATATATATATATATATGTGTGTGTGTGTGTGTGTGTGTGAGAGGCAAAGGAAGCAGAAAGAGAAAAACATTTCCCCCACCTGCCGCGAATTCTTCTTCTTCTTCTTCTTCTCTTATGTTTCGAAAAACACTAAGTGTTGGTAAAAACACAAAACACAAATCCTAAATTACTTCCTAGATCTAAGCTTTCATTCGAGGAGCGTCAAGAGAGAAAGTTACTCCTCTCCACACTACGGTGCTTGTGAGCTAACTTTTGGGGCGTCGACACGAGCGGGAGTTTCTCCGTATTTGGTCGCGGTAGCGGAAAACGGTTGAGAAAACGTTAACGAAGGTAAGGGGCTCCTTCCAAATTTTTAGTTTACATATAGGAACTCTATATGTGTGTTTGATGGATGATTAATGTGTGATTTCAAGATATTAAATTTTGATGTGAAAATATATACATTTGGAGTTCTTAACCGACTCATTATTGTTGTGTTATCTTTGTTGAAAACGTTATTGTTGTGTTGTTGTTGATAAAGATGTCATTGTTGTGTTTTTGTTGATAAAGATGTTATTGTTGTGTTGTTATGGTTATTGACGTTGTTGGAAACAATTGGGTTTAAGAGATTGATTTTGTTGTGTTTGAGTTTGAGCTGAAGTTGAAATTTACATGAAAAATTGCATTGTTCGAAGTTGTATTCGAATACAGCCACGACGTATTCGGATACACTTCTCTAACGCACAGTTCTGATTTAAAATTTTAACCTCGTATTAGAATACGATACCTCCGTATTCGAATACAACTACGTGATTTTTGCCACTGACTTGTGTGGTATTCGAATACACAAGGATGTAGTTGAATACAAAAGTTCTGATTTTGCTACTGACTTGTCATCTGTATTCGGCTATGACTCTCTGTATTCGGATATAAAATTGAAGATTTTGCTACTGACTCGTCATCTGTATTCGGCTACTACTCTCCGTATTCGAATATAGAATTGAAGACTTTGCTACTAACTTGTCATCTGTATTCGGCTATGACTCTTCGTATTCGAATACAAATCTCCAGATTTTGCTACTGACCTCGCGTCTGTATTCGGCTACGAGAAGCTGTAGTCGAATAAAACCTTGATTTTTGTCAAAAATCCTATTTTTTAAATATTTGTTTATGCACTTAATTACTAGGAAAACATTTTTAATGCTTATGATAAATTCTATGAGGTTCTCTTAATATTGTTTCCTTAATGGTTATGAAGTATTCGGGTTCATAGATGCATTTACGTATTGATTACCGTGAAGAGAGTCAAAGTACGCTCATGCATTTCATGGTTTGTGGTGACCGTGATTGGCCACAGTGTCACGGTGACCATGATGGGCCGTAAAGTTAAGTAGTGACGGTGATTGGCTACGGGGTGGTTCCACGTGATTAGATGGTCCATCATATCCTTACGAGGATTTAACTTACGTGTAAGGCCTGTGATAGGCTACACTTTAAGTAAATCGTGCTAGTCTGTGGTGCGACTGCACCATGGTAATTAGTACTAAGGCCTGTGATAGGCAATACAATTATGATTTACACCCCTCGATGAGGGTTTTGTCGTTAAGTGGTGACCGTGATGGGCCACAAAGTTAAGTAGTGACCTTGATGGGCTACGAGGTGGTTCCATGTGATAGGTGGTCCATCTTATCCTTACGAGGATTTAACTTATGTGTAAGGCCTGTGATGGGCTATTCTTTAAGTAAATTGTGCTAGTCTGTGATGCGACTGCACCATAGTAATTAGTACTAAGGCATGTGATAGGCGGTACAATTATGATTTACGCCTTCGAGGAGGGTTTGGTTTTGTCTTGGAAATTCCAGAATCATGTGCACGGGCACATAAGCATTGCATTAGGGTGTTTGGCATGCGAGTCATGTTTGTTATGATCTGATATGTGAAAATGATATGTGCAAGTACCTTAAATTCCAAGTTCCTAATAAGTTGTTGTGATTGATTAATTGTACTTTGGAGCTTGCAACCTGATTTGTATTCTCAATCTTTTGTTTCATCAAAAACTTAGATGTTATACATTTTCAATAAGTGGGTATACTTATTTTGTCACTGTTGTTATCTTGCTGGAGCTGTTATGTATGTATTGTTGTCTTTTGATGTAAGACCCTTAAATTTAAATTAATTTATGGATTAAATATCATGTATATTTTGGAATATTTGATATATGTATATTTTTTTATATATATATATATAAATATTTTTTAGATTGACTAAAATTATTGGACGAAGGATAATTTAATTTAATTATGAGTAATTAAATATCGGGCAGTTGATCAAGATTTTATTTGCCAATAGAGTTGCGACGGGAGTAGTTAGTTACTTGAGAGATAAGTTAATTATAATATGTATATATATATATATACCTCTTTTACATCTTTTGATGATTCGCTTCTAGAATCAGATTCTGTATCAGATCCAGAGGCAGCGCTTGTGTGAGCCATTAGAGCCAGTTCTGCTTCTTCATCTTCTGATTCTCTTCCAGAGTTAGCATCAATGTCGTATCTAGAGGCAGAATGAATATGAGTCATCAGTGCCAATTCTGCTTCTTCTGATTCACTTCTAGAGTTGGATTCAGAGGCATAATTTATGTGGGCCATCATGGCTAATTCTGCTTCTTCATCTTCTGAAGATTCATCAGAGTCATCCCATGTTGCCATCAGATTCTTCTTCTTGGGTCTGGAGTCTTTCTTCTGATTTTTCCCTTTCTCCAGATTTTTACATTCTGAGTTGATGTTCCCAGGTTCATTGCATCCCTAGCAGATAATGATCTTCTTGTCTTGTTCATCCTTTCCTCTGTTGGAATGCTTGGAATACCTCTAGGGAAACTTCATCTTTCTATTCTGCCACATCTTCAGAACCTTCCTGGTTATGAAGGCAATGTCTTCTTCTTCTTCTGGTTTTTGATTCTGGTTCTCAGAATCACTATCTTCTGATTATGCTTCTGCTTCTGCTTTTAGAACTTCTTCCGTTTGGATTTTAAGGCTAGGGTTTTGTTCCTTTTCTTGGGTTCATCTTCTTCCATCTCTATTTGATGTGACTTGAGGGAGCTGATTAATTATTCCAGCTTCAGAGTGTCCAAGTCCTTAGCTTCCTGAATGGCATTGACCTTTGGTCTCCACTTGGTTGGCAGACTTCTAAGAATTTTCTTCACGTGGTCACCAGTGGTATAGCTTTTCTTGAGTACTCTTAATCTCGAAACCAGAGTTTGAAATCTAGAAAACATTGCTGCAATGTCTTCATCTTCTTCCATCTTGAACAACTCGTACTTCTTGACTAGAATATTGTCCTTTGCTTCTTGAACTTGCTTGCTGCCTTCGTAAGTCAGAACCAGACTATTGTGATGCAACTTGAACATCTTCTTCTGGTCAACATCCAAATCTTTCTTGGGAATTTTAACCCCATCATCATCTTCTGGAGCAGTATAGCCATCTTTCACCAAGTCCCTAAGTTCGAGATCTTGTGAGAAAAAGAAACTCTTCAGCCTGTCCTTTCAGTACTGGAACCGTTCCCCATCAAACATAAGTGGTCTGTTGATGTTTCCTCCAACAGCTTCTTCATTGATTCCAGACATGTTGAACCCTTGGATCTTTCCTCAAACACTGTAAAGTGCTCAGTCTTGAGACCGAACTCTGATGCCAATTAAGGGTGCAAACACGAGAAGATGGGGTTGAATTGTGTTTGCCAAACTTTGAATCTTTTTGTTGTTTTGTTGAATGTTGATGTGATTTACTTAATGAATAAATAATCAGATTTAGCAGTGGAAAATAACAGCATAAGAACACAACGATTTATCCTGGTTCACTATTAACTTGGCTACATCCAGTCCCTTCATCCTGAAGACTTTAATCCACTAATTTAAAACCTTTGAATTACAACACCTGACCCTCCAAGTCAGTCTTCCCAAACAGTCTGACAACTCCAGACTTTTGAGGAACGACAACAACACCTTGACTCTACAAGTCAAGTCTTCTCCTACCAATCTGACAACCCCAGATTGAAGAAGGAATCATGCACACTTTTGTTGCTTCTGGAAAGCTAATTGTTGCACTGAATTTCTCTCTCGAAAACACTTAGAAAATTTTGCTTTTGCACTCAAGTGACTCTCTCTTTTGAACTCTCGGATTGTGTTGAATATGAAGCTTGAGTTCTTGTGTTTTTCAATGCTTAATGCTGCTTCCTGAAGCCTCATTTTATAGATGCAAATAACGCTTTGTCCAAGCTTAAATTCGAAATAAATCTTGCTCAGATTTCCTTCGAAAATTCTATTGGCCAATCCTGTTTCACTTAAATTAAAACCGTATCTTTTTAGCTTCAGATTGCATTCGAATTTCTTCAAGTCTTTAGTGATTTTTGAATTAAATCCCCTTAATACTTTGATCAAATTTATATCAAAATTTAATCAATTCTTCTTCGAATTTTAATAAAGTCTTCACTGATTTGCATCATAATTTAAATTCTGGACCGTATGATCTTCTGATCTCGACCAACTTTGGACCATGTAATCTAATCTGTACCATTATGTGATCCTATGATCTCGACCAATTGTGGACCATGTGATCTGATTTGTATCATTTTGTGATCCTCTGATCTCGACCAACTCTGGACCATGTGATCTGATATGTACCATTTTGTGATCCTCTGATCTGGACCATTGATCTTCTAATATGGACAATTGATCTTTTAATCTGAACATTTATCCTTTGATCTGGACCAAGTTTTATGTTCTGGACCATGCTATCTTCTGGTCTGGACCAAGTCGTTTGTTCTGGACCATGCTATCTTCTGGTCTGGACCAAGTCGTTTGTTTTGGACCATGCTATCTTCTGGTCTGGATTAAGTCTGGACCAAGTCTGGACTAAGTCTTATGTTCACGACCATGCTATCTTCTGGTCTAGACTAAGTCTAGACCAAGTCTAACTTATGTTTCCTTCTGGTCTTGAACAAGTCTCCCTCTGACAAGCTTCCTTCTGGTCTGGTCCAAGTCTCATTTTGGACTCTGCTTCCTTCTGATCTGGGCCAAGAAAGATATCCTCTGATGATGTTATTTTGCCTTCCCTTAGATGATATCCTCTGATTGATGCTATCCCCTGATGTTTGCCTTTGATAACATCCTCTGGTATTTTCTAGAGGTATCTTCTGGTGACATCCTCTAGTATCCTCTGGATGCATCCTCTAGATGTTTCCTCTGGTATCCTCTGGATGTATCCTCTGGTAATTTCATCCTCTGATTTTGCACAGCCTCTGATTGTTTCTTCTAAGTCAAAATATGATTTACATAATATACTTTTGTTAGCATCAAAACTTTAATTGCAAGAACCAACTTGGTTCCAACAGGTATTAGCTGAGAATACCCCAGGGGTATGAGCGATATCTAATAGGTCTCACAGCCTCGATGTATTTTCTATTTGTATATTTTGAATTATCTTCCCAAAAACTATTTTAGCCTATTTGAATATATGACGTAATTATTTATTTCTCTTGTCGTTTTGTGTTACGACGTATTATTTTTAGTAAGCGGTTTTAAAAAGAAAAAAAAATACATTAGCGCTGTTAAAAATCGGGGTCTTACAGGGTGCTTGGCATGTGAGTCATGTTTGTTATGATTTGATATGCGAAAATGATATTTGCAAGTACCTTAAATTCTAAGTTTCCTAATAGTTGTCTTGATTGTTGATTTTACTTTGAGCTTGCAACTTGATCTATATTCTTAGTCTCTTGTCTTCATCAAAAACATAGATCTTATACATTTTCAATATGTGTGTATACTTGTTCTATCACTGTTTGTGATCTTGCTGGAACTACTAAGTGTTTATTGTTTGTCTTTTGACATAATTGTTAATTGTTAACTATTAATTTCGGTTGGTGACCCTTTACATTATTGTGGAAAATTGGGCTTTGCCCTTAGTTGATACCCGAGTTCATTCCACCGACGGTTACCCTAACGACGGAAACATCGTTAGACTTCCCTGATCGACACATGCCAACTGCTTGGGTATACGACCCCATCTCAAGCAGGGCAACATATACGGGGAGGGTGGTGAGAACAAGTAGGAGATTTGGGGCTGTGTCGCATGTAGAATTCACTCACGAGGGGATCGACTTTCCTATACCTTCAGGATTAGTACTTGAAGCGAATGAGGTATATACAGATGCATAGAGTCCTTTAGTTAGAGGTGAGACGGAGGCCACCGTAGGTATGGTGACTCCTACTGTAGTAGCAGGGGATGTAGTGCTTGGACCAGGAACGGGTGAGAAGGGTAAAGGGCTGATGCTAGTGGGCGAAGATATTCCAGCTTCGTCTAGGCTGGTTGGGGACCAGAGTTTTGCTGATGAACCACTGGTTCCTTGGTTGGACAATTAATGGATTTGGCCCATTTGGAGTTGCCTTAAGATTTTTTTTTCTATAGAGGATTACCAATGGTCTTGGGAAAGATCTATTATTCTCCACACACGGCTTTATGGTTAGCACATGATCATCTTTTGCGCAACCTACCTGTATGAAATTCTTGTCCATTAAATCTTGAAGGAATTCCTTGAGCTCTTCAGAATTTTTTATGGAACGTGAACCAGTTGTGTGAACACCACAAATTATAACCTCATTGTTAATCGTCTCAATCAAGTTTAACTTGCATATCTCAGCAAAAATCATTTTCATTGGGGTTTTCACATGTTCCATACTCTTAATTACACATTGGTCTACCCCACATTCAATAACATTGACAGAGGAATTTATGTGGCCTGGCAAGGTTTTGCTCCCCACATTGGGACTGTCTTCCTTGAAAGTAAGCCATTTCGTATTAATCACCTCTTGCACTTTAGATTTTAGTGTTTGGCAATCTTCGACGGAATGTCCTACAGCTCCTGCATGGTACTCACATTTGGCATTTAGGTTATACCATTTTGGGAATGGTGGTTCCATAGGGTTTAGGGTTTAGGGTTTGTGAGGTCGTAGCCACATATGGATAAGGAATGTATGGAATTTGGGGTATCGGGAGCTGAAAATTTGGAGGTCGATAAGAATTCATGGATGGAGAATTAGAGACTCTTGGGTTTGCCATTACAACGTTAGCATCCCTATTTTTCTTCTTTGTGAATCCCATCATGGGCTTCTTCACACCACTCGTTCCACACACAATCTTACCACTTCTCATCCCACTTTCTACTCTTTCTCCTATCATGACCATGTCAAAAAAGTTTGATGACATACTTCTAATCATCTTATCATAAAAAGTCAACGGGAAAGTATCCATAAACATACCAACCTTTTTTCTTTCGGATAAAGGAGGATCTACTTGCGATGCCACTTCTCTCCACCGTTGTGCATATTCTTTGAATGTTTCATTGTCCTTTTTCAATTGTAATTGCATCCTGTCAGGGGCGATATCAATGTTGTACCTGTATTGTTTCAAGAAGGCATCAACCAAGTCTTTCCACGAATGGATTCGATTTCGCTCGAGATGCATATACCTATTTAGTGATGCCCCACTCAAACTGTCTTGAAAAAAATGAATGAGAAGTTTGTCATCATGAGCATGAGAAGCCATTTTTCGGCAATACATGGTCAGATGATTTTTAGGACATGTGGCACCTTTGTACTTTTCAAACTCAGGTACCTTCAATTTTGAAGGGATCGCTACATCGGGAACCAAGCACATATCAAAAACATTGAGACCATAGACATTACTACTTTCCATTGCGTTTATTCGCCCTTCTAAAACATGTAATTTTTCTTTTGATTGTGTATATTCACCGATAAATTGAGGTTGTTGCCAATTTCTGTTAGCATCAAAATGGGGTGCGTGGGGTGCGCTTAATGGAATATTTTCTGAGGGTAGAGTGTTTTGGGGTGGCACGTAGCATAGAAGAGATGGGATTTGTGGTTGGTTTAAGCTTTGGGAGTTGATGGTTGAGTGATTTGGGTTATTGTCCATGGGGTTGATGACTAAAGGTGGAGTATAACCAGGTGGGAAACCGTACATAGGAAATTGCATAGCTGCCGAATGAAACTGTTGAGTAGTCGGGGTAAAGCCTGGTGGGTGAGAAGGGGTAAACCGATAAGGATGTCGGGGAAACAGCTTTATTGATTTTTTCTGTTTTTTAAATAAAAAAATTTATGAGTATGTATGAATGGAATGAAGATGAAATTATTTAGTTAATTATCTATTTTTTACATTATAGTGGGTTGTTTGGGAGTCATAAGCCTTACATGAATATTAGCAAAAAGAATTATAAGTGAAGAAAATATGGGGATCGATAAACAAAAAAGCAAATCCTTCATGGATGAGAAAAAAAGTACATCACATTTAAATTAAAAACTACAACAACTATGGTATTTCAATCTTTTCTTTTGATAGGACAACCAATCTTCTCCTCCAATTCTTTTATCAAATTTTTGCAATACTCAACGAACTTGTAGACTTTGGCTGGAGTATTGAGCGGATACATTATTGCATCAATCTCTCTTAGATGATTGCTTGTAGCTAGCATTGCCAATTTTGAAAAGCAGTTTTTCCAATGCTTGCCTTTATCTTCCAGCTCTTTATAGATCTCTTGATTCTTCAACTATTCAAGCAACTTCATAAAACGATCCTCCCAATATATGGTTTCATCCTTTAAGTCAATAAAGATCTTTTCTTGATAATCAATATAATTCTTCAACTCACTAGAAGTCTCCATTTTTGTTCTTAGCTCATCTTGATGAATTGAGAGTAATTCTTCCATTTCTTCCTTGTGTTGCCTCTCATTCTTTATTTGAATCTCGTACTCAACTACTATCTCTTTAAGTTGTTTCTTTAAATCTTCAAAATCCTTTTTGATACCCCTCTCAGAGCTTGCTGATTTTGCCCATAATTGCTTCCACATATAGGCTTCTTCAACAGCTTCATTCCTTTCTTACTTTCACACATCTAATTCTTCATTTGCGCCTCTCAAACAATCTTGTATGTCCAATTTATTTTCCTTTTCAATTTTCAACCTCTTGCTGTTTCCCTCAATAAACTGATTCTTACAAGTGTTTTCTGATTGCAAATTCTCGTTCTCTCTGGAGACTTTTTCTAACTTCGCAACATCGGTGGCTCTACTACACCCGTATTGTGCAAAACAAAAGCTTCTAATGACTTATCATCTGGTTTCTCCAACATGGGGTAGCCAAGTTGTCTTAGAGCTATCATCGGATTGTAGTTAATACAACTTTTGATTCCCATGAGAGGTACATTTGGAAAATCTCCACATTGACATATTACTTCTTCTACCCCTTGTTCTCTATGATACCATGAAATTCTGTCCCCGATAAGGCTATCTATACTCTGAACCCATTTACGGTTATTTTTAATTCCAACATGACACCCTTTCTTGAACATGTGAGACATGAACCAAGTATACAACACTAGGACACAACACAAATTTGTTCCCCCTTTCTTCTCATGTCGCATATGTAGAGAGTAGTATACATCAGCAAGAACCGCGGGAACTGGATTTTGTTTATTTTTGTTAAAAGCCTAGAACATTGTTGGCAGCAAAATCAACAAAATTATCAAGGTTTGGGAATAAAACAATACCATAGATGATGGGAGCCAAAACATCTATAAAAGTACCCCATTCTTTTTTAACGGCTAAATCTTGTTCCTTTTGCTCCAGATATTTTCTCGAGAAACCATGAATAGCCCCTATTTCCTCTTTTTTACTTACCAACTCTCTTATGTCGATTTTCAATACTTCAGCACTTACACTCAAATTTGGTGGTTGCCCATTATATCGATAAGGATTTCCTTTCTCTATGGAGTTACCCAATATTCGCTCAAATTCTTCTAATGTCGGGGCCAACTGAAAGTCTTGAAAAGTGAAACATCTTAAGAGAGGGTGGTAATACTGAGCCAATGCCGTGAGGGCCCCTGTTTGCACATTTACTGCCAAGAGGTTTAGGATTTTCCCATATTTACTAAAGAAACTCTCACGTTGTATGGTTTTCATTTGATTGCTGATGTCTCTTAAACTTTTCAAACCAGGTTGCTTGAACTTTAAAAGTAAAGTTTTTCTTTTTTTCCGATCCCATTATCCACTCAACATGTGACTAAGGTTCGTATGATTCCCCAAAAATCTTGAAAATTTATACAAAATGTCATTATGTTTTGTATTTTTAGAAAAAAGAAAAAAATCATGAGATATGAATGAAACTCTGTAGAATAATTATTGTGAAAATATATATATATATATAAATATATAAATATATAAATATATAAATATATAAATATATAAATATATAAATATATAAATATATAAATATATAAATATATAAATATATAAATATATAAATATATAAATATATAAATATATAAATATATAAATATATAAATATATAAATATATAAATATATAAATATATAAATATATAAATATATAAATATATAAATATATAAATATATAAATATATAAATATATAAATATATAAATATATAAATATATAAATATATAAATATATAAATATATAAATATATAAATATATAAATATATAAAATATATAAAGTTTTGAATGTATGAGTTATAGTTCCTAGAGGCAATAATCCTATTTTAGAATATTATCAACAACAATAGATAAACTATTTGGAGTGACAATACCCTCAAGAGGATCAAACTCTAGGTGAGATCTTCATGCTAACCAAACATGATGTACATCCAAAAGGCTATCACTACGCAACTCGAAACTAAACTTAAGTTTTATTCAAACCTGGGTATAAGGTTCCATTCATAAGTGTGTGTAGGGTATAGAATAAACATAATTCAATAGCTCCATAATGCTAATAAAACATATATACATGTATAGAAAATAATAATAATAATAAATAAATAAATAAAATAAATAAATAAAAAATGACTTACTAGCTTAAAAGAATATTATTAAGACAACTAATATTTATTAAGAAATAATAAGCCCCATAAAGTATTAGAAAATGAAAATCAAATAAATATAGCAAAAGTTAAAAATTATGCACAATTAATTATATTAGGCTTGACTCTCTAAGGGTCCCCAGTGGAGTCGCCAGCTGTCGTGGCCTAAATTTCGAGTGTTTCTCGAATTCAATAGAGTTGCCACCAAAGTTTATTTAAAATAGGGAAAATATTGGGAAACCCTTAAAAAGGAAAAAATGGTCTTTGAAACCAAATTTTGAGTTCGGGACACAATTATGCGTAGGGAAGAAAGATATTAGCATCCTACGACATCCGTTAAAATACGGTTACCTATAATTAATTGTGCAAAATTAATATTAACTTAAATATATTTATTTCTCCTTATTAATAAATATGAATGTCAATTATTTATTTTTAATGTGATTTTGAAATAAATATGTGCTTAAAAAAAAGAGAAGGAAAGAAAAAAATTATTAATGTGCTTGACAAGAGTGTGATCTTGCTCCTACGTATCTCCTAGTGCGATAGAGAAATCAAAGCTATGTAGTTCTTGGTAGAAAATGCGGATGTGTTGATTGCTTTTAAATAAAATTTGTTTTGTTGTTGATATATAATAAAAAAATAAGTTGTTTTGAAGAAGAAAGAAAAAAAAAGTTTGTTTGAAATTAGCTGAAAATGTTTAAGATTACAGAGTTGTCACAACTCATGCGTTTTAAACTAAACTAACAAGATGTCATATCTTGATCAATCCAATTTTATTAAAAGATTATTAACTTGGAGTTTAAGATCATCAAGTTGTCATAACCCAGATGTTATAAATATTTAAAATTGATAAGATGTCTCATCTCAATCAATTCTTATATTTATTGTTAAAAAATTAGGTTATGGATTTTTCATTGTTTTTGAGTAAAAATTAAGCAACCTCAAACAATTAAAGAAATAAGTGGCTAGCCTTTTTGATTAAGTGTTCAAATGGTGAAAATAATACCTTTATTAAGATAAAAACAAAAAATAAGGGATGGAGCATTGTTGCAAGCTTGCAGCAGAAAAGAAGAAAAAATGGAGAATAGGAAGTGCAGAGTATCACGCTTGTGCCTTGCACGTAAACTTTTTTTTTTAATTATTATAACTAATTATTTTTTTAAGTGTTAAATGTAATGTAAGGGAAACACATATAAATTAAAAATTGGACCAGATTTAAAATAATTTTTTTTACTTAATAATAATAAGTGCAAAATGTTTATTAAATATATATATATATATATATTTTTTATTTTTAAAAAAATATTTTTAATTGGTCGGACAAAATTAAGGTACTACAATCATCAAGTCTGAACCAGTTTAATCAAATAATGAAAAATTTATCAACTTAGTCAAACACAATTCAACCCCCCCCCTCTCATTCTCATGTTTCCATCTTCATAAGGTTCCTATGAAAAAGTACACAAGTACAAAAGTGACTGAAAAATGGGTAACATCATTGTACTTACACTATTCATTAATAAAAGAAGCTATCACCAATGGAAATGTGTGTAATAGGATACATTTCTTTTCTGCACCTAACAGAAATAAAGCCAACCAACATTCTGAAGTCAACTTAAAACTCAAAATGTTCATGAATCCTCAAGATCTTCATCTGTACAGGTTGTCGCACATCAAAACTTGTACCCAATGGCTACATAAACATTTGTACAAACTTATTGAGGCTCATTTGGAAGGTATATATAGAGGAGAACTCAGATCTTGAAAAGAACAAGAACTTACATCAAGATATACCTCACTAATTACAAAAAGTTTAGAAACTTGATTAAAAAAATCATCAAACACATATCATCATAGATCATCGGATTCAAAGCATACACGAGTGTGAAAGAGTTGGTTCCTCCTGAAGTAGCAAAATTGATTTACAAGGAAGGGGGGTTTGAATTGTAAATCTCCCTTTTTAAAATTTCCTGAAAAACTTCAGTTTTAAACTCAAGAAATTTCTTGGTTAAGGAAGTAGAAAAATGGAGAACGTTCTTGGTTTGAACAGAAAACGGAGAACGTTCAGATTAGTGTGTAAAACAGAAAAACGGTTTTGTATTTTAATCTTAAAAACAATCAAACTTGATAAGGAGATTAAGGATAAGAAATACCACACACAGATGTATCCTGGTTCACCCAACTTGGGCTACGTCCAGTCCCCACAATCGTGAGATCTTCCACTAAGTGTTTAAAACAAGAACCTTCTGGTTTTACAGCACCTAGCCTAGATCAACCTTGATCTTTGTTTACAGAACTTAATCTGATTCCACCTGGTATCAGATTAATCGAATCACCTATCTGTCTTGATAGGATTTCTTACAATCTACCCAAACTATCTTTTACTCTTATAGTTTGAGTTTACAATGATGATGAGATTGTTTTTTTGTTTGAATCTGTGAAGTCTCAACTCGTGTTTGAGATTCGATTCTTTACAGATAAATCAGAATATATATCAAAGTAAAACGATTTAACTAAAAACTGATTCTGTAAGAGATTTTCAGAACTTCAAGTATGTATGTGAATGATTTTGATCGCTGTGTTAGGACTTGAACTTCTGAGTTTTCCTTGAGCTGTGGCCTTCCTTTTATAGGCTTGAGAACATATAATGAAGGCCAATATAGCCGTTGTTGATGCCTTTGTCTGACTTGACCAGAGGCAAAAAGTAATCCTACTTTTTGACACTTTTTACTTTCTGTTTTAGGCTGAGCTGTATTTGCGTTTTGAATCAACTTTCTTGAATTTTTAATGATCCTCTAATGCTTCTGATAAGAGATAATATTGCTAGTTTGAACTGAAGCTTTGAACCATTCAAAACAGATTAAAAACGATCATGAAAGCTTGATGTAAAGAGCTTGTACTGAAGCTTTTAAAACTGACTGGAGATTGATGATCATTCTGGACTTTTTGTACTTTAGGTATCCTCTGTTAAATTCCATAATGTATCCTCTAGTAATTTCCAGAATGTATCTTCTGGTAATTTACTTCATGAGGTATCTTCTGGAGTCTGATAATTACTATTTCCAGAACAGTCTGGACAAGTTTGTTTGAGAGTCTTTATCTTTCTCAATTTGAAAGTTCTCTTGATCTGAATTGATCCTATGTGTTCTCTGCCATGTAGTGATCATATTCATGTGACTTCCAGAGCCAACAACTTTAATTAAGTGATGGAGAAAGTTGGGTCTTTATGCTGTCACAGTCTGGCGAACATTCTCCGTTTTCCAGAATGTGAAGAATGTTCTTCTGATGCTGTTTTCTTTTATTCTTTTGAAACCTGTCTATGATTTAAAACACTCAAAAGCACAGGTTAATTTAACAATACATTTAGAATCATAATTAAACAATCTTTAATTAACCTTTGTTTGTTTTCATCAAAACATTAAATTTGAGAGTTTGTCTTAACACCTCCAAGTCAAGTTTTGAGAACTCAATACTAAAAATTTAAATCTTGTCTATAAATATTCTAAATTCATCTCTTGGTTTGTAAAAGAGGTTAAGGTTCAGTTATGATTGTTGGGTAGTCAACGGTGACTAAGGGAAGAATTGTAAGCTACTATGGTTAAGAAAATATATTAGATAAAGGTTAAGTTGACTAAATTGTGTAAGTGCAGATATTGAGAAGTTATCTCAAGCATTTTAGTGAAAAAACTCACCAAGGGATAGGACTAGACATAGTCCAAATTTGGGTGAACCAGTATAAATTTTGTGTGTGATTCTCCGTCCTAAACTCTTTACATTCAGCTTTACAAGTTTACACTACTCACATATCACAACGTATTATTCAGTTATTTTCACACTAATACTTTGTAACATTCTGAAATCAACTTTTTCTTATCTTTCCAAATTAAGAACTTGAGAACTATGTAAAGAAGTGTAGATTAAGTATTAAAAAGAGTTACAATTCAAATCTCATTTCTTGTGACATTGAATTTTATTTCAATGTTAAGAAGTTGCTTAATTGAAATAAGTGTTTCTTCAAAGAGAAGAACAGTGTGAATAGAAAACCTTCGTGGTGTGGAATTTTAAAGAAAGAAGCGTTTGAGATTTGAAGGAGTCATTCAATGTTTTTGTGATTTGGAGAAATAAAACGTGTTAATTGATTTTCGCAGAAGAGGGAATTTGGGCAAACAAATTTATTATGACAGCCACAGCTTAATCGTGGAAAATTCATATGATTATCCACAAGCCCAATAACCGTGGCTAATCAGCGGTAGCTAAATGCCGTTTTTTTAGTGGGGTCGATGAACTATTGAAATTCACATATGTTGACAAAAAATTCAAATATGAAGGATATGATCAACATCACAATTGAACCAAAAATAGTATTTTTTGGGACCTCCCTTATTGAAAAGATAATTTATTGAGACTTAACTTACATGTTATGCATATTGATAAGAATTTTTTAGAGAATATAGTTAACATAGTGGTGAATGTAGTTGGTAAAACAAAAGATAATGAGAAGGCTAGAATAGACTTTGCAGTTTATTGTCAAAGACCAGACTTAAAGACGAGGGAACTTCCAAATGGAAAACTATTAAAACCAAAGGCCAATTATAGTATAACCGTTAATAAAACAAAATATATTAGTTAGTGATTAAAAGATGTGAGGATGAAAGATGGGAACTTGGCAAGATGTGTCGATGACAGGACCGAAAGGTTGCATGGGATGCAAGTCATGAACACCATGTATTCATGGAACATTTACTTCCATTTGCGTTTAATTCATTGCCACACCATGATATAGATTTTGAATAAAATATTTGTGTGTAACATTAATATATCTTATGATTTTATTATGTGTAATGCGTGAGGAGACATAGTTATAACGATTTTATATTATTTATTTTGCTAAAATTTTACTATTGTTTTTATGTTCTAATTTATTTAGTTTGTTGGTTTAATATAACAATTTTATTTATTTGCTGATATTTTTGAAACAGATAGCTATACCACCCAAATCAAATAAGATAAAGGTAAAGCTAAGGCCAAAGGCTCTATGTGAGTGAAGTATGTTATTCAAGTGGTAGATCAATACCTGTCCGAACAATATCCGCCATGCCAATTACATCTAACCTACATTCTTCAAATTCTCCATCGACTCAAACTCCACACCCCTACAAAACTTCGTTTACCACGTATCCCGAAAATCCATCTACCATTACATTTCCATTTCCCACACATACTCCACGTGTATACACCACTCGTACCCCGTTGCGTCCCACATATACATCTCCACCCGTACACATTACTACTCCATTGCAACCCTTGCATACTGAAGGTGCTAGAAAACACAAGAAACAGGGTTTTGAATAGTGTTTTCCGTTTTCAAGTTATTTTAAAATTTCCTTTGTTCTTTATTACAACATTCAACTTACTATTAAAAGAGATTTATAGGAGGTAAGGTCGAATCATAAAGAACTGAGATTCCTGAGGATCGTTGTACCTTTTTAGGTACCTCTTTGAGGATGAAAGGGTTGTGCTACTATCGGTCTGATTTACATCAATTTTAGTTTGTGTCTAATTTGATACAAAGTATGTTTCAACGATTCTAACTCTTATTGAGAGGATGTTACATATTCAATCCTATATCAGTTCAAGTGTATGAAAATACTTTCATTGATTTACATCAATTCTAATAACTCTCTACTAAGAGGATTTTTCATTCATGCTTTTTCATGTGTTCTTCGTTTTTCCAGAGTTACACTTTTCATTCTATTTTCTCTAACTCTTTTGTAGTTGACATAACCATTGTTGAGGAAAAAACCTTTTTGATATATGTTTTAATGACAACAAACTTTTTGAATTAAATGATTGAGTTCTATGAATGGTGATCTACTAATTATTGCACTTGAGTTTTGTTTAAGGAAAGAGGCTATGAATCAAACTGTTCCAACAAGACAGATCATCAATCAGATGATATCATCAGAGGGAAGAAACAATGACATTATCAGAGGATATTATTCATGGCCCAGATCATAAGGAAACATGGTCCAGAAGGAGACTTGGTCAGACCAGAAGGAAACAGAGTTCAGAAGATAACTCAGTCCAGAACAAAAGACATGTTCCAGATTTGGTCCAGAACAGAAGACTTGGTCCAGACCAGAAGATAGCATGGTCCAGAACATATCACATGGTTCAGATCAGAAGAATACAGGTCCAGATCAGAATATCACATAGTCCAAATCAGAAGGTTACACTGTCCAAATTAGGAAGCAAAATGGAACACATCAGATTACATGGTCCAGACTTGATCCAGATCAGTAGATCATATGGTCCATATTTAAACCATGATCAAGTGAAGACTTAATTAAAATTCGAAGAAGACTTGATTGATTTTTTATAGAAATCTGATCAAAGTATTAAGGAGATTTGATTAAAAAATCACAGAAGACTTGAAGGAAATTTGAATCAAAATCAGTTGAGAGAAGCAAGATCAAATATGAAGATCCAATAACATTCTAGACAACATTCTAATGTCACCAGAGGATGACGTCATCAGAGGATTGTTGGAACCAATTTGGTTCTTGCAATTAAAGTTTTGATGTTAACAAATGTATTTTATGAAAATAACATATTTGACTTAGAAGAAGAATGAAAAATGTCACCAGCAGAATAGATCAGAGGATGACGTTACCAGAAGCAGAAATCAGAGGATGATGTCACCAGAGGATGTCACCAGAAGATGACGTCACCAGAAGCAGAAATCAGAGGATGACGTCACCAGAAGAATCTGTTAGAGAGAAATGCTCAAAACAGAATTGGAGCAAAAGACTGGAGAAACAGAATCTAGCAAAAAATATGCTCAAAACAGAATATGAGAAACATGCTCAAAACAGAATTGAAGCAAAAGACTCGAGAAACAGAATCTAGCTAAAAGCATGCTCAAAACAGAAGCGGAGCAAAATGCTCAAAACAGATTAATTGAGATATACTCCAGAAGTAAAGCATCAGTGAGAAAAAGACTCAAAACAGAATCTGAGCAAACTACTCCAGAATATTCTCAAAACAGATTAATCGAAATACACTCCAGAAGTAAAGCATCAATGAAGTCCTAAAGTTCAACTATAAACAGAGACTTAATGCTGAAGATTAGAGCATCGAAAAATAGAAGAACTCAAGCAAAAGTTCATAAGTATTCAGAGAGTTCAAAGGAGAGAAACACTTGCTTAAAAGATAAATATTTTCTAAGTGTTCTTTTCTTAGAGTGTGAAGCTGATCGTCATCATAAACTATTCAGAAGCAAACACTCTAGTTCACTTTAAGCATATTGTGAGTATCAACTTTCCAGAAGTAATTACGCAGTTCTAATTTCGATCCATTATATTAAATCCTATAGTGTTGAAGTTTCTTCTAAAATATGGGGTTGTCAGGTTATTAGAAAAAGACTTAGCTTGTATGTTTAAGGTTGTGAAGTTCCTCAAAAGTCTGGGATTTTCAGGCTATTTGAGAACACTTAGCTGGTTTAGTTAAGGTGTTGTTATTCTTCAAAAGTCTGGGGTTTTCAGGCTATTTGAGAAGACTTGGCTGGTATAGTCAAGGTGTTATTGTTCCTCAAGAGTCTGGGGTTGTCAGGTTGTTTGAGAAAACTGGCTTGTAGGGTTAGTGGTGTTGTAATTCAAAGGAGTTTGAATTAGTGAAAAGGCCTTCTGGAGGAAGGGACTGGACGTAGCCTAGTTAACGGTGAACCAGTATAAATTGTTGTGTTATTATGTTATTATTATCCGCTGCTGAATTAGATTAGTTATATATCGAATAATTCACATTAACATTCAAAAAAACAGCAAAAGTAATCAAGTTTAACAAACACAATTCAACCCCTCATTCTCGTGTTTGCACCTTCAATTGGCATCAGAGCTCGGTTTCAAGGCTGGGCACTTTACAGTGTTTGAGGAAAGATCCAAGGGATCAACATGTTCGGATTCAATGAAGAAGCTACTGGAGGAAACATCAACAGACCACCTCTGTTTGATGGGGAACGATTTGAATACTGGAAGGACAGGCTGAGAAGTTTTTTTATTTCACAAGACCCTGAACTTTGGGACTTGGTGGAAGATGGTTATACTGCTCAAGAAGATGCTCATGGTGTTAAAATTTCCAGAAGAGATATGGATGCTGATCAGAAGAAGATGTTCAAGTTGCATCACAAATCCAGAACATTCATGATCAATGCAATCACGTTCAAGGAATTCGAAAAATGCACTAACAGAGAAAGAGCGAAGAGCATTTATGATAGTCTGATTCTGACTTACGAAGGTAGTAAGCAAGTCCAAGAAGCAAAGGCTAACATTCTAGTCAAGAAGTACGAGTTATTCAAGATGGAAGAAGATGAAGACATTTAAACTATGTTTTCCAGATTCCAGACTCTAGTATCGGGATTAAGGGTACTAGAAAAGAGTTACACTATTGTTGATCATGTAAGGCAAATACTTAGAAGTCTTACAATCAAGTGGAGACCAAAGATCACTATTATTCAGGAAGCTAAAGATCTGAATACTCTAAAGCTGGAAGAATTAATTAGCTCTCTCAGATCACATGAAATTGAGTTTGAAGAAGATGAACCCAAGAAGAAGAACAAAACTCTAGCTCTGAAATCCAAGCAGAAGAAGGCTCTGAAAGCAACATCAGTATCAGAAGATAGTGATTCAGACAATCAAAGTCTGAACTCAGAGGAAGAAGAGATTGCTTTCTTATCCAGAAAGTTCAGAAAGATGTGGGACAACAGAAGGAAGAAATTTTCCCAAAGATATTCCAAGCAGTCCAACAAAGAAAGTGATGATACACATGAAAAAAAGATATTATCTGCTACGGATGCAATGAATCTGGACATATCAAGTCAGAATGTCCAAATATGGAGAAAGGGAAATACCAGAGGAAAGATTTCAAAACTAAGAAGAAAAGCATGATGGCTACATGGGATGATTCTGATGAATATTCTGAAGATGAACAAGCAGATTTGGCTATGATGGCTCACACCAACTCTGGATCCAACACAGAATCTGATTCTGGAAGAGAATCAGAAGATGATGAAATTAAGGTATATTATGAATTCACTCGATCTGATTTGATTACTGCTCTGAATGATTTTTTAAACAGTAATTACAAATTATCTTTAAAACTGAAAACTCTTAAGAAAGAAAATACAAATCTAGCGGAAGAAGTTAATGTTTTAAAGAATCAGATTGCAGAATTTAAAACAGAAAGTGTCATTCTTGAAACTGATATTGCAAAATTAAAAACACAGAATGTATGCTTGAAAAACAGTTTTGCTAAACTTAAAGATGAAAGTTTAAATCTGAAAAATAATCATAACTCAACAGCAATTGAAAATACCACAAGTAATTCTGATATGCATGAACAAGTTTTCCAAAAATTTCTTGCTAATGGTATGGAAAGAAGCAAATATGCTTCTATGATTTATGGAGTCAGTAGGAATGGAAATAGAGGTATAGGATTTGTAGAAACTATAACTGAACCTAAACCTGTGCTTAAACATGTTCCCTCTGATATAGAGAGTGCTGTTTGTTACAAGAAAGGTCATTCCAAAGTGTCTTGTCCTATGCTAAATACAAGGAAAAACAAGAAACTTTTCAAGACTAACAAACCTGGATCCAACCAAAAGATAAAATTGTTTATGTTGCAGATGTTCTAACAACCAAATTGAAACACCGGTCATGGTGCCTGGTCAATGGATGCTTGCAATATATGAAGGGAAAAAGGTTTATGTTCCAACATCTACAAAACAGAAGCCAATTGACTCTGGCAGAAGAAGAACTGGTCAACACAATACCTATCAGAACCAGAATCATATGAGGAACAAGAAATATCAAAGAAATCACACATATCACACAAATCAGAACAGACAGAGAAATCACTCATATCAACAAACCTGGAACTACCAGAAGAATCAGAATTATCATCAGTTCCAGAATTATCAGAGGAACCTGATATATCAGCATAAAGAGAAGAATCAGGAGAGTTCTTCAAACACTCCAGTAAAATTCATCAAGACTACAAACCAGGAAGGGAATTCAAATCCCTTCATTCAAACCATCTAATCACAGAACATACAGATTCAGAATATGAAAATCAGAAACAAGAGGATTTTCAGAGTAAAACTGAAACTGTTGACATAGAGGTTACATCTTGTTGTAAATACTATTATTGTTTGATATTTATGTTTACTGTGATAACAAGAAGCTTGATCTTAAAAATCAAAGCTAGATAAGTATTCTGCAGGTTTTCAAACTGTCAGAGGAACCAAGTGATTCACGTGATGTGAACACTTCAACAGAAACATTATTTCAGTGGTTTCAAAAACAAGCACAAACCACCGGAAGCATAATTAATGGTTTAGTTGTATTGAGTTTATTTTTAAATTAACTGATTTGTATTATGTTATATGACATATAGCTTGACCTAAAAAGTCAAAGCAAGATGAAGCTGATGTAGGTTAACTAGAACCAGAGGAAACCGAAGCTGGTTCACCAGAACCAGAGGAAACTGATGCAGATTTACTAGAACCAGAAGCTGATTTACTAGAACCAGAAGCTGATGCAGGCAAAAGAACTTGAAAAAGCAGAAGATACCAGCAAGCATACGACAAGTCTTCAGAGGATAAATCTGAAGATAAGTTAGAAGAAAGAATAGATCACTTCAAGACATGGCCAGAACTATGTTAAATGATTTAAATGTTGCAAAAAAATTTTGGGCTGAAGCAATGAACACTGTATGTTACATTCAGAATAGAGTCTATATTAGATTTACAAGAACCAGAGAAAGTAGAAGCAGATAAACCAGCAAAACATGGAGAAGTGGAGGATACAAGCAAGTCAGAAGCATGTGACACATTTTCAAAGGATGAATCTGATCAAATCAGAACCAGTCATGAGAAATCAGAAGAGAAATCTGGATGGAAATATCAATCATCTCATCCTGAAAATCTAATCATTGGAAGTGGAAGTGATTCTTTAAAAACCAGATCATCACTAAAAGACATCAGTCTGTTTGGCTTACTCTCATCGATTGAGCCTACCTCTGTTAGTGAAGCATTGGCAGATGATGGATGGATTATTGCAATGCAAGAAGAGTTAAATGAATTTAAGAGGAATGATGTTTGGGATCTAGTTCCAAGACCAGAAAAGGACATTGTTGGAACCAAGTGGGTCTTTAGGAATAAGCTAACTGAAAAAGGTGAAGTTGTCAGAAAAAGGCAACACTTGTGGCACAAGGATACAGTCAGCAAGGAGATATTGACTACACTAAGACTTTTGCTCCAGTGGCCAGAATTTTATGAATTAATGCAGCACGAATTTCAAATGAGTATGATGGGAGAACTTAAGTTCTTCCTAGGAATACAAATTCAGTAAAGTCAAAAAGGTATATACAAAAGAGCTTCTCAAGAAGTTTAAGATGAGTGATTGCAAACCTATGGCTACTCCAATGCAACCTACCTGCTCACTTGAAAAGGATGACTTAGGACAAAAAGTTTATCAAAAAACCTACAGAGGAACGATAGGATCTCTACTCTATCTCACTACTTCGAGACCTGATATCATGTTTAGTGTATGCGTATGTGCTAGATTTCAGTCTGACCCTAGGAAATCCCATTTAACTGCCGTTAACAGAATCCTTAGATACCTAAAAGGCACTACCAACCTCACCATGTTCTACAAGAAAACTCCTACATACAAACTGAGTGGATACTATGACTCTGATTATGCTGGAGATAAACTCGAAAGAAATAGTACAAGTGAAAACTGCACATTCTTAGGAGAAAATTTAATATCCTGGACAAGCAAGAGACAAAGAATCATTGCCATGTCAACAGCAGAAGCTGAATACATTTCAGCAGCCTGATGCAGCTCCCAACTCATTTGGATGAAACATCAGCTGGAAGACTACAAAATCATGGAAACAAACATCCCTTTATACTGTGACAACACTTCAGCCATCAACCTAACCAAAAACCCTATCCTTCATTCAAGAGCCAAACACATAGAGATCAAACATCATTTTATCAGAGATTATGTTCATAAAGGAGTACTCAACATTCAGTTTATAGACGCTGAACATCAATGGGCTGATATATTCACTAAACCACTACCTGAAGATAGGTTTAAATTCATCAAGAAAAACCTTAATCTTATCTTCATTCCTAACCTAATAGCTTAGTTTAATTTTTTGTATGTTATTTTATTTTTCGTGTACTTTTATAATTAAAAAAAAATAGTCAGAAAAAAAGGGGAAGAAGGGGGAGAAGATGTAATATTTGATAATATATTTGAGGGAAAAGATGATGTATTTGAAAAGAGGAGAAGATGATGTATGATGTATTTGATATGATATCTAGGCATTAGACTTAGGGGGAGAAAATATAAAATGAAGCTTAGTCTTAGGGGGACTCAAAGTCAAAAGAAAGAAAAAGTATTATCAAAAATACATTGTTTGTCATCATCAAAAAGGGGGAGATTGTTGGAACCAAGTTGGTTCTTGTAATTAAATTTTTGATGTTAACAAATGTATTTTATGAAAATAACATATTTGACTTAGAAGTAGAATGAAAAATGTCACCAGAAGAATAGATCAGAGGATGACGTTACCAGAAGCAGAAATCAGAAGATGACGTCACCAGAGGATGTCACCAGAAGATGACGTCACCAGAAGCAGAAATCATAGGATGATGTCACCAGAAGATGACGTCACCAGAAGCAGAAATCATAGGATGACGTCACCATACGATGACGTCACTAGAGGAATCTGTTAGAGAAAAATGCTCAAAACAGAATTGGAGCAAAACACTGGAGAAATAGAATCTAGCTAAAAATATGCTCAAAACAGAATCTTAGAAAAATGCTCAAAACAGAATTGGAGCTAAAGACACGAGAAACAGAATCTAGCTAAAAGCATGCTCAAAACAGAAGCGGAGCAAAATGCTCAAAACAGATTAATTGAGATATACTCCATAAGTATAGCATCAGTGAGAAAAAGACTCAAAACAGAATCTAAACAAACTACTCTAGAATATTCTAAAAACAGATTAATCGAAATACACTCCAGAAGTAAAGCATCAGTGAAGTCCTAAAGTTCAACTATAAATAGAGACTTAATGCTGAAGATTAGAGCATCGAAAAATAGAAGAACTCAAGCAAAAGTTCATAAGTATTCAGAGAGTTCAAAAGAGAGAAACACTTGCTTAAAAGATAAATATTTTCTAAGTGTTCTTTTCTTAGAGTGTGAAGCTGATCGTCATCATAAATTATTCAGAAGCAAACACTCTAGTTCACTTTAAGCATATTGTGAGTATCAACTTTCAAGAAGTAATTACTCAGTTCTAATTTCGATCCCTTATATTAAATCGTATAGTGTTGAAGTTTCTTCTAAAATATGGGGTTGTCAGGTTGTTAGAAAAAGACTTAACTTGTAGGTTTAAGGTTGTGAAGTTCCTCAAAAGTATGGGATTGTCAGACTGTTTGAGAAGACTTTGCTGATTTAGTCAAGGTGTTGTTGTTCCTCAAAAGTCTGGGGTTGTCAAGCTGTTTGAGAAGACTTAGCTGGTTTAGTTAAGGTGTTGTTGTTCCACAAAAGTCTGGGGTTGTCAAGCTGTTTGAGAAGACTTGGCTGGTATACTGAAGGTGTTGTTGTTCCTCAAAAGTCTGGGGTTGTTAGGCTGTTTGAGAAGATTGGTTTGTAGGGTCAGTGGTGTTGTAATTCAAAGGAGTTTGAATTAGTGAAAAGGCCTCTGGAGGAAGGTGAAGGTGCAAACACCATAAGGGGGGTTGAATTGTGTTTGACTAACTTAAATACTTTTTCTGTTTTAGCAGTTTTAAAACAAAACTTGATGTATGAATAAAACAGAGTTAGCAGCGGATATAAAGTAAAAATAAAAACACAGAATTTTATACTGGTTCACTGTTAACGAGGCTACGTCCAGTCCCTTCACCTTGAAGGATTTCACTAATTCAAAACCTTGAATGACAACAGTTCCACTGACCCTCCAAGTCAGTCTTCTCAAACAGTCTAACAATCCTAGACTCTTAAGGAATACAGCACCTTGACTTCCTAAGTCAAGTCTTCTCCTACCAATCTGACAACCCCAGATTGTAGAAGGAAATACAACGCCTTGAATCTAATTGCAAAGTAATTTGCTACCCCTTCTGACTCCCTCAGATTGTAGACTCTACTTCAACAACTTAGATCTAACACAAGGGAAAGAAAATAACACTAGTGCCTGCTTCTGGAAAGCTGGAACTCACAATTAACCTCACTGAAAACTTGAGTGTTTACTTTGGAAGTGTATGACTCTTTTGTGATTTTCGATGCTAAGTATTCTGCCTTGAGCCTTCTTTTATAAATGCAAATTAGGGTCTCTTCCAAGCTTAATTTCGAGCTGTATCTTGTTGGATTCTCTTGCAAAAATATCTTGACCAATCGGGCTTCACTTAAATAAAAAACATATCTATTTAAGCTTTAGATTTGCTTTCAAAAATAACTGGCCAATCCTTTCTTTAGTTTCTTCCCGCCAACAGCTCCTGAACTCCCATACGACTTCACTTTATTTTTGTAACAAATCCCTTTTAATACTTAGATCAATTTTAATTAAATCTCCACTGTTAATCATCATGATCTTTTGCGCTAGTCCACATCTGGACCATACTAAGTGATCTGCTAAGATCCTCCGATTTCAGCCAACACTAGGCTATGGTCTGATCTTCTGATCTCGACCAACACTGGGCCATATACTTAAATCTGAACTATTGATCTGAATATCTTCCTTCTGATCTGGACCAATTCTGGACTTGGTCTGGATTGAACTGAAATTAACTCTGGATAAAGGATATTTAAATCTAGACTTTTACCTTTGATTCTGGATCAGGTCTGGATCAATTCTGCAAATCATTTCTTCTAGTCTGGACTTAGTTTCATACCCTGAACCATGTTATCTTCTGGTCTGGGTCAAATATGGATTGAATCTCTTGTTCTGGACCCATAAATTTATCCTCTAATTGAGTCTGGATCAAGTCTGGACTGTTTATCATTTCACTGCCAGGCCATCTTCTGGTCATAATAACTTCTGGACTAAGTTTGACATTTGATTCCTTCTGGTCTGGAACAAGTCTCCCTCTGGCAGGCTTCCTTCTGGTCTGGTCCAGGTCTCCTTCTCACTTTGTTTCCTTCTGATCTGGGCCAGGAAAGATATCATCTGGTAGTGTTTTGACATCCTGGTGTATCCTCTGGTAATTCCAGGATGCATCATCTGGACCTTTTGGATGCATTTTCTGGTGCCTTCTGGAGGTGTATCCTCTGGTCTGTTTTTATCCTCTGGTAACTCATCTTCTGCCTCTGGAAACTTCATCTTCTAGTGGCATTCAAGGTACAAAATAAGATTACATGGAGTGCTTTTGTAAACATCAAAATTCTAAGTACTTAGAACCAATTTGGTTCCAACAGAAGGGACTGGACGTAGCCTAGTTACCGGTGAACCAATATAAATTGTTGTGTTATTATGTTATATTATCCGCTGCTGAATCTGATTAGTTATATATCGAATAATTCACATTAACATTTAACAAAACAGCAAAAGTAATCAAGTTTGATAAACACAATTCAACCCCCCCTTCTCGTGCTTGTACCTTCAAGGATGTCACCAGAGGATACCTCCAGAAGTCGTCACTAGAGGATACCTCCAGATGACGTCACCAGAGGATACCTCCATAAGTCGTCATCAGAGGATACCTCCAGATGACGTCACCAGAGGATACTAGAAGATACATCTAGAGGATACCTCCAGAAGTTGTCACCAGAGAATACCTCCAAATTACATCATCAGGGGATACCAGAGGATACCTCCAGAGGATACCAGAAAATACCTCCAAAGGATATCACTAGAGGATCCCTATAATTTAAAAGTCAAGAATACGCATCACTATGATCAAGACTCATCTGCAACACAAAGGAAGAACCAAGTCTGCTCTTGAAAATTAGAAGCAGAATGAAGAACGTTCTTGCTTTTTGACCTGCTCTCACCTAAATACTGACAGAGTACAAGCCAGCTATTCCCAACGGGCAAATGCGCTGTCAAAAGTACTTTTTGAGTCTATAAAAGAGAACTCAAGATATAGGCAACAAAAAGAACTCACGAAATCAATTTTTCATCATTCATAATCAGATTCAAGTGCTTCAAGTTCAAAACAATACATCACTTACATACTTGAAAGCTTCTCAATCAAAAACAAAAGATTCAGTTTTGTTCTTCTTCTTCATATCAGAATCATTCTACTGAATTATGTTGCGTCCGATTTGTCTGCGAAAAATGAGTCGCCACCAATTTTATTTTTTTAAAACAAGGGAAAATTAGATAAAACCTAAAATAAAGTTTTTGAACCAAAAAATGGATTCTGGGAGTCCATTACGAGTAGAGAAAGTAATATTACCCTACATCGTCCGTTAAAGCGGTTACCCTATAATTAATTGTATACAAATTATTTATTTAATTATTTATTTTGCCCACCTAAAAGAATAATAAAAAGGAAAATAAATTATTTACATTAATAAAAGGAAGAAAAATATTTTTTTTATTAATTTGGATTGACAAGGAGAAAACCTTGCTCCTACGTATCCCCAGGTGCAATAGGGAAATCAAAACACACGTAGTTCTTAGGTAGAAAATATTTATGTGTTATCCGATTTTATTATTACTCTATTTTAACTATTATTTTATTATAGTTATTATTATATATGTAAAAAAAAGGGAATAATAATAATAACGAAAAGAGGTGAGATGTGTTCATGGATTGTTTTTTTATTTATTTATTTATTTGGTTTTAGAGTTTAGAAAAATTAGTTTTATGTTAGAGAAAACAATAATGTGACGGTATGTGAACAAAACAGATGAACGCATAACAATTTTAGGAACAGGTACAATAGATTAAAAAAATGAAAGTTTAAAAAAACGAAATTGCGTTTTTATTTTATTAAATTGAAGCAATAATAAAAAGAAAATAAGAGGAGGATAAGAAAATTGATACCTTACTGCTCAATTGGTTTTTGCTAGACTGGCTTTATCAAAGTTCCGATTGTCTACTCCTCCCTATTTTTGCCTCTTATTCTCTCTGTTTTTTTTTCAATCGTGCTCCCCTTCTCTACTCTTGCTGTCGACTATTTATGGACTTTCTGGGTGTAGGTTACAAAAGACAAGGAAATAATTGTGGATTGATTACCAATTACTATTCATCAATTTGTTTTAGGTTTCTTTTCATTCAAATGGTCACAATTATGCTGATTTTTATTACTACTCAACAATTTCTCTTCAGTTTCTTTTCATTCAAATGATCATCATTATGCTGATTTTTATTACCATCGATCCATTTCTTTTCGGTTTCTTTTCCTTCAATTGATCACCATTATACTAATTTTTATTACCATCAATCCATTTCTTTTCAGTTTCTTTTTATTCAATTATGTACTTTTTTTTTGTTTTAGAAGAGAGTGAACGCCTGAACAAGAATCAGAGGCAAATAAGAACCAGAAACACTCATGATTGTCTAAAGTTTATAGTAATTATTTATTTTTATTTTTATTTATTATATTTTTCTCCTTTTTTTATATATTATATTATTATTTTTATATAAAATGTCTAAATAAAGCAAACAAAATTAGGTGTCAACAAATTCTTTTCTCAAAGAATCATAACTCAAACAAGAGTTGAGCATACTCAAATTCTGTCCAAAATTAGAGCTTCAAGTACAAAGAAATTCATTACTCACTTCAATCATACTTGAAGTTATCTCACTCACATACATTGAGTCAATTCTGATTTTTCCTATTTGATTCCTAGAATCATTCTCGTGTATTTCTCTATCAAAGAAACAGAACTCAAACAAGTGTTGAGCCTTCTCAGATTCTGACAAAACACTTTAAATCATATCGTTGTAAACTCAAGGCTATAGTGTGAAGTATAGTTTTGAGTATGCTTGTTGGAAATCCTTTTATTAAATCCAACCTTGGTTTCTAATTCGATCCTAGTTACTGAATTCCTTTATTGAATTATTACCGAGTTCTCTTTAGTATTCTTGCCCTAATGTCTTAGTGACAGAACCTTTAATTCCAAAATAACCCCTAATTCTTTAGTGGATTTAAAATTGGGATTAAGCCTTACAGTACAAAAATTCTCTTTTTAAATTGTTACCTATGCAACTAATTCAATTGGTTTCATGACCTGCATCTATCCCTAGACTACAATCTCATGAATTTCTCATCTCAAGCATTCGTAAAGTCCACTTCCGTTTCAAAATACGAATCGTAGAACATTATAGAGTTGATCAGGCAATAAAAAGCATTAAGCACAGAGATAAGAAAAATAATTCAATAAATTTATTCATATAATCAGGAATCAAATCAGACAAATAAGGGTTTCATCTTGTTTCACTCATCCCTAACAACTAGAGTTTAGTTACTCACGACAGAGATAAAAGAGATAAAGATTAAGGAAGAATTACAAGAAAGATTCATGAATGATTCTTGATAAAACTCCTCCAATGGTGTAGAACAGCCGTCTTTGAGTTTCTCTGCTATGGCACAAGTCTCTCAGCTTCCCAATTGACAAAAAGATACCTAAAAATTCAGAAAAACTCGGTTTTATGCATTCTACAGTGTGCCACGCGCCCCAGGCACGAGATTTGCGCTTCAGGCGCATTAAAACAGAATCAACAGTGCAGAAATGCGCTTCAGGCGCACAGCATCTAATGTCTGGAATGTATTGCATTTTTCTGCTCTTTGGAGTCCAAATTTGGTTTCGGTGTCTTCATGAAAGTTGTAGCTATGGATCTTAGCTTTTATTTGCATTTGGTTTGACTCCAATTGGAAATTTACAACTCCATATATGGTAGAAATACTCCATGTAGGTCATGTTGATTTCTCACCAAAATTCAGCACTGCACTAAAACAAAGAAACGACGCAAAACTCCGAAAAATCTCTACATAATCAAAAAAATAAGAACATAAGCATTTTATTAAACCCAAGAAATAGAATCAACAAAATATAATAAATAACTCATTAAATTAACTAATGATTGAAGATAAATACGACTAAAAACAATGAAAAATATGCATATGATGAAGAGTCATCACAACCCCAAACTTAATCTATTGCTTGTCCCCAAGCAACAATTAATTTCGGATTTGGTACAGTTAAAAGCAAACTTAAATTCAATTCTCAAACTTCCAGCTACTACAAAATATTCATCATGCTCCATGGTTGCTTACAAAAGAAAACACAATTTGTACACTTTAGCATTCATTTATCAAGTTCAACACTCTCTTCACACAATCTCACCAAAATTTCTCTCAAGTCTTTAGCAAGGGTTGTGAATTTATCACTCAAATTCTAGAACATGCATCACGCTACCATATGCTTGAAAAAATTCTAGTTAGCAATCACAATGCAACAAACATATACACTTTTGGAGGACTTTCGGGTTGTAATGGGGCTTAGGTAAGGGTAGGCATACATTTTAAAATTATTCTCCCTCTTTTATTCTATTTTATTTTATTTTTTCACATTTTATGGTGGAAATTCACAACCATTGACAAAAGAACTAAGAAGATGTTATTCATCAATGTACTCAAACTAATTTTTTTTTCTTTTTTTTTCTTTTGAATTTTTTTATTTTCTTTTTATTTTTTTCGTGAGAACCACCCAAACTTAAAAGGTTGATATCCCATGAGCAACCCCAAACTTAGAACTTTACCGAGATGAGACAAAAAATTTCCTACCTAGCTCCAAGTAAGGTGATTTAATCATCATCAAGTCTTTGGTTTGTAATGTGGCTAGTAACCGAAAGAAAGGGTCAAGCTCAAAGGGGCTAGCAAAGGATAAAATTTGCACAGGGTAGTTAGAAAGGCTCAAACAACCAAAAAAATTTGTCTCCATGTAGGCATAAATCACAAGTGATGCAAGGCAGAATTAGTGCAAGTTCTGAAGGGTTAACACATGTCTAGATAATCACACAACAAGGAATTGAAGTGTTTAGGCACAAAAGCTCACAGCTAGGATAAACAAGAGATAGTGTGAACTTTCAAAACTGTGCCAAGTGTGTTACTGAAATTTTTCTTTTTTTGTTTTTGTTTTTGAGAAATTGATGGCAAGTTAACCCTCTACAACCACTTAGTAATCAACAATGTATGCATTAGTGAAACTCATCGAATTGATCAACGATATGAGCAAAAAAATAAAGTTTAAATTTCAAAATCTAAAACAGATAGCTTAAGACCAGCTTCAAGTTGTTAACAATTCTTCATCACAGTGCACGTTTACACACAATTAAAAAGAAACAAATTCAAATAAATAAAATAAGATTTCAAAAATAAAAGTTACCTCTACCTATGGGTTGCCTCCCACGAAGCGCTTTTTTAAAGTCGTTAGCTTGACGCCCAACTATTGTCAAGGTGGCATATAGGACAGAAAGAACACGTCATCCTTCTTCATCTTTTTGTTTGGTAGAAATTCCATGAACTTGAAAAATAAATGATGTTGCTTCCATGTCCTTTTCAATTTGACATTGATGAACAAGGCATAGATTGAATCTCGAACTTGATCAATCTCTTCTTTTTTCTTTTCCTTGTTCATATTTTCCTCTTGCTTATCTTCTTCTACCACAACAATGAAGTCATCTTCAATCTTCAACTTCTCCTCCATCTTATCAAACTCAACCACTTGCTCAAATAACCTCTTACATTGACTTTCAAATCTTTCAATTGAAACCATGTTATTCTTCATGAATTCAACCAAAACATCCTTAAAGTGAAAGTCCTTGTCATCTGATTCTTTGGATAGAACTTTACGAGGTAGAGTTTGTTCCCAATTGATCTTTTTCATATAACACTCGTCATCTTCTGCTTTTATAACCAATAAGTCTTCATATTCTAGTTGTGCAACATAGTCATCAAAACAAGTTCCATTCCTATGTCCTTCTCCGCAAAAGTCACACCAAATAGAGCGCGTTTGAGGGTGATATTTTACAAATGTATCTCTCAAGATTTGTCTCTCAATTATGCGTAATATAGCAGATATAAGACAAGTATCACACTCTTCATATAATTGTAGTAGAATATCATCATTACAATCTTCTATGCTCTACAGCGAATAGTTATCTCAAACAAAGAAAAGACAAACCACTAGCACACGACATTAGCACACTCAACAAATAAAAATAGAAAATAAAAGAAAAACAATTTTTGTTTTTTTTTCAAAAATAAAAATAAAAGAAATCAAAATTTTATTTCAGAGCAAAAAATTCCAATTAAGTAAATAAATTATAACTCAATAGTGATATGGCAATCCCCGGCAACGGCGCCAAAAACTTGATAGCGTTTCAGCAAGTGTACTGAATCGTTGCAAGTAATAATTAAAACGGTAATCCCGAGTGTCGAACTCAAGGATTGTGTTTTACAATCGAATTATCTTTAATTACTGAAATTGAACACAAAGTTTCTAGATTGAGTAGAATAATATTTGAAATAACAACAATAATAAAATTGAACTTTTATAATGAGAAAAATGTCAGGGATGAGTTTCACTTTGAATCCAACCTTGGTTTCTAATTCGATCCTAGTTACTGAATTCCTTTATTGAATTATTACCGAATTCTCTTTAGTATTCTAGCACTAATGTCTTAGTGACAGAACCTTTAATTCCAAAATAACCCCTAATTCCTTAGTGGGTTTAAAATTAGGATTAAGCTTTACAGTACAAAAATTCTCTTTTTAAATTGCTTCCTCTGCAACTAATTCAATTGGTTTCATGACCTGCATCTATCCCTAGACTACAATCTCATGAATTTCTCATCTCAAGCATTCGTAAAGTTCACTTCCGTTTCAAAATACGAATCGTAGAACATTTTAGAGTTGATCAGGCAATAAAAAGCATTAACCACAGAGATGAGAAAAATAATTCAATAAATTTATTCATATAATCAGGAATCAAATGAGACAAATAAGGGTTTCATCTTGTTTCACTCATCCCTAACAACTAGAGTTTAGTAACTCATGACAGAGATAAAAGAGATAAAGATTAAGGAAGAATTACAAGAAAGATTCATGAATGATTCTTGATAAAACTTCTCCAATGGTGTAGAACAGCCGTCTCTGACTTTCTCTGCTAGAGCACAAGTCTCTCAGCTTCCCAATTGACAAAAAGATACCTAAAAATTCAGAAAAACTCAGTTTTATGCATTCTACAGCGCGCCACGCGCCCCAGGCGCGGGATTTGCGCTTCAGGCGCATTAAAACAGAATCAACAGAGCAGAAATGCGCTTCAGGCGTGGGCTTTGCGCTTCAGGTGCACAACATCTAATGTCTGGAATGTATTGCATTTTTCTGCTCTTTGGATTCCGAATTTGGTTCTGGTGTCTTCATGAAAGTTGTAGCTACGGATCTTAGCTTTCATTTTCACTTGGTTTGACTCCAATTGAACATCTACAACTCCATATATGGTAGAAATACTCCATGTAGGTCATGTTGATTTCTCACAAAAATTCAGCACTGCACTAAAACAAAAAAACGACGCAAAACTCCGAAAAATCTCTACTTAATCAACGAAATAAGAACATAAGCATTCTATTAAACCCAAGAACTAGAATCAACAAAATATAATAAATAACTCATTAAATTAACTAATGATTGAAGATAAATACGACATAAAACAATGAAAAATATGCATATGATGACGAGTCATGAGGTGTGTAAACCAAGACTGATCTCTTTTTTAGCAATTAGTGAAAATCTCACATTTGTGAGGACTGGACGTAGCCCGGGTTGGGTGAACCCGGATATATACGTGTGTGATTTCTCTTCCCTTATCTATATTTACTTTCAGTCTTTTAATTATCAAGTTAAATAGATAAACTGAACTATTGATTTTAACTAACCAAGAACGTTCTCTGTTTTCTGGTCAAAACCAAGAACGTTCTCCGTTTTCTATTTTCACAACCATGATCAATCTTGAGTTATTTTCTTAAGTTTTTAACAGGAATTTTAAAAGGGAAAATTTACAACTCAAACCTCCATTTCTTGTAAATCGACATTGCTACTTCAATTGGTATCAGAGCTTGGTCTCTAAAGATTAAGCACCTAACAAGTGTTAGAGGAAAAGATTCAGGAAGAAGACGTAATGTCAGAAGTAAACATGTGCTTAAATGAAAACTTAGAAAATAATGAGGTAATCATCTCTGAACTCTGTCCTTTATGTGAAGAAATGGAAAAAGAATTTGCTAATGTTTTATGTGATTCAAACCTTCTTGCTCAAAAATATGGTTTATTCAAATGACAACTTTGTAAAGAAAAAGAAGAAAAAAGAGAAAGCCCAAGCTATGAATGACAAACTCAGAAGTGTCATTCAATGTTTGCAGCAAACTCATTTATAAATCGTTGAACAACAAAAGACTCTCAATGAGATAACCATAAAAAATCATTTTCCAAAATATTTTGAAACTAAGGAAGAAAGTACCTCTTTAAAGATGGAACTTTATGATTAGAAAAATGATTTAACCAATTGTGTAACAACCACTGAAACATTTCAAAAGAACATGATATTTGAGAAAGATGATTCATGTTTCAAAACTTCTCAAAAAGAAAAGATTTATGAAAACTTTTTTGCTCCTAAAAGAAAAGAGGAAAATTGCAAAATCAAATGTTCATATTGCAGTAAATTTGGGCATCTAGAATTTGCATGTTATTTTAAGAAAAGAGATGAAAAAATCAAGAACAAAAGGATCTTTAGAAAAGAAGAACGTTCTGAAACAAAAACAAGACTTTCTCCAGGAAACTTGAAAAAGGGAGAATGTTCTGGAACACAAATAGAACTTTCTTCAGAAAGTTTGAAAATAGGAGAACGTTCTGGAATTTCTTCAAAATCAATCTCAAAGACGTTTAAAACTCAGATTTCCAAACCTTCTTCAAGACCAACAACAAAGTGTTCCCATTGTTCCAAGAATGGCCACTTCGAGTCAACTTGCTATTTTAAAAAATCTTCTAAAAGAAGATATACTAACCATCAAGGATCCAAACAAATATGGGTATCAAAATCATTACTAACTTGTGATGCAGGAACACCATCCAACAATCAAGAAAGAACATTAATACATGAACAAGGCATGCTCAATACACATGAATGGAAAAGTATGATGCCTCTTCTCATTACAAAAATTTGGAGTGTCTATAACCTTTGGAAACATTAACAAATCAAAGGTACGTGTATCATTTGTTGAAATAATTTTGCATAGATTAAGGATGTTTGATATAAATTTGTAAAATTGCTTTTAAAGTTATTTTGTAAACTCCACATGGCTGAAGTAAAACAAACATCCTCATTTTAAAGAAAAATCCGTATGTTTTATACTTAGATGAATTTCTAACCCAATCATGTTTTTAAGTCTTTTAAAAAAAAAAGATTTGTCATTTCTATAAATGATCAAAGAAAATCTGAAACATCATTCTTCAAATAATGCTTTGATGAAAATGATATTTCACATGACTTGCTTGTCAAAGAACTCTCCAAAAATATGAAGTTCTTTTATAGCCACAAGATATGGCTAGATAAATCAAGTGTTGAAAAATAATTTTGGAGAGAAGCCACAAAAATTGTTTATCATGTTCTTAATCTTGGCTATAGTAGAAACTATATTTGACATACCTTCATATCATTTTTTTTTAATAGAAAGCAAAACATATCATATTTTGACATTTTTGAATGTCATTACTATGTTTCACATAATAAAGAAAGTATGTGCAATTCGTTTTAAAATGCCATCAAAGTCTAATTATTGAATACTCTACATTCTATAAATATTATAGAATATAAAATCTCAAGGCCCAAACTATAGATGAAATCAGTATGCATATTTTGTTTGATGAATTTGATAATCTGGATATGGGTAAGAAAAATGAGGAAGAAGAAGAAGAACAATCTGGTATGCAGCAACAAAATGAATTGTAGGAAACCAAGATTGATAAACAGTCTATGTTTCAGTCTCCACCTAAAAGTTGGAGAACGATATGTGATCATCCTCAAACTCAAATAATTGGAGATACAACTGATGGAATTAGAACAAGAATGTCATTCAAAGATGTTGTTAACAATAACATGGCAATGATCTCCCAAGTTGAACCAAAATCAATTAAAGAAGTCATAGTTGATCAATCTTGGAATGAAGCAATGAAGGAAGAACTTCTTCAATTTGACAAGAATAAAGTCTGGACTCTTGTTCTAGATCCACAAGATCAATCTATCATTGGAACAAGATGGGTATTCAGAAAAAAGCTAGATGAAGAATAATCTAAGAGAATGATCAATTTAAGAAAAAAAAGGTTCATACCAGAACATTCTCCACATGAGCAGAACGTTCTCCACAAAAGCATAATGTTCTTGGCAGTAAATAAATTTCATTCAATGAAAACTAATGCTTCCTATCATGATGATATGGTTGAAGAACATGAACAATAAGCTTGAACCATTTGCTCATATACCTACCTCACTATTAACCTTTCCTCCAAATCATTTCATCATGATCAAATTATTGGAAGAACTAATTGAGAGGAATTTGTTGCATGATGTCCAAAGTTGTTGCTGCTGGAGATGTAACTACAGTGGTTAACATGCCTCAGAACAACATAAATGATATTCAAGTTTTACTAAAGAAGAAGTATTATGACACATTCAAAATATCCAAACATCTCTTAAGCGGATTAAGCAGATTACTGCCACCAAGCATTCCGAGCTTTAAAATCAAGCGGCAAGGTGTTGTATATGGCATAGACTTGATTATGGAGCAATCATCCTATTGGATGAACGCTTGTGTGAATAAAGGAATAAAGCATTAATTTCGAAGCGGTTAAGAATACCCTTGAGAATGTATGACAGTTTTGATTCATCATTGGAAGAACTCTCTCAACAACAAAAGATAAATTGTCCCACTTTGACAATCAATCAAAATAAATGAAAGAGAATGAAGAGAAGCTCCAAAATATTCAAAGATTTCTCGTCGCTGAACTAGACCACCAAAGGAGGTACACTCAATCCTGAATTCTTATAATATTTGCATCATGATAAGAATGAATATTTTTTTATATCATGTGATTGATTGGGTGTTCTTAAAATTAAAAATGCATGTTATTTTTTATGCAAGTATGACTTTAAAAGTTTAAATTGATTACATTACTCTTTGTCATTACTTGTATGTGCATATGCCAATTTTCTATTCTAAATTCAACATGTTTTCACTCTTTGTTCATACACTTTTTATGATAAACAAGTGTGCAAACCCAGTTTGACATTCAAAATTATTGTTCTAGTTATAAAGACATTTAAAATAAATTAGTGTCTTTAATAATTAGACAAATGGTTGTTTTGTCAAGTATACTTCGTTGAATTTTTTTTATTTTGCACAATAACATCTTTCAAATTATCATGTTAAATGACTTAACATCATTCACCTTCTTATGAATTTGAAAGTATTCTCTATCATGTTCTCTCCAATTATTTTGAATATATTGAATATCTTATACATTGTTTGTTGTCTGAGTATAATATTTTGAATATGGCTTTTCAAAAAACCAAAAAATTAAGTTTATAATGTGGATTTTGAAGAAAAAAACAATCTTTCTTCAACATATTTTAAATATTAGGATTCATTTTTAAAGGATTTCAACAAGAGAATATGTGTTTGGTCTTCATGAAAATGACTTGTGTTTCTTGTGGCTTTAAAACTCAAAACTAATCCAAGAAGATTATGCCATGAAAGTCAAAAATTGATATGTGAACATTTTGAAGCATATTAATATATGTCTTTGCAAATGAGTCTTATTTGTTGCTTACTTCTTTTGTGAAAATTGATCTCAAGTGTTTAAATTTATTTTAAGCATGATAGATAAAAATAGCAACAATCAAAAAGTCTCATGAAAGTAAGTGGAACATTTGCCTTATTGTTTATTTGTGTGTTTACAAAAAACTTTGGGAAAAACATTTCTTTAATGTGAACAAATCCTTTGGCACATTTTTTAATATCCATTTAAAAATTAGTTTTTGAAAAATACAAACATTTTTAGCATAAGAATGTTTTGTAAAGAGATAAATTATATTAGACATGATATCACATCCATCTTATTTCGCTTCCTAGTATGCGCCCATTCTCTCTAGTTTTAAAAATGAAAAATGGATCTATTTCTAACAATAAGCTTGATCACATTCAAATTGAAAGGTGATCTCTTGTGAAAGAGGAAAAAGAGCAAAGTGACATTTTCCTTGTTTTATGGAACTTTGAATTATTTAAAAAATTAATTCAAGGGGAGTTTTTAGAAAATATTATTCTTCTTAAAACTGAAGTTTACTCATTGTTTTCTTTCTAACAAATGAGAAGAATATATATTCATTGACTATTTTTCAAAGTGTGTTAAAATGCTTGCATACAATTATGTCATATTGTTGTTGTTATCATTATCCATATCTTGATTGCAATATTGACTACAATGATATGATCATCATACATGCTATGTTCTTTAATGTTGAATGCAAACATGACTAGTTTGATATATGAATGCATTGGTTAACCACATGATTTCTATGTGTAGTGCACTCATGCTATTACTCCTTTTTTTTACTTCTATGTCTATTCCCCAACCTTTTTGATAGATGTCAAAAAGGGGAGAAAAATATATGATGGATATAGGATGAAAGAAATTAATGAAGAATGTTAAAAATTAACCTCTTGCATACATTTAGGGGGAGTTTAATTACATATCTATGAACATTCTTGCATTTTATTTATATCCATCCGTAAAACTTATGATTTATTCAAAAGGTTTGTCATCATCAAAAAGGGGTAGATTGTTGAGGAAAAAACCTTTTTGATATATGTTTTAATGACAACAAACCTTTTGAATTAAATTATTGAGTTTCATGAATGGTGATCTACTAATTATTGCACTTGAGTTTTGTTTAAGGAAAAAAGCTATGAATCAAACTGTTCCAACAAGACAGATCAGTCTCCAAAAATGTCCAGAATGATCATATCAATCTCCACAATGATCAGGTCAATCTCCAAAATGATCTGTTGTCCAAAATGATCTTCTGTCCAGAATGATTTTCATTCTCCAGCATGTTAAACATCCTTCTCCAACATGATTAAAAACTATCTCCTAAATGATCAAACATCATCCTCCAGTATGATAACATCAGTCCAGAATGATACAATCATTCTCCAGCCTTGTTACATCCTTCTCTAACTTGAGTGCCAAGAATGTTGAACGATCTTGAAGTATAACATCAATGAGGATATCATTAGAGGGAAAAACAATGACATTATCAGATGATATTATTCATGGCCCAGATCAGAAGGAAACATGATCCAGAAGGAGACTTGGTCTAGACTAGTAAGTAATCTTGTCCAAAAGGAGACTTGGTCAGACCAGAAGGAAACAGAGTTCAGAAGATAACTCAGTCCAGAACAGAAGACATGTACCAGATTTGGTCTAGAACAAAAGACTTGGTCCAGACCAGAAGATAGCATGGTCCAAAACAAATCACATGGTTCAGATCAGAAGATCACAGGTCCAGATCAGAATATCACATAGTCCAGATCAGAAGGTTACACTGTCCAAATAACGAAGCAAAATGATACACATCAGATCACATGGTCCAGACTTGATCCAGATCAACAGATCATATGGTCCAGATTTAAATCATGATCAAGTGAAGACTTAATTAAAATTCGAAGAAGACTTGATTGACTTTTTATAGAAATCTGGTCAAAGTATTAAGGAGATTTGATTAAAAAATCACGGAAGACTTGAAGGAAATTTGAATCAAAATCAGTTGAGAGAAGCAAGATCAAATCTAAAGATCCAAGAACATTCTAGACAATATTCTAATGTCACCAGAGGATGACGTCACCAGAGGATACCTCCAGAAGTCGTCACCAGAGGATACCTCCATATGACGTCACCATAAGATACCTCCAGAAGTCGTCACCAGCAGATACCTCCAAATGACGTCACCAGAGGAAACCAGAAAATACATCCAGAGGATACATACCTCCATAAGTCGTCACCAGTGGATACCTCCAGATGACGTCATCAGAGGATACCAGAGGATACCAGAAAATACCTCCAGAGGATCCCTATAATTTAAAAGTCAAGAATACGCATCACTATGATCAAGACTCATTTGCAACAAAAATGAAGCACCAAGTCTACTCTTGAACATTAGAAGCAGAATGAAGAATATTCTTGCTTTTTGACCTGCTCTCACCTAATCACTGACAGAGGACAAGCCAACTATTCCCAACGGGCAAATGAGCTGTCAAAAGTACTTTTTGAGTCTATAAAAGAGAAATCAAGATATAGGCAACAAAAAGAACTCACGAAAGAAATTTTTCATCATTCATAATCAGATTCAAGTGCTTCAAGTTCAAATCAATACATCACTTACATACTTGAAAGCTTCTCAATCAAAAACAAAAGATTCAGTTATGTTCTTCTTCTTCATATCAGAATCATTCTACTTAATTCTTTTCTCAATGAATCATAAGTCAAACAAGAGTTGAGCATACTCAGATTCTGTCCAAAATCAGAGCTTCAAGTACTAAGCAATTCATTACTCACTTCAATCATACTTGAAGTTATCTCACTCACATACATTGAGTCAGTTCTTATTTTTCCTATTCGATTCCTAGAATCATTCTCTGTCAAAGAATCACAACTCAAACAAGTGTTGAGCCTTCTCAGATTCTGACAAAACACTTTAAATCATATCATTGTAAACTCAAGGCTATACTGTGAAGTATAGTTTTGAGTAAGCTTGTTGGAAATCTTTTATGATTAAAAGGTGAACTGTAAAATCCTATCTAAGGATTGATAGGTGATTTGATTGAACTCTTTTCTGGGTGGAAAGGATTTGTTTTTGTAACAGATCAAAGTTGATCTGAAACAGGGTGTGTAAAACCAAGATTGATCTCTGTTTTAGCACTTAGTGAAAATCTCACCGTTGTGAGGACTTGACGTAGCCCGGGTTGGGTGAACCAGGATATATCCGTGTGTGATTTCCCTTCCCTTATCTCTATTTACTTTTAGTCTTTTAATTATCAAGTTAAATAGATAAACGGAACTGTTGATTTTAACTAACCAAGAACGTTCTCTATTTTCTGGTGAAAACCAAGAACGTTCTCCGTTTTCTATTTTCACAACCAAGATCAATCTTGAGTTATTTTCTTAAGTTTTTAACATGAATTTTAAAAGGGCGAATTTACAATTCAAACCCCCCTTTCTTGTAAATCGACATTGCTACTTCAACCATTTCATCTTAAATATAAGGAGGAAGTGTCTGTTGAGATATTTCTTTTGGAAGTCCTTTAGGGTATTGCCTTTGTACTTTTTAGGGTCTGGCCATTGTACTTCATTTGTACAAAAGACAACTTGTATCTTCATAGGTTTCAACAATTGAGTTATTGAAGATAAATCTACACGTTGAGCTTAGAACTAACTTCCAGAAATCACTCCTTAAAGTATGTATGACAATTAGAGGAAACAAAAGGTACATGATTAGAGGATTGAACAATCAGAGTATTGTGCTACAAACCATCAGAGCCAGCGGGTTATCAGAGGATGCATATTATAAGAGAAAACAAATTTTGAATGATTATCAGAGGATGCACACAGACAAAGGATATATTGATCAGAGGATGTCTTTTAGATCATAATATCATTAACTTTGGCAGAACGTTGACATTTCTAGAGGTCTTGACTTTGTCATAGCGTTGACTTTTCCATATGCGTTGACTTTATCAGTACATGAAAGTTCAGAGACAGACGATCAAACACTTGATGAGATTATCAGAGGCAGAGGAAGAAGAATTCTTTTTTATGCTTATGTATCAGAGCCAGAGGAACATAATTCATGTTGGGTTCATCAAAGGCAATTGAGGTACTACGTTGCCCGCATCCCAAAGTCAACTGAAGCTTGTGATAACAAAGGCGCGTGTCACTAGACTTTATGTTGTCAAGCTGAAGCAAAGTCTTGGTTGCTTCTGCTTTGGTCTAGTCATCAGAGGATAGACCTTATATAGCAAACATGCTTTGTTGCGCCAGTTTCCACAGAATTCTTTTACTCTTTGCTCCAATAGAAGATCTTTACAATACTTGTAATATAGGTTACTTTGAATAGTTATTAACATAACTTGTGCCTTTAATCTATGCATTTAGCATATATAGTTAAGGGATAACTGTTCTTTATTTATATGTATTTGTTATCATCAAACTAATTCATTGTTATTCGATAAACTTTTTCCTTTTTTCTTCTCATTCAATTTTTTTCTTCTTCTTCTTCTAAAAAAATTAAGCTAATTCATTTTTTATTATTTAATTGTTAATAATTTTATTTTGTTTAATAATTATTTAATTATAAATTATTTTTAAGTTTAGTTAAATCATTTTTTTGATATTTTTGAATTAACTTTTTTAGTGTTTTTTAAATATTTTAATTTACGAAGACTACCGTAAAAGATTTGTCTTTTAAAATATATTTTTAATATTTTTCAGTAATTCTATTTTTTTATAATAAAATTATTATGGAGGACAATCGAAAATATATTAATTTTTTATATTTTTTTAATTTTATTTAATGGGCACTATATTAAAATAATTTTAATAGAAAAAATTTGCAATGACATTGTTCCTTCTAATGTTTCTCCAAAATTTTGACAAAAGTCAATTTGTATTCAGAAAAATTGATGCAATTTATCGAGAAACTTTGTGAAGATATTGTTCTTCGTAAATATTTTTGAAAACATCAACTCAAACTGACAACATTTGAATCAGGTCAGAATGATAGAAAGTAAAGTGGTGCTCATAAAAAGTTGTTGCAATTTTGCGAGGATATTGTTCCTCAAAAAATGTTTACGACCAACGTTTTCTGGGTTGATCAGGTAAATTAATTATTTTCTTGTAGTGTTAGTAGAGACATATGACTTGTTTTGTTGGTACGATAAAATTCAACACCGGTATCTTTCATGCTTACATATAATTTGTTAATACGTAGCAAATATTTTCTTTTTAATTATTAGGTTTGATCTCAAAATATGAATGAAAAATAATTCAATTTAAAGTTAATTTAATTGAACTATTCTTTTTATATTATAAAATAATAAATACTAAAAAAAAACTCATGGATAAATACGAGATCTCAAATTTAAATTTAAGATATGGCATTTAACCTAAAAATGTATGTATTTTATGTTGACTTAATTTAGCATTTAACTGAATTTTTTTTAAAATGTGCAAGATATGTTAGAGAAAACAAAACAAATCTAGCAGCCTCATAAGTAAATGTCAAACAAATTAATGAATACAATGGTATGAAAGCGTTAAAGATTAAATTAATGATTTGTCAGAAAAAAGATTGAATTAATTAATCACTATTTTTTGTGACTTAATAAAGGAACAGTGTAGATCACGTGCAACGCGCTTTATAAAATCCAAAATAACCGAAGCCCATTAGAAAAGTCACTACCGCCAATGCCATGCAGAGCCTTTTCTCTCTTCATTTGGCAAACACTAACAAACAAATTGTAATACTCATCATCAACAAATACAAACGGAGGCCAAAACAAAACAGGAATGTGAACAAATTTAGAGAATATATGGTCACTCACAAAACCCCAAATTGTATATTCTGTTTCTGGGTTATTTTGGTTTCATCCCAAAAGTAAAAACAAAAAACACACTCAGACAAAGAAACAGACATAAACACAACTTTTAAATAAAAAAAATCCTCTTTGTTGATTTCGCTTAATCCTAAAGTAAGTAGTTAAAATTAGGTCAAGAAAAAGTAAGTGAGTGAAATTTAATCCCTCACAAAAACTGTGGGATATTGAAAAAGGATAAACATCATTTTAACGTACGTTATTATTTTGATATTTAATTCATTCGACAAATCAAATTAGTCATCATTTTACAGTTTTAGAGATTAAAATGATATTTTATCCATTTAAAAAATTAAAGTGTAGGACGCTAATTTTGATTTAAGCCAAAAAATTAAATTAGTCATCCTTCTACACTTTTAAAAATTAAAATGGTATTTTATCCATTTAAAAAATAAAAGTGTAGAGGGTTATCATTTTGATTTCAGCTAAAAAATCAAATTAATTTTCATTCTATACTTTTAAAGATTAAAATAGTATTTTACTCATTTAAAAAAAGGACCAACTTAGTCTCTACTTGGACTACTGACAAAAAAAATATACCTACCGACAATAATTAAGAAGAGATAATGTGGCCTCTACAATACAAAAAGTCTCTAACTGATTTTATTCGTTTATAAATCATTCATTATTTTCTTTAGCATTCAAACAAAGTTATTTAATGACAAAGATTATTCAAATAAAGTCAATAAGCCCTAGTTCAACTGACAAATGTTGATATTGTTACGTTGGACGTCTTGTTCCAGATTTGAACACATACATCACAGTTGTATGAGTTAATTATAGTATAATTTATCATCTTTTTTAAAAAAATTATTTAAATAAATATCAACAATACTTGACAATTTTTAAAAAGATCTATAACATATATTAATAAGAGACGGTAACAAAAGTGTAGCAAAAACAAAATAAATATTACTAATTATGTTCATATATAATTACAATGATATATCTATGTAGAAGATGAGTGTTTAAATGTTAAAGAAGAAAAATAATAAGCATTTGAAGAATAATTTATTTATTTTATGGACTTTTCATTTTGTAGGGATCAAATTAAAAAGAACTACAAATATACGATGATTAAATAAGTAAAATTCAGATTAAAATGAATTCAAATTCATTTTGTTCTCTCCTCTTATTTAAATACAAGTAATTTTCACACATATTTAAAGGGGTGTATTTAAATGAGATTTCAATAGACTTTAAAAGACTTTTTGGTTATAACAAAATCTACTTGTATTCAATTAAGATTTTAAAAAACTAAAAATAATTCTTGTGGGATTCAATTAGGATTAGTAAGATTGTTTAAACAATGCAATAAAATCTGGTGGTATTTAATTAAGATTGTTCACAATTTATAAAATGTCTAGTGATATTCAAAAATATATAGATTTTAAAGAATTATTTTGTGGAGTGGATTTTGAGAGAGACTTTTTAGATAAAATACACCCATCCAATAATACAACAAAAACACACGAGATTTTATGAGATTTTCATATCTCAATTTTATGAGATCTCACTACTCTATCTGAGGTGTATTGGATTGATATTTTAAAAAACTAATTTGAGGAAAAAATCGTGAAGATTTTAAAAAAATTAATTAGGAATGTATAGATTTTAAAAGACTCTTTATAAGATTTTAAAACTCTTTCAATCAAGATTCTATAGTTAGGATTTTAATTGGTTTATAACATAAGAATTTTCAAGATTTTTAAATATTTTATGGATTTATAATATTGAATAACAAAATATAATAAATAAATTGTAGGGATTTTTTTTTTAGTAACCTTTATTTAAAAAAAAATTACCAAACTACTCCCTTTTGAAAACTATATACAAAAAACCCCTTTTTTTTCTTAGTTATAAGACCTTTGCAAATTATGACTTTTTTAAGGAAGCTCGAGTTTGCAAAGGCGACTTCTTTAAGGAAATTTTTTTTTTACATTAAATTTTTTTTAAAAATTAACAATATATAAATATATATATAAATCATTCAAAAGAAAAAAAACAACACAAATTTTACAAAAAATACGTAGATTGAATAGAGTTTCATGTAACATTTGGACAATGTTTTTGAGTATGACCAGTTAACTGACCTATTTCGTCCAAATAGTGCCAAGAAAATGAGGACTATGTTGGTTAATCGGTCATACTCGAAAACATTGTCTAAATATTATATACAACTCTAGTCAATCTACATAATTTTTGTTGTTGTTTTACAAGAGTGTGATCTTGCTCCTACGTATCTCTCGGCGCGATAGAGAAATCAAAACTACGTAGTTCTTGGTAGAAAATGCGGATGTGTTGATGCTTTTAAATAAAATTTGTTTTGTTGTTGATATATAATAAAAAAATAAGTTGTTTTGATGAAGAAAGAAAAAAAAAGTTTGTTTGAAATTAGCTGAAAATGTTTAAGATTACAGAGTTGTCACAGCTCATGCGTTTTAAACTAAACTGACAAGATGTCATATCTTGATCAATCTAATTTTATTAAAAGATTATTAAGTTGGAGTTTAAGATGATCAAGTTGTCACAACTCAAATGTTATAAATATTTAAAATTGATAAGATGTCTCATCTCAATCAATTCTTATATTTATTGTTAATATTTTTGTCATATATTTTTAGGTGAAATTAAAAAAAAATTAAATATCCAATTTTAAGAAAGTAAAATAGAATTTAACTTTTAGTCAAAAAAAAAAGAAGAAGAAGAAGGAGAAGGAGGAGGAGGAGGAGGAGGAGTATAGAGTAGTGGAATGTGGAAGAGTCAACGGCAAAAAAATTGAGATTTGAGAGTGTCATAAAATCTAAGGGCTTGTTTGATTTTCCTCTCAAAAACTCTATTTTAGTTTTTTAAAATTTAAAAACTAAAAAACTAAAAAAGCAAAACAGTTAAATGGTATTTTACTTCTATTATAGTCAAAAACTGTTTTTAAAATTTATATTACCAAATAAGTTTTCTCTTTTTCTCATCTCTAAAACTGTTTTTAAAAACATGTATCTCAAACAAATTTTTTCTTTAATTCTATTCTTTAAAACAATTTTTAAAATCAAATTTATAAAACATTTTTTAAAAACTAAAATGCAAAAGTGTTTCAAACATGTCCTATGTGTTTTTTGTGAGATTGTTGGATGAATGTATTTTAAAAAGTCTCTCAAAATCCACTCTACAAAACAATCTTGTAAAATTTATATATTTTTTAATACCAATAAACATTTTATATGTTGTGAAAAATCTTAATTGAATAAAACTAGATTTCGTTGCATGGTTAAAACAATCTTAATAATCCTAATTGAATAACACAAGAATTTTTTTTATTCTTAAACAAATCTTGATTGAATATAAGTAGATTTTGTTATAATAAAAAAGTCTTTTAATATCTATTGAAATCTCATTTGAATACACCCCCTACATTTCTTGTCATGCCATTTTTTTCTTTTTCTTTCTTCAATGTTTTCTCATTATTATCAACTTCAACGTTTACACGACATTTTATATTATTTGTGGAATGTATTTTTATTTATTTTTTATGTCACTTCACTTCATATTAATTCAATGTATTTTTTTTTTATTTGTCATCAAAACTATTCAATATTTATGTGTTCAAATTATTATTATTATTATTATTATTATTATTATTATTATTATTATAAACTATCTAAGTCGTTTCAACTTGAAAATGCAAACTTGTGTGTTAGTATTACTTTTATCACAATTTGAGAGGAATGCATAATTTTCTAAGACTTATAGTTATTATTTGAGTGGAATGTAATTTTTTTTTAACTCTCCAACTCCGAAAGGAATGAAACCAAATAAATTTTTTTAGTTATATTTTTTCTTTGTTATTCGTTGAGTATATGTTTTTTCATTGAAGAATTGTCCCAAACAATAATTAAAAAGCAGAACATTTGTTTCACTCCTTATACTCAATTTTTAGCTTCATTTCTGTGATTAATTAATTTTCAAGATAATATATATCATGATAATAACTCTTAAAATAGATTACTAATCTAATTTGTACATCTCTAAAAAATGTAATCAAGATGACAACAAAGAAAATGTTGCATATAAGGTAACACCATCGAAATGAAAATAAATTGTTAATCTCTCCCTGCATCATTGAGGACTATGTTGATAAAACAATCATGATTGACATGATTTTAATTATGAGAAATTAAATTTTATAAGAATAAAATAACTACTTTCATTGTTATTAAGAAAATTAATTAAATGTAATAAATTTTCTACTTGTCTTTTAAAATTTGGATAGTCTTTTAAAATTTTGCAAGTCTTTTAAAATCTAGATAACTTTCATATGCAAAAATGGTCTTTTAAAATCTTAATCCAATGCACCCTTTTTAGTTTTATTTCATAGTTTATTTATGAATTGTCGTTTGAGTGCGACGTTGTATTGTACATCGTTTTGGAGTAATTTTTTTGTTTTTTCACAATGGTGCAATCTTCTTATCTTTATGATGATATCTTATTTTTTTATTTTAATGAAATATTAATTTTTTATAAAAAAATATTAGTTATTAATTTATATCCTTTAAAAAATAATTAAATGTAAATTAACAAACCCGTGATAAAAAAAATATTTATATATTTTCGAAAGGAATGAGATCAAAATTTCTCTATAGTAACTTTTATTAGAGTTACGTACTCTATAGTTTCTTTTTTTTTTTAACAAGAGTTATTTGTTGAGCAAGTTGGGATTTTTTCCATTTATATTATTTTTAATTTTTTTTCTTCAAAATATCCTACTTTAAAACTAATATAATAAATAAATAATTAAAACTATTAATCATTAATGATAAGCAAATACTTCAAATACAAACAAAAATGAACAACCCATTAAAAATAGTATTCCACGATTGTAGAAACTATTAGTAAATGCAAAATAAATAGAAAACTAAATTATCCATTAATAACAAAAGAATAGATATTTTGTTATGATTTATTTAAATTCAATTATAAAAAACTAACCAACTACTTTATCATCCTCCAAGAATAATATTTTTTATTTTTTATCGAGTAATCGATATAGTCAATGCATTTTATTTTTAACGTCTATTTTATTTATAATTTAAATAAATGTACCTTTCCTTTTTTTTTTAAATTTTTTTTAAACTTATTATATTGTTTAACAACAATATATATATATATACTAATTATATTAAGTGTGTTTTGAATTTTTTGTTTATTATATCTATTAATAAAAAAAATAAAGTGTGTAGAAGGTCGCATGTCCAAGATGCGATCAACTATTATGTCTAAATTTTGTTGTGTTGTATCATACGACTTCATTTCCAAATAGTTTTTTATTTTAGAATTCTCTCTCCTAATAATAGTCAAAATAAATAATAATTTTACAAATCTCTCTAGATAATAATTAAACATCCACATTCTCAGTCCACAGTCTCTTCCGCAATTATCGTAACAGAAGAAGAAAAAAATAGAGAGCGAGTGACAATTTGGAAGAAAGCGAAACAAAACCAATTATATTAAGGATGTATAGGTACAGTCGACCGCCAATCCGATCATTCAATTCTACCCAAATCATTAAAAAAATTTAAATTTTATTTGGCAGTCCAATAGCATTTCGTGTAATTTGTGAAAGAGAGAGTTTAATGTTTAATTTGTTTTGTATTTGTAGTCTCGTATATGTCTATTCATAAAATTATTCGTATCTAATTTAAGTGACTCTTTTAAAAGAGCAATATAATTTTTTGTTGAGTTAAATACTATTTTGAAAGTTTATGCTTACGATGAATTTAGTTTAAATTTTTTATATTTGTTAAATACAGAAAAAAAATTGAGAGTTAAATACTATTTATAAGCAAAAATGATGCTTATGCAAAAATTTGTACTTATGATGAATTTAGTTTAAATTTTTTACATTTAAATCTATTAAACACTTTTTTTAGTATTTTATTTAAAAATAGTAAGTACTCTAAAAATAAACAAATGAAACACTACTCTTTTTGTTTTGTTGGTAATACAACTTTTGAGTTATAATTTGTTAAATAAAAATAAAAATTAATACATAACAAATTATCCTTAACTCTTCTTCACATCATTCACATAGATTATCCAATATTTTATATTTATACTTTATGTTTAAAATTTATAGTTAAAAAAAATTGAAAAGGAATAATTATTAACTAAGTTGTGAAAACCAAATTATATAAGTCTATAAGATAATTGTGGTGTGTGTAATTTGATATATACTAATCAGATTGTGATGAATTTTGATTAAATCTGACATGACATATGTTAATATTTATGCTAATTAATATAGATATTGTGGTGTATGTTTTTGTAATTTTGGGTTATATAATAGGTGTAACTTTTTATTTATTTATTAAAAATTTGGTCACTCCAATGTTTTAGTTCAACTAAGTTTAATAAACTAAAATGGTTTGTGGGTAATGATGACATTAATGTATTTGAAGATTCTTGAATTTGCTATTGGCTTTACCTATGTATTTGAAACTTGTTGAATTTATTTATGTATTTGAAGATTGTTAGATTTATTTTTTTGTCTGAGAGATTGTTAATTTTTTTAAAGAATTGAATGATGTGATTGAAATTTTATAATTTTTAAGATATTAAAGTATTAAATATATTTTTATTCGATTAAATTGTTATTGTTGTTATTTATATGTTTTTTCAATAAAATAAAAAAATAAGTTATAATTGGCCAATTCAACTTAAATCAACAATTGGTTGAGGTTGGATTAAATATATAAAAAATAAATATTTAAAATTCAACTCAACCTAAAAAAAATAATCGATTTCGGATATTAAATTTTATCAAATCAGTCTGAGTCCAACCTTTACACCTTAAATGAAAATTCCGTTTTCGGTTTCATTTAACCAATCCTCGTTCAATCAAATTAATTTCCACTTTTCTCAAATTGATTCACTTCAAAATTATAATAACTAATTTCCTACTTCGTTGTTCACAGTCTTATATATAAAAACGCGTAGTATATAAGTCAGAGTCAGAATCAATCATAACCTGTCAGTCATCATCATAGTCGTCGTGGTGGGTCCAACATGGGGTGTGCGAGTTCGACTTCGAAGCAAACGGTGTCGGTAACACCGGCGATTGAAAACAAAAGCGCGTTAAGAAGGGAAGTGAGTGAGTTGGATGATAAGAAGAGGAGTGAGTCGGGAAGAGTGAGTCAGAATGAGTTAGAGAGAGCGAGTTCGAATGGTGTTTGTTGTGAGTCTTTGAGTTTTAGATTGGGGAATTTGAATAAGTATGTGAAAGGTGAACACGTGGCAGCTGGATGGCCGGCTTGGCTTAGTGCTGTTGCCGGTGAAGCTATTCATGGTTGGGTTCCTCTTCGTGCTGATGCCTTTGAGAAAATCCAGAAGGTGAACCATTATTCATATTTTATTTATTTATTATTATCATTTTCGTAAACTATTATTATTTTTACTAGCCTTAGACTTGTGCAACACATTTAGAGATTTAAAGGAAATTTTAGTAAATTTTTAAAAATTCTTCATTAAATTAATATAATATAATATTTTTTTAATTAATTTAATATTATTGAAACAATATTAAATTTAAATAAAATTTATATGTTTTTAATTTTGAAAATATTAGATTACGAAGTTTTTTATTAAATTAAATTTTTTGTGTTAAATTTTTTTAAAATCTTTTAATCAAATAAAAATTTATTTCATATAGACGTAAAACATTTGTTTTAGTTGTCCTATCATCTGATTGAAAACCTTGTGCTTACACTACCATGTCTCTATCTGTTTTTTTTTTATTAATATGTAAATGTTTTATTGTATCCGTTTGTTTAAATTTTTTAAAAAAATATTATTATAATAACTTGTCTTTTTGTTATAATAAAAATAAAGTTTCAAATGAGAAATTAGTTTAAATAGTTTATCATAAAATATGATTTTAAATATTTTATCTATTTTTTACAATTTTTTTGTATGATAAATTTTTTAAAAATGATTAAAATGAAAAATTATTTTGAGAAACTCTTCATAAAAATAATTTAAAAAAAGTATATTTTAAGAAAAATGTGTTTTTAATTATGTTAAAATCTCTAATAATGAATATCTATAATATTGAGTGTCAAAATTAATTTTTTTAATTGGTAACAAATGAATTTGAAAAACTTATACTAATTTTAAGTAAATTTTCATAAAAACCATTTTAAAAAATATAAAGTCAAAATTATTTTTTTAAAATCTTAAACAAATGGACCAAATTTTTCTTTAAAATAAAACAACAATGATAACTATATTATATTTCGTAAAAATAAAAATGATAGTATACTATGCAGTCAAAGTTTGGCTTAATTACACTTTGTTTAAATTATTTTTAGATTTTATTTTCGTTTTAAGTATTTTTTTTTTGTTTTGATCCTTAAATTATAAATACTAATTACGTTGGTCCTTTAAACTTATTTGGTTCTATTTTAGTTTCTTAACTTACAAGCCTTAAACACTTTGACCCTTTTAATTATAAGTCTTATAAATTTTGGTTAATTTATTGCTAATATTAGACGCATTGGTCCCTTTAACTTAAAAACACGTTAGATCTTGATAGATAAAACAAAAGAGTTTAATGTTTGTAAATTAAGGGACCAACAAATCTCTTGTTTATAACTAAAGGCACTAAAAAGTTTATTGTTTATAACTTACGGACTAAAATGTAACAAAAAAGTTTGAGTTATGAAAGTGTTTAACTTTTATAACTTAAGGAAAATAAATGAAACGAGGACTATAGTGAAATCTAAAATTAATTTAAGAGACTAAAAAATATAATTTAACCTTAAATCATTAATTAAATTTAATTTATTAAAGTAATTTTTAATGAGTGAATAGACAAATTGGTCTCTGAAATTGTAAGCGTCACTCAAATTAGTCTTTGAATTTTGCAAATTGCCAAATACATCATAAAATTGTAAAATATCAATCAAAATAATCATTCACTAAACTTTTGCCGTTAAATATTTTGATTAGGCATTATAGTTGAATATGTGGCTTATTTACGTAGATCACACATCAATGTCATCTTTCCAGACACAAATTTGCCATTAAAATTTTTCCATTTTAAAGATAAATTTGTAAATAATTATAATTATGCATAGATAAATTATTGACAAATTAGTTCATGAAATATTTAAATTTCACAGAAAAATTAATGTATGTATAACATTGATATGAAATCAACACAGAGAAATCACATATTCAATTAATATGTCACGTCATAATCTTTAACGATAAAAATTTAATTATAAATTATTTTGATTAACATTTTACAATTTTAAGGATGTATTTGTCAATTTGTTAAATTTCAGGAATTAATTTGATCGGTATGATTACAATTTCAAAAACTAATTTGCCTATTTACTCAATGTTTAAGATTTATAAAGGGCATTTTTGACCGAAAGCAACACCACAAAACTATCCATTTTCTGTATTGTTATATATTATTATAATTATATTATTGTTGTTATTTTTTTGTTTGAATAAATTATTATTACTAGTGGAAAGATATAATGTATCCGGCGGGTCTGTCCTTTTTGCGCTTTATATATTTTTGTGTATTTTATTGTGCAATGTTCATTTTAATTTAACTATGACTCTATGTCATCAGAAACAATCCAAATTTTAGATTTAATATCTATGTTGAAACTTTTTAAATTTAAAAAAGGAAATTGCATTGTTAAAACAAAGTAGTACAAAAAAATATCCGACTAAAATTGGTAGTAAGTTTTAGAGTTTCTTTTTATGTTAAGGAATAGATATTTTGTTGTCGAGGGAATCATTTGTTTAGTTTTGAAATTATATTTATTTATAAGTTTGGAACATTCTGCCTTATGAAATTTAAATAATATTTGGATTTGAAAATTCTCGGTCACTTTAGTTGTTTGAGACAATTATTATTCTCAATCACATTATTTGTTAATTTGAGAGCGAAATTATTGATCATGTCATTTTGTAAACTTAGCGATTTAGTATCTATGGGAAACAATATTAGTCATACTAGTTAGTGTATTTTATACTATCTGTGTTTTAAATTTGTTGTTGTTAGTACAGTTGTCAGGATTCTTATATTTCTATATTGCTAAAAATTATTAATAAATGTCTATGATGTAAGTATGTGACTGTAATTGCAGTTTAAAGTTTTGATTATTATTATGATGATGATTAATTTAGTTATTAATTATGGACTATTTCAGATTGGGCAGGGGACATATAGCAGTGTATTTAAGGCGAGGGAGATTGAGACAGGGAAGATAGTGGCGCTGAAGAAGGTGCGGTTCAACAATCTCGAACCGGAAAGTGTGAGGTTCATGGCGCGGGAGATAATGATTCTTAGAAAGCTTGATCATCCCAATATCATAAAGCTTGAAGGATTGATTACTTCCAAATTGTCTTGTAGCTTATACCTTGTGTTTGAGTACATGGAGCATGACATTTCAGGGCTCTTGGGCAATCCTGATATCAAATTCAGTGAATCCCAGGTAATAATAATCGTAAAAGTTTTAAATTATAGTTGCAGTCGCAGTTGTAGGTGAATTACAATCTTTGATATAACAAGAAAAATGTTTTGGTCATGTCTCAGGAACTCACAATGCAATTGGAGAGACTACTAAAACGCTGTGGTGGATTGCATTTTTTAAAACCTTGATATTATGTGCGTAATTGTAGTTGCAGACTGAAATTTAGAACCTTGATGATAAATGTTGTGTTCTCCTAACTTTATTGTGAAGTAGTTATAGCATTAAACACATGTAATTCTGTAAATGATGTTGAACATTGCATGTTTTGTTGTGCAGATTAAGTGCTACATGAAGCAATTATTATCTGGTGTTGAGCACTTTCACTCGCGGGGTGTGATACATCGAGACATCAAAGGACCAAATCTTCTGGTGAACAATGAAGGAATATTGAAAGTGGCGGATTTTGGATTGGCAAACTTTGCCCGTTCTGGTCACGAACATCCCCTCACTAGTCGTGTTGTCACGTTATGGTATCGTCCGCCAGAGCTTTTGCTTGGTTCGACAGACTACGATTCATCGGTGGATCTCTGGAGTGTTGGTTGCATCTTTGCAGAGCTACTTGTTAGGAATCCTATACTTCAGGGAAGAACTGAGGTAGTAGCCTCTTCAAAGTTAATGGATTCACATATCATGATGCATATTAGTTTGGTTTAATCTATCTGCATCTCATTAGAAAAATGACAAGCCAAACAAATTACTTGTGTGATATAAAGCAGTAATTATATGTCTGAAAGAAGAGAGAATATTAAGAAAAAAATTAGAGAGATGGGATGAGAGAGAGAGGGAAATCAAGAGAGCGATAGTTGTAGAGAGTGCTTGTAGAAAAATTTGCAGTAGAGGATCCTAATATGCGTTATAGCATAGCAGAATTTTAACAAACAACTATTCTTTCACAATATTAAGTAGAGTTGTTAAATAGCAGTGCCATAGCACTGCAACTTAGCAAAAGTTGAAAAATTGCTATTCTCTGCAATCTGTGATAAATATTTAATAAAAGGAAGTGTTTAGGTCTGAATAATTCTTAATATCTGAATCAATTGGAAATGGCAATTCCTAGACCATGTTTGAATTGGTGTTTTAAAACTCCTATAAATTCATTTTTGTTATGCAGGTGGAACAGTTACACAAAATTTTTAAGCTTTGTGGCTCCCCACCTGATGAATACTGGAAAAAGACTAAACTTCCTAGTGCAACTTTGTTCAAGCCACAACTACCATATGATAGTTGCCTCGAAGAGTACTTCAAAGATTTTCCTCCAACCAGTTTGAATTTGCTACAAACTCTTCTCTCTGTTGAACCTTACAAACGTGGAACTGCGACATCTGCTCTCTCATCAGAGGTAAGTTGTTTTGATTTTGGAATTTGTAGAAAATTCATGTAATGTTGATTGGAAATTATGTTTTTATATATAACATTGTTGAAATCCTCTCTGAGCGTTTAGTTTACTATTTAAATCAGTTTTTGTTAGGATATAGAATAATGGGAAATTAGAGTAGTTAAGGGTTGTTGGATTAGTTAGTTAGGTTAGTTATTTTTTGTTTGTTAGTTGCAGTTTCTGTTTTAGGGTAGTTGCTATTAATCTTTTTTCCTATCCTCTATACGAAGTCTATACATATAGACTTCCATTCTCTTCGAAAGGATCTTTACCAAATATAGAAATTGAATGGTGTAAACCATTGTAGGAGCATATCCGTGTCTTGTGTATGATTTTCTTTGCAGAGATTTTCTCCTATTATTTCTTATATTTTTTTTAAATATTCGTGTTCTTCCTATCCTTAGAATCCAATTCTTGGGTTCTTAAATAGAAGATACTTTCATATGGAACCTTTATTTATAGGTTTCATGTACACTTAGGATAAGAGAGGGAAATGATCACTAACCAAATAATAGTATAACTACTTATAACAATCTCAACCAATTTACTACTTCTACAAGCTAACTTTCCTTTATCTAAGTCCTAACAGTTTTACACTGATATCCAATAAAAATCCACTATTTTGTCACATCACCCCACTTTTGTACGTTTATTTTTAAATTCATAGTATGATAGTATGACATGTAAAAATGAAAGTCTCTCTCATTAAATGTCAGTATAAAATTGATTCACGTTGATATTGTATGCCTATTAAACTCTTTACTCTAAGGCGTAGTCATACATGTTAATCAATTGTTTTTTCTAATGTTAGGACTAAATACAAACCCTTTGAATCAAACTTTTATGCTCATCATTGAAATATGTTATGGACTCAACCTTACCACTTTCAGTATTTCAAGACACAACCTTATGCGTGCGACCCGTCAAGCTTGCCGAAATATCCACCTAGCAAAGAAATTGATGCAAAGCAAAGGGCTGCAGAGTTAAGGTTAGACTGGTTTTCATTGCTCATTTTATCTAGTTTGTCATATTTCATTCAACTCATATCTCTGGACTACATTTTATCCGAAATGATCAAATATGATGAGAATAGTTGTGTGTGCATTTCACTTACTTGAGTTTACTTCCATAGTTCCAATGTTGACGAACACGAATCGCAGAAAATAGCAGTTTGTTCAAATTCCGTTGTGTCGTTGTGCTATAGTACTATAGCCTCTATTTCACAACTTAATTGCGTATTGCAGAACAGTTTATTATAGTCTCTATTTGACAACAATGTACCATACATAAGTGGATCCATTAATGATGAAACGCTAGCCAGCTATTGAGAGTAGCAGTATGCTTTTTTTCCGAAACACAAATTAGTTGTTGTTTTTGTCAAAATTGTCTGAACATATAACATATTAAAGGACTAATGCATATCTCATACTATTTTATACCGTCAATCTTTCTTCTCTTTATCTTTTTTGTTTTTCCTATGGTTTATTTTGTTGCTATGTATCATTAAAAGATGCAGTGAACATTTCAACAATATTTGACACATACAACAAAGCAGACTTTATTTTATACACAAGTTCCAATATCTTAAACATTACTTGTCTATTTGTTTTTTTCTCTCCATAAAACCATGTTGTATTGGACTTTCAGGAAAAAGACTGATGAACGAGTTCGTCGAACCGAAACAATAAAACCATCAAGAAAGTCACTAGGATTCAGTAAACTAGTTCCAGCAGAGGTCTATCTTACTTTCTCATCTAGCATCATGGGAATTCTTCTTATGTTCATTGCACACTGATTTACAGTAGTGATTTAATTACCATAAAAACCAATTCTCACTTCAGATTTCTCTATGCAGGACTCAATAAAGCAGACTCAGAATTCTAATAAGGTTAAAGGTAGATCTTTCCGAATCCTTAAAGAAGAGAAGAGTAACCTTGGTGAGGAGTCGCAAAAGCCATGCAACTATAAATCTGAAGATGCTTCCCATATGAAGAATGCATCTCAAGTATGAAGAATGCATTTCTGGAGATATTCCTTGATCAAGGTAGGAGTTTATTTTTGCATAATATTATATCATATTTTTCTCCTTAATACTACTTCATTTGGGGACTAGAATTCAAAAATTACATTTTTTCCATCCTTTGATTGAATTTCAACTGCTTCGTGCTTACAAGTACGCCTGATACTTCCTATAAAGGGAGTGTTAGTTATTGGTTAATTGCAAGGACGGACCAAAAAATTTTCTGCAGTAGAGTCAACATATATATAAATTTATAGTATTAAATATATAAAATTTTACTTTTCAAAACATAAATATAGATCATAATTGTTGTCTGCAAATTTTTATATTCAAGAAATATTGAATGATTTCTTATTTTCAACATCAATAAAAATATCTCTATGTGCAAGTAACTAAACTATCGTCAATTTTACATTTAATTTTTAATGTTACTCATTTAACAAGCATTTAATCATTTGACCTCTCTTTATAAAATATAAGTTTAATGTACTTTTAATTTTTTTATTTTGTCTAAATATAATATTTAGTTAACTTATTTTTAAATTTGAGTTTTTGGTATCATTCTGAAATTCTTAAGATTTTTTCATTCATTTTCTAATGATATAGCTAGCTTATCAATGACGTGACGTTTAATTGAATTTAGTCATCGAACATTTATAAATTAAAAGTTTTCCATATCCTTTGTATAAATTAATACCTATCTTTTAAAAATTAAATAATAATATTGTTATTATATTTAATTAATAGCTTAATTGTAGTTTTAGTAATTTATTTTTACTGATTTATGAAATTGGTTCTTCTATTTTAAAAGTCGACAAATTTGATTTCTTCTTCTAATTATTTAACTAAAAAATAACACCGTAAAAACTTAATTTTTAAGTTTAGAAATTTTTCATATTTGTAATATAATTAATAACATATGAATAATTAATGTATTTATATGATTTTATATCATGGAACTGTATATTACGTTATTTAAAGTACGTTAAATCGTCATTTTTTAGTTCAAAAATATGAAAAAAATATCAAAATTGACGACTTTTAAAATAGAGAAACTAATTTTGTAAATTGATAAAAATAAAGGACAAAAACTACAATTAAATCTTAATTAATTAATAGTTGAAAATTTAAGAACACTCTCGTTGACTATTGTCAAAATTACTTATATATATACCCTTTTTCAAAAAAACTAACCATTATACCCCACATTTACAAAAATATACCAAAATGTCCTTTTTTTTTTCACCTTAAAATTTTATATTTTTCCTCTAAAAGGAGGTCGCATCCAAGGGATGGCGATGGGACCATCTACTACGTTTTAATATTCTTATTTTTTAATTTAACAAAAGAATAATTGTTAATTTAATAAATAAAAAATAATAAAAATATTTAAAAAAAATAAAATACATTTAATAGAAATAAAATACATCAAACTTATTGCCGTTGAGAAAATACGCCAAAACAAATAACGTGTGCCTAATATTTTGCAGATAAAATAGCCACACAATTCTATTTTGTTAACAACTTCCTCCTTTTTTTTTTCTTCTATCTAATAAATAAAAAATAATAAAAAATTTTAAAAAATAATAATATTAATAAAATAAAAAATAAATAAATTTAATAGAAAAAAAAAATCAAACTTAATGCGGTTGAGTAGATGTGCTAAAATAAAGAACGTCTCCCTAATATTTTGCAGATAAAATAACAACACAATTCTATTTTGTTAACAACTCCCTCTTATTTTTTTTTCTCCAATCTAATAAATAAATAAAAATAAAAATATTGTTAATTTAATAAAAAAACAAAATAAAAATATTTTAAAAAAATTATATTAATAAAATCAAACAAAATACATTTAATAGAAAAAAATACATCAAAGTTATCGCGGTTGAGTAAATGTATCAAAACAAATAATGTGTTATATTATTTTAACAACCCACTCCTATTTTGCAATTAAATTAGCAACTTAATCTTATTTTGTTAACAACTCTCTCTTATTTTGTCCATTTATGTTCTAATGCATTTACTCTTTGGGTGACCTTTTCTTGACTCTCCGCATTCGAGGATTGTGACACACCTTAACACCTTCATATTCTGACCAATATTATTTATTTGGTATAGGTTTGAACGTTTCGTCATAGACTTTAGTACCGTTTCCACCTTGTACACATCAGATATAAGTCTCTAATAATCATATTTTATGTAAACATGCTGCTATCACATGTGAACAAGACATATGTATAGCTTGATATTTCCCACAATCTCACCACTTATTATGAAGGTTTACAGTTAAATGACCAATTGGTCGCCATTCTCTTGGATTTACCGTCTTGTGGACCATAAAAGTATGGTTGCTCAAATCAAAACTATCGACTTTATGACTATTGGATTTATGTATTTCAAATTTCGAAATATTTATTCATTTTTCTGTGTATATCTGACTAGAAGCTAAAAATTTTGCGTGTAGTTTTTGTTGAGGAAAAAACCTTTTTGATATATGTTTTAATGACAACAAACCTTTTGAATTAAATGATTGAGTTTTATGAATGGTGATCTACTAATTATTGCACTTGAGTTTTGTTTAAGGAAAAAGGCTATGAATCAAGCTATTCCAACAAGACATATCAGTCTCCAGAAATGTCCAGAATGATTAGATCAATCTCCAGAATGTCCAGAATGATCAGATCAGTCTCCAAATTGTCCAGAATGATCTACTGTCCAAAATGATCTTCTGTCCAGAATGTTAACATCAATCTCCAGCATGTTAACATCAATCTCCAACATGTTAACATTAATGTCCAGCATGTTTAACATCATTCTCCAGTAGTGTATCATCAGTCTCTAGATTGATAAACAATCTCCAGCAGCAAACATCTTTCTCCAGCATGATTAACAACTATCTCTAGAATGATCAAACATCATCCTCCAATATGATAACATCAGTCTAGAATGATACAATCATTCTCCAGCATACTGAACATCATTATCCAGCCTTGTTACATCCTTCTCCAGCTTGACTGCCAAGAACGTTGAACGATCCTGAAATATATAAACATCAGAGGATGACGTCACCAGAGGATGACGTCACCAGATGATATCACTAGAGGATACCTCCATAAGATGTCACCAGAGGATACCAGAAGATATCACCAGAGGATACCTCCAAAGGATACTAGAAGATACCTCCAGAGGATACAAGAAGATATCACCAGAGGATACCTCAAGAGGATATCACCAGAGGATCCCTCTACAAATTTAAAAGCCAAGAATACGTATCACTAAGATCAAGACTCATTTACCACACAAAGGAAGAACCAAGTCTGCTCTTGAACATTAGAACCAGAATGAAGAATGTTCTTGCTTTTTGACCTGCTCTCACCTAATCACTGACAAAGGACAGCCAGTTTGTTCCCAACGGGCAAATGAGCTGTCATAAGCACTTTAAGAGTCTATAAAAGAGAACTCAAGATAAAGGCAATAATTAGAACTCACAAAAGCAATTATTTCATCATTCATAATTAGATTCAAGTTCAAATCAATACATCACTTACATACATGAAAGCTTCTGAATCACAAACAAAAGATTCAGTTATGTTCTTCTTCTTCTTCATATCAGAATCATTCTACTGAATTCTTTTGTCAAGAATCTAATCTCAAACACGAGTTGAGCATACTCAGATTCTGTCCAAAATCAGAGCTTCAAGTACTAAGCAATTCATTACTCACTTTAATCATACTTGAATTTATCTCACTCACATACATTAAGTTAGTTATGATTTTTCCTATTCGATTCCTAGAATCATTCTCGTGTATTTCTCTGTCAAAGAATTATAACTCAAACAAGTGTTGAGCCTTCTCAGATTCTGACAAAACACTTTAAATCATATCATTGTAAAATCAATGCTATATTGTGAATTATAGTTTTGAGTAAGCTTGTAGGAAATCCTTTTATGATTAAAAGGTGAACTATAAAATCCTATCTAAAGATTGATAGGTGATTTGATTTAACTCCTTTCTGGGTGGAAAGGATTTGTTTTTGTAACAGATCAAAGTTAATCTGAAATAGGGTGTGTAAAACCAAGATTGATCTCCGTTTTAGCACTTAGTGAAAATCTCATGGTTGTGAGAACTGGACGTAGCCCGAGTTGGGTGAACTAGGATATATCTTTGTGTGGTATCTCTTCCTTTATCTATTTACTTTCAGTATGTTTGATTATTTAGTTAAATTGATAAATTAAATTTTTAATTTTAACTAACCAAGAACGTTCTCTGTATTCTGGTCAAAACCAAGAATGTTCTCTGTTTTGTGTTTTCACAACCAAGATCAATCTTGAGTTATTTTCTTAAGTTTTTAACAGGAAATTTTAAAAGGGCGAATTTACAATTCAAACCCCTCTTTCTTGTAAATTGACATTGCTACTTCAATTGGTATTAGAGCTTGGTTTCTAAAGATTAAGAACCTAACTAGTGTTAGAGGAAAAGATTCAGGAAGAAGAAGTAATGTTAGAAGTCAACATGTCCTTAATGGAAAACTTAGAAAATAATGAGGTAACCATCTCTGAACTCTGTCCTACATGTGAACAAATGGAAAAAGAATTTGATAATCTTTTATGTGATTCAAACTTTTTAGCTCAAAAATATGGTTTATTAAAAGAACAACTCCGTAAAGAAAAAGAAGAAAAAAAGAAAGCCCAAGCTATGAATGAGGAACTCAGAAAGGTCATTCAATGTTTGCAGAAAACTCATTTAAAAATGGTTGAGCAACAAAAGACTCTCAATGAGATAACCATAAAAAATATTTTCCAAAATGTTATGAAACTAAATAAGAAAGTACCTCTTTAAAAATAAAAGTTTGAAAAGGGAATTGAAAAATGATTTAACCAACTTTGTAAAAACCACTGAAACATTTGAAAAGAACATGATATCTGAAGAAGGGACATTTGACGAAGATAATTTATGTTTCAAAACTTCTCAAAAATAAAAGATTTATGAAAACTTTTTGGTTCCTAAAAGAAAAGAGGAGAAATGCAAAACCAAATGTTCATATTGCAGTAAATTTGGACATATGGAATTTGTATTTTAGTTTAAGAAAACAGATGAAAAAAATCAAGAACAAAAGGATCTTTAAAAAAGAAGAACATTCTAGAACAAAAACAAGACTTTCTCTAGGAAACTTGAAAAAGGGAGAACGTTCTCTAGGTAGTCTTAAAAGGGGAGAACGTTCTGGAACACAAACATAACTTTCTTCAAAAACTTTGAAAAAAGGAGAACGTTCTGGAATTTCATCAAAATCAATTTCAAAGACGTTTAAAACTCGGATTTTCAAACCTTCTTCAAAACCAACAACAAAGTGTTCCTATTATTCCAAGAATAGCCACTTCGAGTCAACTTGCTATTTTAAAAAGAGATCAAGTTTTAAACAATCTTCTAAAAGAAGATATACTAACCATCAAGGACCCACACAAATATGGGTACCAAAGTCATTACTAACTTGTGATGTAGGAACACCATCCAATAATCAAGAAAGAACATTGATACATGAACAAGGCATGCTCAATACACATGAATGGAAAAGTATAATGCCTCCTCTCATTACAAAAATTTGGAGTGTCTATAATGTTGGAACCAAGTTGGTTCTAAGTCTTAGGATTTTGATGTTTACAAAAGGACTCAATGTAATCTTATTTTGTACCTTGAATTATTACTTTAAATACAACCAGAATATGAAGTTTGCAGAGGCAGAAAATGCATTCAGAATGCATCCTGGAATTACCAGAAGATACTCCAGGATCACCAGAAGATATCTTTGCTGGCCCAGATCAGAAGGAAGCAATGTCAGAAGAAGACCTGGACCATACCAGAGGAAAGCCTGCTAGAGGGAGAGTTTGTCCAGACCAAGAGGAATCAAATATCAAATTTATTTCAGAAGTTATTCTGACCAGAAGATGGCCTGGCAGTGAGAAATTAAAACAGCCCAGACTTGTTCCAGACTCAACCAGAAGATAAGTTAATGAGTCCAGAACAAGAGAATGAATCCAGATATGACCCAGACCATAAGATAGCATGATTCAGGGCATCAAACTAAGTCCAGACCAGAAGAAATGAATTCCAGAATCAATCCAGACCTGGTCCAAAATCATGGTAAAATGTCCAGACTGAAATATTTTTTTCTCAAGTTAATTTAAGTTCATTCCAGACCAAGTCCAGAATTTGTCCAAATCAGAGGAAAAATATTCAGTTTAATGGTTCAGAATAAATTATTTGGCCCAGTGATGGCCTAGATCAGAAGATCAGACCATGGTCCAGTGTTGGCCGAAATCAAAGGGACATGATGTGTAGTCCAGCAAAGACCGAGTTAAGAGGATTATAGCATATCAGGTGCGAGTCCAGGATGGCCGAAATCAGAAGATCAAAGGGTTAGGAAGTGTGGTCCAGGGATGGCCGAATTCAGAGGATCACAGCATATCAATTTATTTGGTCTAGATTTGGACTGGCGCAGAAGAATCAAATGGTCCAGATTTAATCATGAGGATTAACGGTGAAGATCTTAAGTTATTTTAATCAAAGTATTAAAAAGATTTGTTACAAAAATAAATGTGGAGTAGTGTGGAATTCAGGAGCTGTGGCGGGAACAAATAAAAGATTTGATTGGCCAGTTATTTTTGAAAGAAATCTGAAGATATGTTTTTTATTTAAATGAAGCCCAATTGGTCAAGTTATTTTTGCAAGAGAATCCAACAAAATTCAGCTCGAATTTAAGCATTGGAAGATGCCCTAATCTACATCTATAAAAGGAGGCTCAAGGCAGAATACTCATCATCAAAAAATCACAAAAGAGACATACACTTCCAAAGCAAACACTCAAATTTTCAGAGATGTCAATTGTGAGTTCCAACTTTCAAGAAGCAAGTACTCGTGTTATTTTCCTTCCACTGTGTCAAATCTAAGTTGTTGAAGTAGAGTCTACAATCTGAGGGAGTCAGAAGGGGTAGCAGGTTACTTGGCAATTAGATTCATAGTGTTGTGTGTTAAATCTAAGTTGTTGAAGTAGAGTCTACAATCTGAGGGAGTCAGAAGGGGTAGCAGGTTACTTGGCAATTAGATTTATAGTGTTGTGATTTCTTCTACAATCTTGGAGGGTCAGTATAAAGGTTGTAATTCAAGGTTTGAATTAGTGAAATCCTTCAAGGTGAAGGGACTGGACGTAGCCTCGTTAACGATGAACCAGTATAAAAACTGTGAGTTTTATTTTTACTTTTTATCCGCTGCTAACTCTATTTTTAATTATACATCAAGTTTTGTTTTAAAAGTATAAAAACAGGAAAAGTATTCAAGTTAAGTCAAACACAATTCAACCCCCCTTCTCATGTTTGCACCTTCATATAACCTTTGGAAACATTAACAAATCAAAGGTACATGTATCATTTGTTGAAATAATTTTGCATAGATTAAGGATGTTTGATATAACTTTGTAAAATTGCCTTTAAAGTTATTTTTAAACCCCACATGGCTGAAGTAAAATAAACGTCCTCATTTTAAAGAAAAATCCTTATGTTTTATACTTAGATGAATTTCCAACCAAATCATGCTTTTAAGACTTTTGAAAAGGATTGTCATTTCTATAAGAAATGTGAAGGTGCAAACACGAGAAGGGGGGGGGGTTGAATTGTGTTTGACTAACTTGAATACTTTTTCTGTTTTTGCTGTTCTAAAACAAAACTTGATGTATGAATAAAACAGAGTTAGCAGCGGATATAAAGTAAAAATAAAAACACAAAATTTTATACTGGTTCACCGTTAACGAGGCTACGTCCAGTCCCTTCACCTTGAAGGATTTCACTAATTTCAACCATGAATTACAACAATACCATTGACCCTCCAAGTCAGTATTCTCAAATAGTCTAACAATCTTAGACTTTTGAGGAATGCAGCACCTTGACTTCTTAAGTCAAGTCTTCTCCTACCAATCTGACAACCCCAGATTGTAGAAGGAATTACAACGCCTTAAATCTAATTGCCAAGTAATCTGCTACCCCTTCTGACTCCCTCATATTGTAGACTCTACTTCAACAACTTAGATCTAACACAAGGGAAATAAAAACACGATTGCTTGCTTCTGGAAAGCTGGAACTCACAATTAACCTCACTGAAAACTTGAGGGTTTGCTTTTGGAAGTGTGTGACTCTTTTGTGATTTTTCGATGCTAATTCTTCTGCCTTGAGCCTCCTTTTATAGATGCAGATTAGGGCCTCTTCCAAGCTTAAATTCGAGCTGTATCTTGCTGGATTCTCATGCAAAAAAAACTTGTCCAATCGGGTTTCATTTTAAATAAAAAACATATCTTTTTTTACTCCAGATTGCCTTTCAAAAATAACTTTGACCAATTATGACTTTAATTAATTCTGGAACAAATCTTTCTTCCCGCCAATAGCTTTTGAATTCCATAAGTCTTCAATTTATTTTTGTATCAAATCCTTTTTAATACTTTGATCAATTTTAATCAAATCTCCATCGATTATCATCATGATTAAATCTGAACCGTTTGATCTTCTACTCTCGTCCTCATTTCGGCCAACATTGGGCCATGGTCTGATCTTCTGATCTCGGCCAACACTGGGCCATATACTTAAATCTTGACCATTGATCTGAACCTTTTCCCTCTGATCTGGACCAATTCTGAACTGGGTCTGGATTGAACTGAAATTAAATCTGGACAAATAATATTTCAGTATGGACATTTTACCTTCTAATTTGGATCAGGTATGGATCAAATCTGGACATCATTTCTTCTGGTCTGGACTTAGTTTCATACCCTAAACCATGTTATCTTCTGGTCTGGGTCAAATCTGGATTGAATCTCTTGTTCCGAACCCATTAATTTATCCTCTGATTCAGTCTGGATCAAGTCTGGGCTGTTTATCATTTCACTGCCAGGCCATCTTTTGGTCATAATAACTTTTGGTCTAAGTCTGACTAATGATTCCTTCTGGTCTGGATCAAGTCTCCCTCTAGCAGGCTTCCTTTTGGTCTGGTCTAGGTCTCCTTCTGACTTTGCTTCCTTCTGATTTGGGCCAGCAAAGATATCCTCTGGTAATTTCAGGATGCATCCTTTGGTATCTTCTAGATGCATTCTGGTGTCTTCATCTTCTACATATATTAAATATACCTATATATTCTGGATGCATTCTGGTGTCTTCATCTTCTACATCTTCTACATATATATTCACTCAAAACATACATATATTAAATATTTTACAAATATCCCCAAAATACCCTTAATATTAATTCCAAAATTAATATTAAATTTAAGGGTCTTACACTGTTTGACATAGACTTCCTCAGTTATATAGCCATTTAAGAATGCACTTTTAACATCCATTTGATACAGCATTATATCATGATTAGCAGCAAATGATAAAAGAATTCTAATTGCTTTTAACCTGGCCACTGGAGCAAAAATCTCAGGGTAATCTATACCTTCCTGTTGACTGTATCCTTGAGCTACTAATCTGGCTTTGTTCCTTACCACTTCACCTTTTTCATTGAGTTTATTTCTGAACACCCACTTGGTTCCAATAATGTTTTTGTTTGGTCTGGATACCAGATCCCAAACATCGTTCCTTTGGAATTCATTCAGCTCTTCTTGCATTGCAAGTATTCAACCTTCTTCTGCCAAAGCCTCATCAATATTGCTTGGTTCAATTGTTGAGAGTAAACCAAACAGACTGGTTTCTCTACTTGATGATCTGGTCTTTAAAGGTTCTGCTGCACTGCCAATAATGAGAGATTATGGATGTGAAGACTTGTACTTCCATCCATTCTTTCCATCTGACTTGTCTTCAGAGTCAGCATATTCTTCTTCATCTTGATCTTTCTCAGATTCTGCTGCTGGTCCAGCTTCTGGTTCCTGTGCCTCTGGTTCACCTGCAATTTCCTCATCTTGCTTTGACTTTTCAGAGTCAAGCTATTTATCATCAAACTTAATGTGGATTGATTCTTCCACAGTGTTAGTTTCTTTGTTAAACACTCTATAAGCTTTCGATCTCTCAAATTAACCAATAAAGGTACACTTTTGAGATCTAGAATCAAACTTAGCTAGATTGTCTTTAGTGTTCAACATAAAACAAATGCAACCGAATTGCTTCAAGTAGGAAATATTAGGTTTCTTACCTTTCCACAGTTCATAGAGAGTTTTATTTAAGATGGACCTGATGTAGACTCTATTCTGAATGTAGCAAGCTGTGTTGACAGCTTCTGCCCAAAGGTAGGTGGCAACCTTCATATCATTCAGCATGGTTCTGGTCATCTCCTGTAGTGATCTGTTCTTCCTTTCTACCACTCCATTCTATTGAGGTGTTCTGGGGGATGAGAAGTTGTGAGAGATGCCATTCTCACCACAGAATTCTTCAAAATACTTGTTCTCGAATTCACCTCCATGATCATTTCTGATGGTTATGATCTTAATACCCTGTTCATTCATAACTTGCTTACAAAAAGAAATAAATACTTTGTGAGATTCATCTTTGTTCTTTAAAATTTTTACCCTAGTCCACCTTGAGTAATCATCAACAATCACAAAACCATAATTCTTACCACCGAGAGAAGCTGTTTGAATAGGACCAAACAGATCTAAGTGAAGCAGTTCAAGTGGTTGAGAGGTAGAAACACATTTTTTTTGTTTTAAAAGAGCTTTTAGTTTGTTTACCTCTTTGACATGCTTCACATAGAATCTGAGTTTTGGAACTTACCTTGGGAAGCCCTTTTACCAATTGGAGTTTGCTCAACTCGGATATAAGTCTAGGGTTTGCATGCCCTAGCCTCTTGTGCCAAATCAGATTCTACTCACTTACAGATAATAGGCATTTAACCTGTTGCTTAGCAAGACTAAACAGATCAATTTTATAAACATTATCCTTCCTAGTGCCAATAAATAAAATAGACCCATCAAGTTGACTAATAGCTTTGCAGGTTTTTTGATTAAAGATAACATCATAATTGCAATCACTTAGTTGACTTATGCTCAGAAGATTGTGTTTTATCCCTTTAACTAACAGAAAATTTTTAATAGACAGGGAAGAAGAAGTGTTACCAACAGTTTCTGTACCAATAATCTGACCTTTCTGGTTTTCTCCAAAGGAAACATTGCCTCCATTCTTTATAGTCAGATTTAGCAACATGGATTTGTCTCCTGTCATGTGTTTGGAGCATCCACTGTTAAGATACCAAGCTTTGTGTTGCTGATCAAACCTTGCTTTTTCTTTGTCAGAATCAGAGTCAGAGTCAGACTCAGATTCAGCTTCTGTTCGAGCCATCTGAGCCAGTTCTGGTTCTGGCCTGTTTGAGCAGTTTCCTTGATTCTGCTTTGGTCGATAAACCATGTTCCTCTGATGATTCTGGAACATGTTTTGGTTCTGGTAAATTTGGTGAATCCTATGATTCTGATAAGCTTGATGATTCTGGTGATTTTGGTGATTTGGGTGAATCTGGTGGTTCTGATGAATATGGTGATTCTGGTAATTCCTGTTTTGATTCTAGTTCTGGTTCCAGTAATGATTCTGATTCTGGTTCCAGTATTGGTTCTGGTTCCAATTTCTATGCTTCTGATACTGGTTCCAGTTCTGGTTCTGGCCTGTTTGAGCAGTTTCCTTGATTCTGCTTTGGTCGATAAACCATATTCCTCTGATGATTCTAAAACATGTTTTGGTTCTGGTAATTTTGGTGAATCCTGTGATTCTGATAAGCTTAATGATTCTGGTGATTTGGGTGAATCTGGTGGTTCTGATGAATCTGGTGATTCTGGTAATTCCTGTTCTGATTTTGGTTCTGGTTCCAGTACTGATTCTGATTCTGGTTCCAATATTGGTTCTGGTTCCAGGTTCCGTGCTTCTGAAGCTGGTTCTGGTTTTTGTTCCAGTTCCTGTTCTGACTCTGGTTCCAGTTTTGATTCTGGTTCCAGTTCTGGTTGCGTTGACCAGACCTTCTTCCATCAGACTCAGATTGCCTTTGTCTTGTTGTAGCAGGAATATAAACCTTCTTCTGCTTGTGCATTGCCAACATCCATTGTCCAGGTACCATTGTTGGTGTCTCCTTCTGGTTGCTCAGAATATCTGCAACATAGACAATTTGATCTTTTGGTACCCAGAACTGATTGGGTCCAAGTTTGTTAGTGTTAACAGCTCTCTGATCTTGTTCAGACTTTACCATTGGACAAGATAGTTCAGAGTGACCTTTCTTAGCACAAACAATGCATAAAACATCAGAATGAACAGCTTTACTTTCAGCAATCGTTTCTGTAAAACCAAGACCTCTCTTTCCAGTGTTACTGTTTCCATAAATCATCTTTGGATTCTGCCATGTTGAACCCCTTGGACCTTTCCTCAAACACTCTTAAGTGCTCAGCCTTGAGACCGAGCTCTGATGCCAATTGAAGGTGCAAACACGAGAAGGGGGGTTGAATTGTGTTTGACTAACTTGAATACTTTCTCTGTTTTTGCAGTTTTAAAACAAAACTTGATGTATGAATAAAACAGAGTTAGCAGTGGATATAAAGTGAAAATAAAAACACAGAATTTTATACTAGTTCACCGTTAACGAGGCTACGTCCAGTCCCTTCACCTTGAAGGATTTCACTAATTCAAACCTTGAATTACAACAATACCACTGACCCTCCAAGTCATACTTCTCAAACAGTCTAACAATCCTAGACTTTTGAGGAATGCTGCACCTTGACTTCTTAAGTCAAGTCTTCTCCTACCAATCTGACAACCTCAGATTGTAGAAGGAATTACAACGCCTTGAATCTAATTGCCAAGTAATCTGCTACCCCTTCTGACTCCCTCATATTGTAGACTCTACTTCAACAACATAGATCTAACACAAGGGAAAGAAAAACACGAGTGCTTGCTTCTGGATAGTTGGAACTCACAATTAACCTCACTGAAAACTTGAGTGTTTGCTTTGGGAAGTGTATGACTCTTTTGTGATTTTTCAATGCTAAGTCTTCTACCTTGAGCCTCATTTTATAGATGCAGATTAGGGCCTCTTCCAAGCTTAAATTCGAGCTGTATCTTGCTGGATTCTCTTGCAAAAATAACTTTTCCAATCGGGTTTCACTTTAAATAAAAAACATATCATTTTCTGCTCCAGATTGCCTTTCAAAAATAACTTTGACCAATTCTGGAACAAATCTTTCTTCCCGCCAATAGCTTCTGAATTCCACAAGTCTTCAATTTATTTTTATATCAAATTCTTTTTAATACTTTGATCAATTTTAATCAAATCTCCACCGATTATCATCATGATTAAATCTGAACCGTTTGATCTTCTGCTCTCGTCCACATCTGGACCATACTAAGTGATCTACTGTGATCCTCTGATTTTGGCAAACCCTGGACTACACTTTCTGATCTTCTGATCTTCTGATCTCGGCCAACCTGGACTTGCAAACTGATCTGCTGTGATCCTCTGATCTCGGCCAATGCTGGACCACACATTCTGACCTTCGGATTTCGGCCAACACTAGGCCATGGTCTGATCTTCTGATCTTGGCCAACACTGGGCCATATACTTAAATCTTGACCATTGATCTGAACCTTTTCCCTCTGATCTGGACCAATTCTGAATTGGATCTGGATTGAACTGAAATTAAATCTAGACAAATAGTATTTCAGTCTGGAAATTTTACCTTCTGATTTGGATCAGGTCTGGACTTAGTTTCATCATACCTTGAACCATGCTATCTTCTGGTCTGGGTCAAATCTGGATTGAATCTCTTGTTCTTGACCCATTAATTTATCCTCTGATTAAGTTTGGATCAAGTCTGGGCTGTTTATCATTTCACTGCCAGGTCATCTTCTGGTCATAATAACTTCTGGTCTAAGTCTGACTAATGATTCCTTCTGGTCTGGATCAAGTCTCCCTCTGGCAGGCTTCCTTCTTGTCTGGTCCAGGTCTCCTTCTGATCTGGGCCAGCAAAGATATTCTCTGGTAATTTCAGGAGGCTTCCTCTGGTATCTTCTGGATGCATTCTGGTGTCTTCATCTTCTGCCTCTGGAAACTTCATCTTCTGGTGGCATTTAATGTAATAATTCAAGGTACAAAATAAGATTACATGGAGTGCTTTTGTAAACATCAAAATCCTAAGTACTTAGAACCAACTTGGTTCCAACAAAATGATCAAAGGAAATTTGAAACATTATTCTTCAAATAATTCTTTGATGAAAATGATATTTCACATAATTTTCTTGTCAAAGAATTTCCAACAATATGAAGTTGTTTTTTAAAAAAATTAGTTACAAGAAATGGCTAGAACAATTTTAAAATGAATCATGTGTTGAAAAATAATTTTGGGGAGAAGCCATAAAAAATTGTTTGCCATATTTTTAATCTTGGCTCTATTAGAAAATATCTTGAACATATGGGCAAATTTTTTAAAAAATGCCCTCAAAGTCTAATTATTGAATACTCTACATTCTATAAATATTATAAAATATAAAATCTCAAGGCCCAAACTATAGATGAAATCAGTATGGATATTTTGTTTGACGAATTTGATAATCTGGATATGGGTAAGAAAAATGAGGAAGAAGAACAATCTGGTCTGCACGAACAAAATGAACTGCTAGAAACCGAGATTGATAAATAGTCTCTGTTTCAGTCTCCACCTAAAAGTTGGAGAACGATATGTGATCATCCTCAAACTCAAATAATTGGAGATACAACTGATGGAATTAGAACAAGAATGTCATTCAAAGATGCTGTTAACATGGCAATGATCTCCCAAGTTGAACCAAAATCAATTAAAGAAGTCATAGTTGATCAATCTTGGATTGAAGCAATGAAGGAAAAACTGCTCAAATTTGACAAGAATAAAGTCTAGACTCTTGATCTAGATCCACAAAATCAATCTATCATTGGAACATGATGGGTATTTAGAAATAAGCTAGATGAAGTAAAATCTAAGAGAATGATCAAATTAAGCAAGAAGGTACACACCTAAACATTCTCCACATGAGTAGAACGTTCTCCACAAAAGCAGAATGCTGTTGACTGTTTATATGAAACATCCGATCAAAACTGATGTTTCCTATTATGATGATATGGTTGAAGAACATCAACAACTTCTAAATGAACTTGAACCATTTGCTCCTATACCTACCTCACTATTAACCTTTCCTGCAAATCATTTCCTCATGATCAATCATCCTATTGGATGAACACTTGTGTGAGTAAAGGATTAAAGCATTAATTTCAAAGTGGTTAAGAATACTCTTGAGAGTGTATGACACTTTTGGTTCATCATTGGAAGAACTCTTTCAACAACAAAAGATAAATTGTTCCACTTTGACAATCAATCAAGATAAATGAAAGAGAATGAAGAGAAGCTACAAAATGTTCTAAGATTTCTCGTCGTTGAACAAGATCACTAAAGGAGGTACACTCAATCCCAATTCTTATGATACTTGCATCATGATAAGTATGGATATTTTTTTATATATTATGTGATTGATGAGATGCTCTTAAAATTAAGAATACATGTTATTTTTTATGCAAGTATGACTTTAAAGTTTAAATTGATTACGTTACTCTTTGTCATTACTTGTATGTGCATATACCTATTTTCTATTCTAAATTCAACATGTTTTCACTCTTTGTTCATACACTTTTTATGATAAACAAGTGTGCAAACCCAGTTTGACATTTAAAATTATTGTTCTAAGTATAAAGACATTTAAAATAAATTAGTGTATTTAATAATTAGACAAAGGGTTGTTCTGTGAAGTAAAATTCATGAATGTTTTTTTTTTTACTTTGCACAATAACATCTTTCAAATTATCATGTTAAATGAATTAACATCATTCACTTTCTTATGAATTTGAAAGTATTATCTATCATGTTCTCCAATTTTTTTGAATATATTGAATAGCCTATACATTGCTTGTTGTCTGAGTATAATATTTTGAATATGACTTTTCAAAAAACCAAAAAATTAAGTTTATAATGTGGCTTTTGAAAGAAAAAAACTTTTTCTTCAACATATTTTAAATTTATATCCTTGTTTAGGATTCATTTTTGAAGGATTTCAACAAGAGAATATGTGTTTGGTCTTCTTGAAAATGATTTGTGTTTCTTGTAGCTTTAAAACTCAAAACTAATCCAAAAATATTATGCCATGAAAGTCAAAAATTGATATGTGAACATTTTAAAGCATATTAATATATGTCTTTGCAAATGAGTCTTATTTGTTGCTTACTTCTTTTGTGAAAATTGATCTCAAGTGTTTAAATTTATTATAAGCATGATGGATAAAAATAGCAACAATCAAAAAGTCTCATGAAAGTAAGCTTGAACATATGCCTTATTGTTTATTTGTGTGTTTACAAAAAACTTTGGAAAAAACATTTCTTTAATGTGAGCAAATCCTTTGGCATATTTTTTATTATCCATTTAAAAATTAGTTTTTGAAAAATACAAACATTTTTAGCAAAAGAATATTTTGTAAAGAGATAAATTATATTTGATATGATATCACATCCATCTTATTTCGCTTCCTTGTATGCGCTCATTCTCTCTAGTTTTATAAATGAAAAATGGATCTATTTCTAATAATAAGCTTGATCATATTCAAATTGAAAGGTGATCTCTTGTGAAAGAGGACAAAGAGCAAAGTGACATTTTCCTTGTTTTATAGAACTTTGAAATATTAAAGAATGTTAATTTCATAATATTCAGGGGGAGTTTTTAGAAAATATTATTCTTTTTAAAACTGAAGTCTACTAATTATTTTCTTTCTAAAAATTGAGAAGAATATATATTCATTGACTATTTTTCAAAGTGCGTTAAAATGCTTGCATACAATTTTGTCATACTGTTGTTGTTATCATTATCCATATCTTGATTGCAATATTGACTACAATGGTATGATCATCATACATGTTATGTTCTTTATTGTTGAATGCAAACTTGACTAGTTTGATATATGTGAATGCATTGGTTAACCACATGATTTCTATGTGTAGTGCACTCATACTATTACTCCATTTTTTTACTTCTATGTCTATTCCCCGACCTTTTTGATAGATGTCAAAACGGGGAGAGAAATATATGATGGATATAGGATGAAAGAAATTAATGAAGAATGTTAAGAATTAACCTCTTGCATATGTTTAGGGGGAGTTTAATTAGAATGATAAGAATTAAACTCTTGCATGTGTTTAGGGGGAGTTTAATCACATATCTATTAACATTCTTGTATTTTATTTATATCCATCCAAAAAACTTATGATTTATTCAAAAGGTTTGCCATCATCAAAAAGGGGAAGATTGTTGAGGAAAAAACCTTTTTGATATATGTTTTAATGACAACAAACCTTTTGAATTAAATGATTAAGTTTTATGAATGGTGATCTACTAATTATTGCACTTGAGTTTTGTTTAAGGAAAAAGGCTATGAATCAAGCTGTTCCAACAAGACAGATCAATCTCCAAAAATGTCTAGAATGATCAGATCAATCTCCAGAAATGTCCAGAATGATCAGATCAATCTCCAGAATGTCCAGAATGATCAGATCAGTCTCCAGATTGTCCAGAATGATCTACTGTCCAAAATGATTATCTATCTCTAGCATGTTAACATCAATCTCCAGCATGTTAACATTAATTTCTAGCATGTTTAACATCATTCTCCAGTAGTGTATCATCAGTCTCCAGATTGATAAACAATTTCCAGCAGCAAACATCTTTCTCCAGCATGATTGACAACTATCTCCAGAATAGTCAAACATCATCCTCTAGTATGATAACATCAGTCCAGAATGATACAATCATTCTCCAGCATACTGAACATCATTATCCAAACTTGTTACATCCTTCTCCAGCTTGACTGCCAAGAACGTTGAACGATATTGAAGTTTTTAAACATTAGAGGATGATGTCACCAGAGGATGATGTCACAAGAGGATATCACCAGAGGATGACGTCACTAGAGGATACCTCCAGAAGATGTCACCAGAGGATACCTCCAGAGGATACCAGAAGATATCACCAGAGGATACAAGAGAATACCTCCAGAGGATACCAGAAGATACCTCCAAAGGATACCAGAAGATACCTCTAGAGGATACCAGAAGATATCACTAGAGGATATCACCAGAGGATTCCTCTACAAATTTAAAAGCCAAGAATACACATAACTAAAATCAAGACTCATTTTCCACACAAAGGAAGAACCAAGTCTGCTCTTGAACATTAGAAGCAGAATGAAGATCGTTCTTGCTTTTTGACCTGCCCTCACCTAATCACTGACAAAGGACAGCCAGTCTGTTCCCATAGGGCAAATGAGCTGTCATAAGCACTTTTTAAGTCTATAAAAGAGATCTCAAGATAACGGTGTTGGAACCAAGTTGGTTCTAAGTACTTAGGATTTTGATGCTTACAAATGTACTCAATGTAAACTTATTTTGTACTTTGAATTATTAAGTTAAATGCCCCAGAAACTGAAGGAAACAGAAGCAGAGATCAAAGGAAAATGAATTCTGAAATTTCCAGAAGATGTTCCAGGATTTCAAAACATCACCAGAGGATATGTTTGGTGGCCCAGAACAGAAGGAATAAAAAATCATAATGAAACATGGATCATATCGTTGGAAAGCCTGCCAGAAGGAGAGTTGTTCCAGACAAACAGGAGTTGAATATCAATTTTATTCCAGAAGTTATTATGACCAGAAGATGGCCTGGCAGTGAAAAATTACACAGTCCAGACTTGTTCCAGACTTGACCAGAAGGTATGTTTATGAGTCCAGAACAAGAGGATTAATTCAGATTTGGCCCAGATCATGAGATAGCATGATTCAGGGCATTGAACTAAGTCCAGACCAAAAGAAATGAGTTCCAGAATCAATCCAGACCTGGTCCAAAATTAAAGGTAAAATGTCCAGACTGAAATATTTTTTGTTCAAGTTAATTTCAGTTTGTTCCAGACCAAAGTCCAGTGATGGTCCAGATCAGAAAATCAGACCATGGCCCAGTGGTGGCCGAAATCAGAGGGTTAGGAAGTGTGGTCCAGGAATGGCCGAAATCAGAGGATCACAAAATATCAAATAGGCTGGTCCAGATGTGGACTATCGCATTAAGATCCAATGGTGCAGATTTGATCATGAGAATTAAAGAATCTGAGAAAAATGCTCAAAACAGAAGCGGAGCAAAATGCTCAAAATAGATCAGTGAGCAAAAGGCTCAAAACAGAATCTGAGCAAAATACTCTAGAATATTTTCAAAACAGATTAATCTAAATATACTGCAGAAGTAAAGCATCAGTGAAGTTCTATAGTTCAACTATAAATAGAGACTTAATGCTGAAGAATAAAGTATCGAAAAATCACAAAAAAGTCATACACTTCCAAAGCAACAAACACCCAAATTTTCATAGAAGTCAATTGTGAGTTTTAGCTTTCAAGAAGCAAGTACTCGTGTTATTTTCTTTCCACTGTGGCAAATCTAAGTTGTTGAAGTAGAGTCTACAATCTGAGGGAGTCAGTAGAGGTAGCAGGGTACTTGGCAATTAGATAGGGTTGTATCTAAGTTGTTGAAGTAGAGTCTACAAACTGAGGGATTCAGAAAGGGTAGCAAGGTACTTAGCAATTAGATTCATAGTGTTGTGAATTCTTCTACAATCTGGGGTTGTCAGATTGGATGAAGACAAGGTGGTTTTCCTCAAGAAATCTAGGATTGTTAGACTATTGAGAAGACTGACTTGGAGGGTCAGTAGCAAGGTTGTAATTCAAGATTGAATTAGTGAAATCCTTCAAGGCAAAGGGACTGGACGTAGCCTCGTTAACGGTGAACCAGTATAAAATTTGTGAGTTTTTAATTTTATTTTTATCCGCTGCTAACTCAGTTTTAATTATACATCAAGTTTTGTTTTAAAAGTATTAAAACAAGAAAAGTATTCAAGTTAAGTCAAACACAATTCAACCCCCCCTTCTCGTGTTTGCACCTTCAATTGGTATCAGAGCTCGGTCTCAAGGCTGAGCACTTAACAGTGTTTGAGGAAAGGTCCAAGGGGTTCAATATGTCAGAAGAATTGGGAGGCAACATCAACAAACCACCAATATTTGATGGAGAAAGGTTTGAATATTGGAAGGACAGACTGAGAAGTTTTGTCGTATCTCAAGATCCTGAACTATGGAAGATGATAGTTAAAGGATACACTGCACCAGCTGATCCAGAAGATCCAACTAAAGAATTAGACTTGGATGATATGACACGAGATCAGAGCAGATTACACAGACTTCATCACAAGTCCAGAACCATCATGGTCAGTGCAATCACATTCTAGGAATTTGATAGATGCACAAATAAAGAAACAGCAAAGAGTATATTCGATAGTCTGGTTCTGACCTATGATGGAACCAAGCAGGTTCAACAAACAAAGGCTAACATATTGGTCAGAAAGTATGAGCTGTTCAAGATGGAAGAGGATGATGACATTGACACAATGTTCTGCAGATTCCAGACTTTGGTATTAGGACTGAAAGTATTAAACAAAAGCTATACCACTGAAGATCATGTCTGGAAAATTCTGAGAAGTCTACCAAAAAGGTGGAGACCAAAGGTTACTGCAATTCAGGAAGCAAAGGATCTGAGTACCTTGAGGCTGGAAGATCTGATCAGCTCACTCAAGTCTCATGAAATAGAACTGGAAGAAGATGAACCTAAGAAGAAGAATCTGGCTCTGAAATCGAAACAGAAGAAAGCTGCAAAGGTAGAATCAGAATCAGAGGATAGTGATAGTGACTGTGATGATATGGCATACTTAACCAAAAAGATGGTTAAGATATGGGAAAACAGAAAGAGGAGAGGTTCCCAGAAGAAACATAACAGCAAGGAAGAATCTGATAAGAAGAACATCATCTGTTATGGATGCAATGAACCTGGACATATCAAGTCAGAATATCCAAATCTGGAAAAAGGAAAACAGCACAAGAAGAGTTCTAGATACAGAAAGAAAGGTCTGATGGCTGCCTGGGATGTATCAGAATCAGAAGAAGAATCATCTGATGAAGAAGAGGCAGAAACAGCAATGATGGCACACATCAGGTCTGCTTCTGGACCTCATAAAGGCACGAATTCCAGAAGAAAAACAGGCAAAAGGAAGAGTGATAGAAGCAATCACTCAGGCAAGTCTGGAAGCACATCAGAGGAAACAATTCTGTCTCTGATGGCTCATACAAATTCAGGTTCTGAATACTGCTCTGAAACAGAATCAGAAGATGAAGACAGTGAGGTATTTTCTGATCTTTCTAAACCTGAATTAATTGATACTTTAAAGGACTTGTTAAATGCAAATAATAAGATATCTTTAAAACTGAAAACTCTTAGGGAAGATAGAAAAATCTAACAAAAGAGGTCCAAGTTTCAAAGAATCGAATTTCTGAGTATGCAACTGAAATCAAAGATTTGAAAACTGAAGTTGCAAAACTCAAGTCTGAAAACCAAACTCTGAAAAATAATAATTGTTCCAATTCTGAGACTGTTTGTAAATCTGATATGCATGAGCAATTTTTTCAAAACTTTATTTCAAATGGAATTGAAAGAAGTAAGTATGCATCTATGATTTATGGAAACAGCAACTCTGGAAAGAGAGGTCTTGGTTTTACAGAAACAAGTACTGAAAATAAAGCTGTTTATTCTGATGTTTTATGTATTGTCTGTGCTAAGAAAGGTCACTCTGAATTATCTTGTCCAATGGTAAAATCTGAACAAGATCAGAGAGCTGTTAAGACTAACAAACCTGGACCCAATCAGTTTTGGGTACCAAAAGATCAAATTGTCTATGTTGCAGATGTTCTGAGTAACCAGAAGGAGACACCAACAATGGTGCCTGGACAATGGATGTTGGCAACGCACAAGCAGAAGAAGGTTTATGTTCCAACATCTACCAAACCGAAGCCAAGTGACTCTGGTAGAAGAAGAATTGGTCAACACAATCAGAACCAGAACCAGAATCATAGGAGGATCAGGAAATATCATAGACATCATTCGAATCAGAACAAGAACTGGAACCAGAATCAGAACTGGAACCAGTATCAGAGGAACAGGAACTGGAACCAGAACCAGAACTGGAACCAGTACCAGAAGCACAGAAACTGGAACCAGAACCAGAACTGGAACCAGTACCAGAAGCACAGAAACTGGAACCAAAACCAACACTGGAACCAGAACCAGAACTGGAGGCACAGAAACTGGAACCAGAATCAACACTGGAACCAGAATCAGAATCAGAATCAATACCAGAACCAGAACCTGAACTTGAAGAGGTATCAATATGAAAGGTTGAGGTATGATCATCAGAACTACTTTAATTATCAAAATAAGTATGATTATCAGAATCACCATAAATTCCAGAATCACCAGAGGAATATGGTGTATGAGCCAAAACAGAAATTAAAGAATCAGAATCAAGAGAGTTCTTCAAACTCTCCAGTGAGATTCATCAAGACTACCAACCTGGAAGGGAATTCAAATTCCCTCATCCAAACTATGTAATCTCAGAACATATAGATTAGGAATCTGAAAATCAGAAGCAAGAGGATTTTCAGAGTAAAACTGAGGCTACATTTTGATGTAAATACTATTATTATTTAATATTTACTGTTATAACAAGAAGCTTGATCTTAACAAATCAAAGCTAGATAAGTATTCTGCAGGTTTTCAAAACATCAGAGGAACCAGGTGATTCACACGAATTGAACACTCAGAAGAAATAGCATTCCAGTGGTTTCAAAAACAAACAGAAACCACCAGAAGCAGAACGAATGGTTTGGCTGTACTAAGTTCATTTTTAAATTAATTGATTTATATTATGGTATATGACAAACTGCTTGACAAATTAAAGAAAGATAAAGCTGTTATAGATTCACCAGAACCATAAGCTGATTCATCAGAATCAGAAGCTGTTACAGAACCAGAAGCTGATGCGAACCAAGCATTGTTGATGAAGTTTTGGAAGAAGAAGGTTGGATACTTGCAATGCAAGAAGAGCTGAATAAATTCCAAAGGAATGATGTTTGGAATCTGGTATCCAGATCAAACAAAAACATTATTGGAACCAAGTAGGTGTTTAGAAACAAATTCAACAGAAAGGTATAGATTACACTGAGACTTTTGTTCCAGTGGTCAGAAGGAGTTTCAAATGAGAATGATGGAAGAACTTAAGTTCTTCCTGGGAATTCAGATTCATCAAGGTAAAACAGGTATACTCATTCACCAATCTAAATACACCAAAGAACTTCTTAAAAAGTTCATGATGAGTGACTGTAAGCCTATGGCCACCCCCATGCACCCAACCTGCTCACTTGAGAAAGATGAAACCAGTACAAAGGTAGACCAGAAAACATACAGAGGTATTATTGGATCCCTTCTATATTTAACTGCTTCTAGACCTGACATTATGTTTAGTGTTTGTGTCTGTGCCCGATTTCAAGCTGACCCTAGGGAATCCCATTTAACTGCTGTCAAACGAATTCTGAGATACCTTAAAGGAACCACCAACCTTACCTTGTTATACAAGACAACACCCACCTACAAACTAAAAGGTTTTTGTGATTTTGACTATGCTGGAGACAAGTTGGAAAGGAAAAGTACCAGTGGCAACTGCACATTTTTAGGTGAAAATTTGATCTCTTGGTCAAGCAAAAGACAAAGCATCATTGCCATGTCAACAGCAGAAGCTGAGTATATATCAGCAGCAGGATGCAGTTCACAGTTACTCTGGATGAAACACCAACTTGAAGATTACAACATCTTTGAAAACAATATCCCTTTGTTATGTGATAACACTTCAGCCATAAACCTAACCAAGAACCCTATCTTACACTCTAGAGCCAAACACATTGAAATAAAACACCATTTCATTAGAGACCATGTTCAAAAAGGGACTTTGAGCATCCAGTTTGTGGACACTAATCATTAATGGGCTGATATCTTCACCAAGGCATTACCAGAAGATAGGTTCGAGTTCATTAAGAAACATCTCAGCATGATCTCCATATCTGACTAGCTCAAGTAGTCATCTTAGGAGTTTTTAAAATTTCTTGCAATTTTATTTTATTCAGTTTTTACTTTCTGTAATTTTTAAAGAGAAACAAAAAAAAATGCAAAAATAGTAGGACCACTTTTTGGCTGATGACAAAAAGGGGGAGAAAGAGTGAGAGAGAAAGAAAGGAGAAATAAGTATAAAAGGAGAGATAAAAAGAAAGAAGGAGAGAAAAAGAAAGAGAGAAAACAGAAGGAGTTGAAAAGGAGAGGAAACAGGGAAAGAGAAAAACAAAGAAAGAAAAAGAAAGAGTGAAAACAGAAGGAGTTGAAAAGGAGAGGAATCAGGGAGAGAGAAAAAGAAAGAGTGAAAACAGAAGGAGTTGAAAAGGAGAGGAGAAGAGAAGAAAAGAAAGAGAGAACAAAGAAGGAGTTGAAAAGGAGAGTATCAGACTTAGGGGGAGAGATTGGTCTGAGGGGGAGTAATTCAAAGTTTTCGAGTCATAAGTTAGCAAAATAAGTTAAGGTTTTGTCATCATCAAAAAGGGGGAGATTGTTGGAACCAAGTTGGTTCCAAGTACTTAGGATTTTGATGCTTACAAATGTACTCAATGTAAACTTATTTTGTACTTTGAATTATTAAGTTAAATGCCCCAGAAACTGAAGGAAACAGAAGCAGAGATCAAAGGAAAATGAATTCTGGAATTTCTAGAAGATGTTCCAGGATGTCAAAACATCACCAGAGGATATGTTTGGTGACCCATAACAGAAGGAAGAAAAATCAGAATGAAACATGAATCATACCATTGGAAAGCCTGCCAGAAGGAGAGTTGTTCTAGACAAACAGGAATCAAATATCAATTTTATTCCAGAAGTTATTCTGACCAGAAGATGGCCTGGCAGTGAAAAATTACACAGTCCAGACTTGTTCCAGACTTAGCCAGAAGGTATGTTTATGAGTCCAGAACAAGAGGATCAATCCAGATTTGGCCCAGATCATAAGATAGCATGATTTAGGGCATGGAACTAAGTCCATATCAAAAGAAATGAGTTCCAGAATCAATCCAGACCTGGTCCAAAATTAAAGATAAAATGTCCAGACTGAAATATTTTTTGTTCAAGTTAATTTCAGTTTGTTCCAGACCAAAGTCCAGAATCTGTCCAGATAAGAGTAAAAATTTCCAGATCAATGGTTCAAAAATAATTATTTGGTCCAGTGATGGTCCAGATCAGAAAATCAGACCATGGCCCAGTGGTGGCCGAAATCAGAGGGTTAGGAAGTGTGGTCCAGGAATGGCCGAAATCAGAGGATCACAGAATATCAAATAGGCTGGTCCAGATGTGGACTATCGCATTAAGATCCAATGGTGCAGATTTGATCATGAGGATTAAAGAATCTGAGAAAAATGCTCAAAACAGAAGCGGAGCAAAATGCTCAAAACAGATCAGTGAGCAAAAGGCTCAAAATAGAATATGAGCAAAATACTCCAGAATATTTTCAAAACAGATTAATCTAAATATACTGCAGAAGTAAAGCATCAGTGAAGTTATAAAGTTCAACTATAAATAGAGACTTAATGTTGAAGAATAAAGTATCGAAAATCACAAAAGAGTCATACACTTCCAAAGCAACCACTCTCAAATTTTCATATAAGTCAATTGTGAGTTTCAGCTTTCAAGAAGCAAGTACTCGGTTATTTTCTTTCCACTGTGGCAAATCTAAGTTGTTGAAGTAGAGTCTACAATCTGAGGGAGTCAGTAGAGGTAGCAGGTTACTTGGCAATTAGATAGGGTTGTATCTAAGTTGTTGAAGTAGGGTCTACAAACTGAGGGATTCAGAAAGGGTAGCAAGGTACTTAGCAATTAGATTCATAGTGTTGTGAATTCTTCTACAATCTGGGGTGTCAGATTGGCTGAAGAACAGGAGTTGTTTTTTCCTCAAAGAAGTCTAGGATTGTTAGACTATTTGAGAAGACTGACTTGGAGGGTCACTAGCATGGTTGTAATTCAAGGTTGAATTAGTGAAATCCTTCAAGGCGAAGGGACTGGACGTAGCCTCGTTAACGGTGAACTAGTATAAAATCTGTGAGTTTTTATTTTTATTTTTATCCGTTGCTAACTCAGTTTTAATTATACATCAAGTTTTGTTTTGAAAGTATTAAAACAGGAAAAGTTTCAAGTTAAGTCAAACACAATTCAACCCCCCTTCTCGTGTTTGCACCTTCAAAGTCTAATTGATCATGCACTAAAGCTACAGTAGCACGGATTTCCTCCGCATCCCAAACAAGTCTCATCCGACTCCGCTGCTCGGCTCGATGTGACCTCCTCCTCCTCCTCATCATACAGAGAGGGATCAGTCTCCTCCGAAGTCAGATCAATGCATAGTCTCGGTCGCTTCGGCGGTGCCGGAATCTCATAACAATCATCGGATGTCCTAGACGGACCCGGAATATCAGCTGCTACTGGCTTCGGCTCTTCGTTCTTCTTTTCCGCCTCAGAATCACGTACATCTCCCCCAATCATCGGGTTAGGAGTCACCACTCCTACGGTGGCCTCCGTCTCAACCCCTCTAGCTGGCTCCTCAACATCATCAAAAATTCCGTGCGCCTCCAATATCAAGCGGGAAGGCACGGGAAAGTCAATCCTCGCATAGCTGTGCTCCACGTAGTACACCACTCCATTAGTCCTACAAGACCTCTTCAATCTCCCCGTGTATGTAGCCCTGCTTGAGGTGGGGTCGTAAACCCAAGCAGTAGGCACAACACGATCAATGAAGTCGAGTGACGTTTCCGTCGTCTCGGGACCGACGGGTGTCATGGGTTTGGGGGGCATTTGAGGGCAAAGCCCAATTTCCAATATATAATAGCAAGGGTCACCGACCGAAATTAACAAATAATCACATAGCATATCTCACGGCAACAAATATATTCATGGCATAATATATGAAAATGATGAAAATTAAGGATGCTCATTTGAATTTTCATGACATATAAGCTTTTTCAAACAGCAACCGTTTCATATGGAAAATATGTAGTAAGTACAGTCAACACTTCAATAAACACAATAATTACTCAGAAATTCAGATTCTGTAAAGTACTCACACACATCATTTTTCAACCATCATCATATAACCAAATCTGAACCCACCGGTCAATCACCCCGATGCAATATGTATATGCTCATGTATATAATTTCTTGGAATCACCAAGGTGCAGTCGCTCAACAGACCAGCACAATTTAAATATGTATGACTTTAACGGCCCTCAAGACCAGGGTGCAATCGCTTAACAGATCAGCACCAGTGCAGTCGCTCAACAGACCAGCACTCGTGCAGTCGCTCAACAAACCAGTACGTTTGACATATACCAAGGTACAATCGCTCAACAGATCAGTACCTAGTGCAGTCGCTCAACAGACCAGCAGTCGTGCAATAGCTCAACAGATCTGCATGTGGTCGCGCATTTCAGGGTATAGACGCTCAACAGTCCAGTACCAATGCAGTCGCTCAACAGATCAGCACCTATATACCAAGGTACAATCGCTCAACAGATCAGTACCTAGTGCAGTCGCTCAACAGATCAGCACGTGGTTGCGCATTACTCTGTGGCCCATCGCGGGTACCACTTGACTATGCAATGTATGAATATGCAGTGTTTTCTCTTCACTGAAACAGTATGCATTATCAGGAAAATTCAACCTTTCCATCATCTTTCAAAACATCTCAGAGGCAATCTGGAAAATACGAATCTGTATTCGAATACAACTTATCTGTATTCGAATACAGAAGCCAAAAACAGTGCAGAATTACACTCTATATTCGAATACAGCCCTCTGGTATTCGAATACGGAGGCAGTCTCAGTACACAAATCAACATTTTTCACTACATCAGTAAAGTCTCAAAAACTTCATCACCACCACTTCAAAATATCACCAAAAGTTCCATTTTAATTCACCACAAACATCTTCAATATTCCCCAACACTTAGGGTTTACAAAACACTGTTGAAAACTTGGAATTTCTGAAAACTCGAATCTGTATTCGAATACAACCCCCTTGTATTCGAATGCAGAAGCATGAAACTGAAATTTTAACATTCTGTATTCGAATACAGCATGTGTGTAGTCGAATACAGAAGACAAAACATTGAAAAATTCAGCATTTTCTCCCATGTCATAAAAGGTTTCCAAAACATCATCCTCTTCTCTTCAAAACTATTTCAAGGACTCCATTTTAAATCATTTTAACCCTTCTCAATATTTCCCAGCACTTTAAAATTCACATGACAGTGTTTAAAACTTGATTTTATGGAAACACAAATCTGTATTCGAATACAGCTTCCTTGTATTCGAATACAGCTTCCTTGTATTCGAATACAGAAGTTAAAACTTGAGTTTCTAGAAAACCCCGAATCTGTATTCGAATACAACTCTCTTGTATTCGAATACAGAAGCAAAAACTAGTGAAAACCAGCATTCTGTATTCGAATACAGCATGCCTGTAGTCGAATACAGTTGCGAATACAATGTTAAAATTTCACTTATGTATTCGAATACGACGGAGTCGTAGTCGAATACAGATGCTAAGTCAGAAGCAAAAATCCTTCCTCTGTATTCGAATACAGGGCCTGTATTCGAATACAAGTTTGAAAACTTGAGTAAAACAGAAGTTTGACGGGTTGTATTCGAATACACACATGTTGTATTCGAATACACCTTCGTAAACCAGTGAAATTTTCTTAAGACTTCAACACATGTCAAACTGTTTCTTTTGAAAAATCAGCACAACCCCAAAACAGTTTTATCACTCTTTTAAACCACAAAACTCAGACTTTTACATCAATACAGATTTTCAAGAAGAAAACACTTTCATCATTTAAAATCCCCTTTCTTTTGAAAACATCAACATCACCAGAATCACTCAAAACAGAAACAGAAGCAGAATCATCAACACCAGAACATCCAGAAACAGAAACAGAATAGTCACCACCAGAATCATCAGAAGCAGAAATAGAATGATCAACACCAGAATCATCAGAAGCAGAAACAGAATGATCAACATCAGAATCATCCAGAACCAGAACATGCATCTCCAAAACAACATGCATGGTATTCTCCAGTATGCTTACACAACCAACACAACATGCAAAGCATATTCCAGCTTTCTCACACAAACAGAATCAACATGCAAAGCATTTCAACTTTCTCACACAAGCAGAATGACATTAATACATTCAGTCAAACAAAAATCATCACATAGCAGCAAACACCAACAAAATGTGTTTTCGCATTTTATAACAACATTCAAAACAGTTTATGAACATGTATTTTAATCAACTTTAAAATAACATGCAAAACATTTTTCAGTTTTCCCACACAAAACAAACAGCATTGTAGTAACAACCAGAACAACAACATCACATATTCATTACACATCACAGAATGCATTTTCTTCATATTTTTTTTTTCAAAATGTCATTGCAAAATAGTTTTTCTTCAAAACAGTGATGAAAACATTAGTAATGCTATGCCAGTTATGCATTTACAGCCCTAATGCAACTAGAAAATGGAAGGTGCCCTTACCCTTGTTGTGTGTCTGCTACTTCTCACGTGTATGCGTCAAAAACCTCGAAACTCCTGTCTTGCGTTCGCTGCTACCAAACTGGGTTCTCTAGCTCTGTAATGATGAGAGGATTAACTTTTGTACTGAGGGTTTGGTGTTTCGGTGCTTGGATTTCCAAGTAATGGCACTTTTGAGGAACTCCCTCTTTTCTCTTTGAAATCGTGAACTGGAAATGGAGGAAAACAGAAACAGAATGGGAGGGAAAACGGGTACTGTGACGTGCAGTATGGGCAGTGAGGGAGGAGGAATGGTGTTCTGATTTCACCATCCTTCTCACTCCTATTTATAGGCTTGTGTAGGTGCCACCTCACCCGACACTTGTCTGATTTCTAGCACTTTACCCGTCTCGTCGCAATTAGTTGTTAATCCCTTAATTAACTGTCCGTTAATTTAATTACTCGTAATTAAATTAATTTTTTCTTAATCCAATAATTTTAATTCATCTTCCAAAATAAATATTTATATATATATATATATTTACTCAAAACATACATATATTAAATATTTTACAAATTTCCCCAAAAATACACTTAAAATTAATTCCATAATTTTAATTAAAAATTAAGGGTCTTACAGATGACATCTTCTGCTTTTGATTTGTATCTTTTGGAGGTATCTTCTGGATGTATCTTCTGCTGACATCATCCTCTCATGACATCCTCTGGTGACGTCTGAAGGTGCAAACACGAGAAGGGGGGTTGAATTGCGTTTGTACTACTTGAATTCTTTTTCTATTTTTGATGATTATTTGAAATCTGAAATATAATCAAGTAGAGTTAGCAGCGGATAAAAATAAATAACACAAGGATTTATCCTGGTTCACCATTAACTAGGCTACATCCAGACCCTTCACCTTGAAGGATTTTTCCACTAATTCAAAACCTTTGAATTACAACAACACTACTGACCCTCCAAGTCATTCTTCCCAAACAGTCTAACAATCCTAGACTTTTGAGGAACACAGCACCTTGACTTCACAAGTCAAGTCTTCTCCTACCAATCTGACAACCCCATATTGCAAAAGGAATTACAACACCTTGAATCTAATTGCTAAGTCACCTGCTACTTCTTCTGACTCTTCAGATTGTAGACTCTACTTCAACAATATAGATTTAACACAAGGGAACGAAAAACACGAGTCCTTTCTTCTGGAAAGTTGAAATTCACAATTAACCTCACTGAAAACTCGAGTGTTTGCTTTTGGAAGTGTATGACTCTTTTTTTGATTTTCGATGCTAAGTCTTCTGCCTTTAGCCTCCTTTTATAGATGAAAATTAGGGTTTCTTCCATGATCAAATTCGAGCTGTATCTGTCCAGATTCTCTTGCAAAAATAACTTGGCCAATCCTGTTTCACTTAAATAAAAATCGTATCTTTTTAGCTTTAGATTGCATTTGAAAATTCTTTTGACCAATCTTGTTTCTTTTAATTTCAAACCATATTTTTTTAAGCTTCATATTGCATTCGAATTTCTTCAAGTCTTCAGTAATTTTTGAATCAAATCCCCTTAATACTTTGATCAAATTTCTATCAAAATTTAATCAAGTCTTCTTCGAATTTTAATCAAGTCCTTACTGATTTTCATCATGATTAAAATCTGGACCGTATGATCTTCTGATCTCGACCAACTCTGGACTTTATGATTTGATCTGCCCCAATTCTGTGATCCTCTGATCTCGACCAACATTGGACCATATAATCTGATCTTCTGATCTCGGCCAATCACTGGACCGTATGATCTAATCTTCTGATCTCGGCCAACACTGGGCCATGATGCTTAAATCTGAACCATTGATCTGAACATTTTCCCTCTGATCTGGACCAAGTCTGGACTGAGTCTGAATTTAATCTGAATTAAATCTGGACTTATGATATTTTAATCTGGACATTTATCCTCTGATCTGGATCAAGTCTGGATTAAATCTGGACAACATTTCTTCTGATATGGATTGAGTTTTATGTTCTAGACCATGCTATCTTCTGGTATGGACCAAGTCATTTGTTCTGGACCAGTTATCTTCTGCTCTGGACCAATTCTGGATTAAGTCTGGACTGATACTTATATTCACGACCAAGCTATCTTCTGGTCAGGATTAAGTCTAGACCAAGTCTGACTTATGATTCCTTCTGGTCTGGACCAAGTCTCCTTCTGGACTCTGCTTCCTTCTGATCTGAGCCAAGAAAGATATCCTCTGATGATGTTATTTGACCTTTGATGACATCCTCTGATATCCTCTGAAAGTGTATCCTTTGGTGTCTTTTGGATGCATCCTCTGGATGCATTATCTGGTCTAACTTTCTGGTGACATTTCTATCTTCTGGTTGCTTCCTTTGGATGTATCTTCTTGTGGTGTCATCCTCTGATTTTGCACAGCTTCTGATTTGTTCTTCTAAGTCAAAATACTATTTACATAAAATACTTTTGTTAACATCAAAACTAAGTATAGAACCAACTTGGTTCCAACAACGTCATCCTCTGGTGTATCCTCTAGTGACGTCATCCTCTGATTTTTCATTCTTCTTGTAAGTCAAAATATGATTTTCATAAAATACTTTTGTTAACATCAAAACTTTAATTGAAAGAACCAACTTGATTCCAATATTTTTGATTGCATGTATAACTCCGAAATTCAAAATTATAGGCATGTGGTAGTTGAGCTCCGTGCACAACTCTCGAGTCGGCTTATGTTGTTTTTGTATTTTTTTTTCTAAATGTATTTTGTTTGATTTATTTAATATAATTTTTAAAATTTTTTATTTATTTATTAAATTAACAATCCTTTTATTATTATTATTGTTATTATTTATTTATTTATTTATTTATTATATCCAGAGGAAAAATAAGAGAAAATTATTAACAAAATAGAATTAAGTTGCTAATTTATTTGCAAAATAGGAAAGACATGTCATTTGTTTTGAATTTGATGAAATTTGTATTATATTGAAGAATATAATTAATTTTATCGGTTTTGGTTGAAAATTTTGATGAATTTTTTCAGTTTTTGTAAAAAAAAGATAACATTGTTGACATTTTAAAACATAAAAAATCAAATTGTCACTTATAATTAAAATAAAGGACCAAATCGGAAAAAAAAGAAGATAAATGACTAAAATTTTAACTGAAATTAAGTTAAGGGACCATGAGTGCTATTTAGCAATTTTATTAATATAATTTTTTTTTAATTTTTTTATTATTATTTTTTTATTAAATTAACAATATTTTATTTTTATTATTTTTTATTTATTAGATCAGAGGAATAATAGGAGTGAGTTGTTAACAAAATAAAACTGTGTTGCTATTTTATATGCAAAATATAATATTTGTTTTGACACATCTACCCAACCGCATTTGATGTTTTTTTTCTATTAATTGTATTTTATAAATATTATTATTATTTTTTAAAATTTTATTATTATTATTTTTATTAAATTAACAATATTTTATTTTTATTATTTTTTATTTATTAGATCAGAGAAAAAATATGAAGTTGTTAACAAAATAGAATTGTGTTGCTATTTTATCTATAAAAAATTTAGGGACACATTATTTATTTTGACACATCTACTCTAATTGAATTTGATGTATTTTTTTTATTAAATATATTTTATTTTATTAATATTATTTTATTTTTTAAAATATTTTTATTTATTAAATTAATAATTATTTTTTTAATAAAATAAAAAATAAAAATATTAAAACATAGTATACAGTCAGCATTTCGGATGGCAACTTCTTTTATGGGAAAAAAAAACCCACACTATCACATCATCATCAAAATCCCTACTACTCTCCCATTGGAAAATTTGCATTCCCTTTCACTCTCGTTCTCACAAAAACTCATCTCACTGCAAAACCCGTCTTCTCCTCCTTACCCCAAACTGTTGCAATTCATCCTAAACTCTTTCAAGTTGTGCAAATCTTCTTTCTTCTCCCCTGTACTTTTCCTCTTCACCCCCAAATTCTTCTTTGCACTCGTGCTTGGTAGCTCTCCCAACACCACTCACTTATCTCAAATCCAGAAATTAATAAACAATCAACAAATCAGAAGTAATAACTTTATGGCACATGAGTTCATCATCTCCATTCAAACCCAAAAATTAACCGATCAATTAAAAAAAAATAGAATGAGAACAACACCATTTAGATCTGGGTTTTTAAGAAAAAAAATCAAAAGTTTTAGATTTGGGTTTTTTCAGACTGAGTTTTCCGGAAATTTGTTGTGTTGTGATATTGCAATGGTGTACGAGATATTAAGTGAGTGGTGACGGAAAAAATATGACTAAAGGGACAACACCATTTCGTAACAACAACAACAATGGTGCTGAAGACGGGTAGAAACCTAACAACACCAGCGATGCTGAATAACATGAACTCAACAACACGATTTTGACAATGAACAACACCAACACGATTTCTGAACGACACAACCACAGCAATGTGCTTCCCTTTCATAATTAGTTTTCTACTTTTGATTTTAAAATAATTTTTTTAAAAATATTATATAATACAACAAATTATAGGTTTAATTTGCAATTTTAATTACTCAATTTTTATTATGAAGTGGGTTCTGTTATTTTAAAATCTGACAATTTTGATCTTACATTTTGATTTTTTAACTAAAAAAATGGCGATGACATAACATAAGATACGATAATTAGAATAATTGAAATCACAATAAAATCATCTAAAAACTTAACTTTCAACTTCAAATTTTTTCTTTCATTTTTTGTAATTTAATTAACGATATATAAATAATTAATATATCTAGATAATTCTATATAATGAAATTGTTTGCAATATCATATAAAATATGTCAAATCGTCATTTTTTAATTCAAAATTTGAAGGAGAAACTGAAACTGTCGACTTTTAAAATAACGGAGCCAATTTGGTGTATTGACGGAAATAGAGGGACCAAGAGCACTTGGATGAAATGGTAAGGGTCTCTTCCAATTTAACTAGAAGTCTTGGATTCAAATCAAGCCCTTAGAATAAATTCATGTTTAATCTCTTTAGTAAGGATGACCCTGGGTATCCACAGGTATCGATAATGCATTTTGTTACCATACTAGTTGGAAAAAAATTGTTAGTGCAAAAGTGATTTTAACTATAATCATCTAATTGATGTTTTAGTAATAACAAAAACAATAAGAACAATTAATATAAGTTAATAAATGATCATTTGATCACAAAATAAAAGAGTACAAATATGGCCGTCTATCTTTGACAACAGTCAACTATGAGTCAAGACTTTTGTTGATCATCTGATTCGAAGAACAAGAGTAATATCTAAATCAAGCCTCTAAGAAAGTCAATGTTCTAATAAAAGTCAAATTACCTGATTAAGAAAATTACTTTGGAAATTCTATGAAACATTGTTTCCTCCGATAATGCTATCATCTGGAATAAAGCCAATGTCTCTAGTTAATAAGTCAACAATGAAGATTAAATTAAGTTATTAATATTCGTCTAGGTGAAAAAGTTTTGTTCCTCTGATGACACGACTTCAAAACATGAAAATGATTTATATAATTTGGTTAGTACAATGTAGTTGTCCATGTAGTACAACAACAACTTGGAATAGTAATATGAATACTATAAATCTTTTAATGGCTCAATGTACTATTTCTACGTGTCAAGATCTCCAATGACAGTATACCCAACAAATATATTCTTCAATATTTAAATAGAAGCATTTTAAAACTAAAGAAGATTGGTGAAATCTAATTTAATGATGTTTGATTAATAATGCTAGATATTATGAAGAACGACAATCAACGAAGTGATTGTAACACCCCGAGTTTAAAACACAGCGTGAATGTATTTTTTTTTCAATAAATAATTAAAATGAGTTTTCCAAAATTAATGTCAAGGGAATTAAAATAAAATTTTCATCAGTTCATTTCAAAAGAGAACACTTGGCCTGTGGCCACTAAACAGTATCAGAGTGCGGAAAATACAGCGGAAAAGTCATACATTAATTCCCAAAATAAATTACATTTCCCAAAACTCAAGACCCTATACCAAAGTCTAGTCTGATCATGCACTAAGTTACAGTAGCACGGTCTCCACCGTATCCTCTATAAGTCTCGTCTTCAGCCAACCGTCCGTCCTTCTACGTTGTCCACGAATACTCCGTACGTAAAGATCAGGGGAAACTAACGACGTTTCCGTCGTTAGTGTATCCGTTGGTAGGACGGGTTCGGGTAACATCTGAGGGCATGGCCCAATTTCCACAATATAATAGCAAGGGTCACCGACCGAAATTAACAAATAATCACATAGCATATATTTCACAGCAACAAATATATACATGGCATATCATATAATAATGATGAAAATAATGATGCTCATTTGAAATTTCATGACATGTATTTTTCAAAACAGCAACCAATTAAGATGGAAAATAAGTTGTACGTACAGCCAACACTTCAGCATTCACAATCATTCATCAGAAATTCAGTTTTCATAAAGTACTCACACACATCACTTTCCAATCATCATCACATAACCCAATCGTGACCCACCGGTCAATCACCCCGATGCAATATGTATATTGTAAGACCCTTAAATTTAATATTAATTTATGGAATTAATATTAAGGGTATTTTGGGAATTTTTGTTAAATATTTAATATATGTATGTTTTGAGTGAATATATATATATAAATATTTATGTTGGAGGATGAATTAAAATTATTGGATGAAGATTAAATTAATTTAATTATGAGTAATTAAATTAATTGGACAAATAATTGAGGATTAGTGGCTAATTACAAGGTAATTAAGTGCTGAAGAACCCAACCTTATTTTAATATTATTTTGGGGTGAGGTGGCATCACCAAAAGCCTATAAGAAGGGTGAGCATGATGGTGAAATCAGAACACCATCCTTCCTTCCTTGCTGCCATACTGCATGTAATAGTAACCCATTTTTCCCTCCCATTCTGCCTCTGTTTTCTGCCTTCCCATCTCCATTCACGAGTTCAAAGAGGAAGAGAGGGAACTCTTCAAAGTATCATTACTGGAACATCCAAACACTGAAACACCAAAACCCCAGTACAAAAGTTAATCCCCACACCATTACGGAGCTAAAGAACCTAGTTTCGTAGCAGCAAACGCAAGCTTCAGTTTCACCGGTTTTGGACGCGCAAACGGGAGCAGAATCAGAAACGAGAGGAATAGCAGAACACGCAACAAGGGTAAGGGCGCCTTCCACCTTTTAGCTGCATTAGGGCCATAAATGTGTGTGGTTTCATTTCTGTTTTAGAGGAAAAACTGTTTTGCATGTCATTTTGAAAAATGAGGAATGCATTCTGTTGATATGTGATCATTTTGAGATGGATGTTGTTGGCTGTTTTGCTGATATAACATGCTGTTTTGCTTATGTGTGAAAGCTGAAAAATGGTTGCATGTCATTTTAAACATGATTAAAATACATGTCATAAAACTGTTTTGAAAATGGTTTTCAAAATGCAAACAATGCATTATGTTGGTGTTTTGCTGCTGTGTGATGATTTCTGTTTTGGTGAAAACATTGGTCATGTTCTGATGTTGTGAAAGCTGAAATGCTATGCATGTTATTCTGATGTTTGAGGAAGCTGAAATGCTTTGCATATTGTTCTGATTGTTTGAAAAGCTGAAATGCTATACATGTTATTCTGATGTTTTGAGAAAGCTGTGATGCTTGCATGTTTGTTCTGATGGTTCAAAATCTGAATGATTCTGGTGACTGAACATTCTGTTTCCTGGTTCTGGATGATTGGGGTTGGATCCTGATTCCATTTCTGTTTTGTGTGATTCTGGTGGTGTTGTTGATTTAAAAGGAAAAGGGATTTTAAATGAGGGAAGTGTCTTCTGGAAAAAGTGTTGAATCTGTTCTGTTGTTTGGTTGTTGTTTTAAAAGAAAACAGTTTGAAAAGGGTTGAATCTCAGGAAATTTTCACTGGTTTTCGAAGGTGTATTCGAATACAACATGTGTGTATTCGACTACAACCTGTAAAATTTCTGTTTTACTTAAGTTTTCAAACTTGTATTCGACTACGAGCCCCGTAGTCGAATACAGAAGAAGAATTTATGTTTCTGTTTTTGGTTCTGATGATCCTTATGTGGATCATTTCGTTTCTGTTTCTGGTTCTGATGATCCTTGGGTGGATCATTCCGTTTCTGTTTCTGGTTCTGATGATCCTTGTGTGGATCATTCTGTTTCTGTTTCTGGTTCTGATGTGAACCATTCTATTTCTGCTTCTGATGGTTCTGATCTGAAACATTCTGTTTCTGCTTCTGATGTAAACCATCTTCTGATGATTCTGATGTGAATCAGTCTGTTTTTGCTTCTGATGGTTCTGATGTGAATCATTCTATTTCTGCCTCTGATGATTTTGATCATCATCCTGTTTCCTGCCTATGATGATTCTGATAATCATTCTGTTGTTTTCTGCTTCTGGTGATTCTGGCATGAACCATTATGTGCTTCTTCTGATCAATTCTGGATGAAGTCTGGGTTATTCAAAATTCGATTGTCATGCCATGCTCTGGTCAAATTATCTTCTGGATTATTTCTTGCTTTTGACAACTTATAGCCTGGAACAACTCTCCACATGGCAGGCTTCACAATAGTATGGTCCAAAGAATCTTCTGATATTTATTCCCTCTGATATAATCCATCAAAGATATCTTCTGGTCACTTCTGGACAAGTATGGACTGTGTTGAAATTACACTGCTAGACTATGTTCTGATCTGTATAACTTCTTGATTGCTTCTGATATTTGAATCATTCTTGTTTGGAGCAATTCATATTATGACAGGCTTCCCTATGATGTTTTCCAGATGTTCTTCCGATTTTGTGTCTGTTTGATATAAGCCTCCAAAGTTATCTTCTAGTCGGTTTTGGACATTCTGGTTTATCTTCTGATAATTCCAAAAATGCATCTTCTATAAATTCAGAATGTATCCTCTGATACATTAATCTTTTGATGGTTTTTACCATAGTAATTCAAGTTCAAAATAAGATTCCATCAAGTGTATGTGTACACATCAAAATCCAGTTTATTTAGAACCAACTTGGTTCCAACATCACTCTGTGTTGTTTCTGATGATTCTGGATGAATCATTCTGTGTTGCTTCTGATGATTCTGATAATCATCTTGTTTCTGCTTCTGATGATTCTGATAGTCATTTTGTTTTGCTTCTGATGATTCTTATGTGAATCATTCTGTTTTACTTCTGATGATTCTGATAATCAGTATGTTTTGCTTCTGATGATTCTGATATTAATCATCCCGTTTCTGCTTCTGATAATCCTTTTTTTTTTCTGCTTCTGATGATTCTGGTGTGAATCATTCTGTTTTGCTCCTGATGATTCTGGTGTGAATCATTCTGTTTTGCTTCTGATGATTCTGTTAATCATCCTGTTTCTGCTTCTGATGATTCTGATAATCATCTTGTTTCTGCTTCTGATGATTCTGATAGTCATTCTATTTTGCTTCTGATGATTCTTGTGAGTCATTCTGTTTTGCTTCTGATGATTCTGGTGTGAGTCATTCTGTTTTGCTTCTGATGATTCTGGTGTGAGTCATTCTGTTTTGCTTATGATGATCTGGTGTGAATCATTTTGTTTTGCTTATGATGATTCTGATTCTGGTACTATTTCTGATGTTGATCATTCTGGTTCTGTTTCTGATGTTGATCATTTTGGTTCTGTTTCCGATGTTGATTATTCTGGTTCTGTTTTCTGATGTTCTGGTGTTGATGATTCTGATTCTGGTTCTGTTTCTGATTTCTGGTGTTGATGATTCTGATTCTAATTCTGTTTCTAATGTTCTGATGTTAATCATTCTGATTCTGGTTCTGTTTTCTGATGATCTGATGTTGATCATTCTAGTTTTGTCTTCTGTATTCGACTACAGGCATGCTGTATTCGAATACAGAATGTTAAAATTGCAGATTTTCACTAGTTTAAGCTTCTGTATTCGAGTACAAGGGATCTGTATTCGAATACAGATTCGTGTTTTTCCAGAAACTCAGTTTTTAGCTTATGTATTCGAATACAAGGAAGCTGTATTCGAATACAGATTCGTGTTTTTCCAGAAAATCAAGTTTTAAACACTGTTTTGTGAATTTTAAGAGTTGGGGAACAATGGAAAGACTTGAGATGATTAAGTATGGAATTTGTGAGATAATGTGAATTGTTAAGGATTAATGGACTGTTTAATCATGATCGTGATTCTGACTATGCTGAGATATTTAAACATGATGAAAAGCATGAATTTTTTGAGTTTGCATTCTGTTTCTAGAGAAGTGAAACACTGCATATTCATGCATTGCATAGTCAAGTGGTACCCGCGATGGGCCATAGAGTAATGCGCAACCACGTGCTGATCTATTGAGCGATTGCACGAGTGTTGGACTGTTGAGCGTCTGCACTAAGTACTGATCTGTTGAGCGATTGTACTTTGGTATATAGGTGCTGGTCTGTTGAGCGACTGCACTGGTACTGGACTGTTGAGCGGCTGTACCCTGAAATGCGTAGCCACGCGCTGATCTGTTGAGCGATTGCACGAGTGCTGGTCTGTTTTGAGCAACTACACTGGTACTGGACTGTTGAGCGTCTGTACCCTGGAATGCGCAACCACGTGCTAATCTGTTGAGCGATTGCACGAGTGCTGGACTGTTGAGCGTCTGCACTAAGTACTAATCTGTTGAGCGATTGTACTTTGGTATATAGGTGCTGGTCTGTTGAGCGACTGCACTGGTACTGGACTGTTGAGCGTCTGTACCCTGAAATGCGCAGCCACGTGCTGATCTGTTGAGCGATTGCACGAGTGCTAGTCTGTTGAGCGACCGCACTAGGTACTGATCTGTTGAGCGATTGTACCTTGGTATATATCAAACGTGCTGGACTGTTGAGCGTCTGCACTGGTGCTGATCTTTTGAGCGATTGCACCCTAGTCTTGAGGGCCGTTAATGTCAAACATAGTGTGCTAGTATGTGAGCGACTGCACCTTGGTAATTCCAAGAAGCTGAGTACATGAGCATATGCATATTGCATCTGGGTGTTTGACCGGTGGGTCAAGTTTTGGATATTGTTGATGATTGGAAAATTGATGAGTGTAAGTACTTGATTGAAATATGAGTTTTCTGATGAATGTTTGTGATTGCTGAAGTGGTGATTGTACTTACAACATGTTTTCTCCATATTAATTCGTTGCTGTTTTGAAAAGGCATACATGTCATGAAATTTCAAAATGAGCATCTTTTCATCATTATTATACAATATGCCATGAATATATGTGTTGTGAGATATATGCTATGTGCTTATTTGTTAATTTCGGTCGGTGACCCTTGCTATTATATTGTGGACTTTGGGATTTGCCCTCAGATGTTACCCGAACCCGTCCTACAGACGGATACACTAACGACGGAAGCGTCGTTAGTTTCCCCTGATCTTTACGTACGGAGTCTACGTGGACAATGCAGAGGAACGGACGGTTGGCTGAAGACGAGACTTATAGAGGATACGGTGGAGACCGTGCTACTATAGCTTAGTGCATGATCAGTCTAGACTTTTGTATAGGGTCTTGAGTTTTGGGAAATGTAATTTTATTTTTTGGGAATTAATGTATTACTTTTTCCGCTGTATTATTGTGCACTCTGACACTGATTGGGTGATAACTTTTGAAATTGATTTTATTTTAATTCCCTTGATATTAATTTTGGAAAACTCATCTTAATTATTTAAAAAAAAAATAAATACAGCCGCGCTGTGTTTTAAACTCGGGGTGTTACAATTGTGATATCAGAGCATTGGGTTAAAGTTTTGGGTTAAAGCTCTGATTAAAGTATTTGTTTTGAGTCATTAGCTGATCATGCATAGGAGCAAGTAGTTAATGTGTCAAGTCTTGTGGAAGTTGTGGTGTGACTGAAGTGATGATGTGTTAAGTTTTAGAATTATTCCGAGGAGTGCGAGATTTCTACTTGATGATGGTTTTGTAAGGAACAATGCCTCCAAAGAAGAGACGACACCACAAGAGCCAATGCCAGCCGGGAAGATATGATGGCTGAGGCGATGAACAGCATGGCTGCGTCTGTTGCTGCACAGACGGCTGCCAAGACTCAACGAGATCTGGAGAAGAGAGAAAGAGAGATTCGCGCTGCTGAATCTAGAGGACTTGAGGATTTTCGTCGCCATAATCCTCCCAAGTTCAAAGGTGATGAGGGTCCAGAAAGAGCGGACCAGTGGATTCAAGAGATGGAGAAAATCTTCGAGATGATTAATTGCCGAGCAGCGGTGAAGGTTAACTATGCCACGTATCTGCTGATAGGGGATGCAGAGTACTGGTGGAGAAGTACAAGGCTACTGATGGGGTCAGCTCACGAGGAGGTGAACTGGGAGTCGTGCAAGAAGAGGTTTTGGACAAATACTTCCCGATGAGCACTAGGACCAAGTTGGGTGAAGATTTTCTGAAATTGCACCAGGGAAGTATGACAGTGGGAGAATACGCAGCTAAGTTTGAATTGCTGTCCAGACATTTCAGATTCTTCCAGGAAGAAGTTGATGAACAGTTTATGTGTCATCGCTTTCAGAATGGACTGAAATATGAGATTCAAGACTCGGTTTTGCCTTTGGGAATTCAACGTTTCCAAGTGTTAGTAGAGAAGTGTAGAGAGATTGAAGAGATGAAGAACAAGAGGGCCAACAGAGGAGGGAACTTTAATTCTGGAGGGCCTAGTCGGATGCACAATCAGAACAATAGAGGAAAGCAGGTTGCTAAGCCGTATAACCGACCCCAGAACAACAACAGGGGCCAGAATCGCCCGGGGAACCAGACTTTTGGACGACAATTAGGACAAGGGGTTCGTTGTTTCCGATGTGGGAAAGAAGGACACTACGCTACTGCTTGTACCGTAAAGGATTCTCCCTGTTTCAATTGCCATAAGACAGGATACTTTGCAAGGGATTGCAAGGCTCCGAAGGTGGAACCAACAGTGAATGCAACTAGGGCTGCTCGTCCTGTTGCTAGAGGACGCGACTTGGGAACTGGAGAGTAAGATGAGGGAACAATATCCTCAGTTGTTTACGGACATGTAGTTTCGAGGACGAAACTAATTTAAGGGGGGTGGTAATGTAAGACCCTTAAATTTAATATTAATTTATGGAATTAATATTAAGGGTATTTTGGGAATTTTTGTTAAATATTTAATATATGTATGTTTTGAGTGAATATATATATATATAAATATTTATGTTGGAGGATGAATTAAAATTATTGGATGAAGATTAAATTAATTTAATTATGAGTAATTAAATTAATTGGACAAATAATTGAGGATTAGTGGCTAATTACAAGGTAATTAAGTGCTGAAGAACCCAGCCTTATTTTAATATTATTTTGGGGTGAGGTGGCATCACCAAAAGCCTATAAGAAGGGTGAGCATGTATTTATTTTTTGGGAATTAATGTATTACTTTTTCCGCTGTATTATTGTGCACTCTGACACTGATTGGGTGATAACTTTTGAAATGAACTGATTTTATTTTAATTCCCTTGATATTAATTTTGGAAAACTCATCTTAATTATTTAAAAAAAGAAAAATACACCCGCGTTGTGTTTTAAACTCGGGGTGTTACATATATGCTCATGTATACAATATCTTGGAATGACCAAGGTGCAGTCGCTCACAGACCAGCACTCGTGCAATCGCTCAACAGACCAGCACGTTATACACATACTAGGGTACAGTCGCTCACAGACCAGTACCAGTGTAGTCGCTCACAGACCAGCACAATTTCACGAATGGAATGGACCGTCTAATACACGAGGAACCATCCCGTAGCCCAGATAGAATAGACCGTCTAATACACGCGGAACTACTCTAAACCCGGATAGAACAGACCGTCTAATACACGCGGAACTATTCTATAACCCATGGTTACTACTTAACTTCGCGGCCCATCACGGTCACCGCATCAACTCTGTGGCCCATCGCGGTCACCACCTGACTATGCAATGCATGAATATGCAGTGTTTTCTCTTCACTGAAAACAGTATGCAAAATCAGAAAAATTCATGCCATCCCATCATATTTCAAAACATCTCAACATAATCAATATCATCATCAACACATTAATGATTAAACAGTCAAGCAATCATTAACAATTCACATTATCTCACAAATTCCATACTTAATCATCTCAAGTCTTTCCATTGTTCACCAAACTCTTAAAATTCACAAAACAGTGTTAAAAACTGAGATTTCTGGAAAATACAAATATGTATTCGAATACAGCCTCTCTGTATTCGAATACAGGAGCCAAAACAGTGCAGAATTAACACTCTGTATTCGACTACAGCCCCCCTGGTAGTCGAATACAGAGGCATTCTCAGTGCACAAATCAACATTTTTCACTACATCAGTAAAGTCCCAAAAACATCATCACCCCCACTTCAAACTATCACAAAAAATTCCATTTTAATTCGTCATAAACCTTCCCAATACTCCCCAACACGTAGGGTTCACAAAACAATGTTGAAAAACTTGGAATTTCTGAAAACTCGAATCTGTATTCGAATACAGTGTTGGAACCAAGTTGGTTCTAAGTACTTAGGACTTTGATGCTTACAAATGTACTCTATGTAAACTTATTTTGTACTTTGAATTATTAAGTTAAATGCCCTAGAAACTGAAGGAATCAGAAGTAGTGATCAAAGGATTCTAGAAAAATGAATTCTGGAATGACCAGAAGATACTCCAGGAAGGTCAAAACATGACCAGAAGATATCTTTAATGGCCCAAATCAGAAGGAATAAAAATCAAAATGAAACATGGAGTATACCATTGGAAAGCTTGCCAGAAGAAGAGTTGTTCCAGACAAACAGGAATCAAATATCAATTTTATTCCATAAGTTATTCTGACCAGAAGATGGCCTGGCAGTGAAAAATTACTTGTTCTAGACTTGACCAGAAGGTATGTTTATGAGTCCAGAACAAGAGGATCAATCCAGATTTGGCCCAGACCATAAGATAGCATGATTCAGAGCATGAAACTTAGTCAAGACAAGAAGAAATGATTTCCAGAATGATCCAGACCTGATCTAAAATCAAAGGTAAAATGCCCAGACTGAAATGTTTATTGTCTAGATTTAATTTCAATTTAATCCAGACCAAAGTCCAGAATTAGTCCAGATCAGAGGGAAGATTTCCAGATCAGTGGTTCAGAATTAATTATTTGGTCCAGTGATGGTCCAGATCAGAAAATCAGACCATGGCCCAGTGTTGGCCGAAATCAGAGGGACATAATGTATAGTCCAGCAAATGCCGAATTCAGAGGATTATAGCATATCAGGTGCGCATCCAAGATGGCCGAAATCAGAAGATCAGAGGGTCAGGAAGTGTGGTCCAGGGAAGGCCGAAATCAGAGGATCACAGCATAACAATCAGTAAGGTTCATATGTGGACTAGCGCATGAAGATCCAATGGTCCAGATTGAATCAGGAAATTTATACGGTGGAGAATTTAATTTATTTTGATCAAAGGATTAAAAAGATTTATTACAAAAATAAAGTGAGGTGTTGTGGAATTCAGGAGCTGTGGCGGGAAGGAACCAACAGATTTAATTGGCCAGTTATTTTGAAAGGAAATCTGAAGATATGTTTTTTATTTATATGAAGCCCAATTGGTCAAGTTATTTTTACAGAGAATCCAGCAAGATTCAGCTCGAATTTAAGCATTGGAAGAGGCCCAAATCTGCATCTATAAAAGGAGGCTCAAGGCAGAATACTCAACAATTGAAAATAACAAAAGGGTCACACACTTCCAAAAGCAAACACCCAAATTTTCATAGAAGTCAATTGTGAGTTTCAGCTTTCAAGAAGCAAGTATTCTTGTTATTTTCGTTCCACTGTGTCAAATCTAAGTTGTTGAAGTAGAGTGTACAAGCTGAGGGAGTCAGTAGGGGTAGCAGGTTACTTGGAAATTAGATTCATAGTGTTGTGTGTTAAATCTAAGTTGTTGAAGTAGAGTCTACAATCTGAGGGAGTCAGAAGTGGTAGCAGGTTACTTGGCAATTAGATTTATAGTGTTTTGATTTCTTCTACAATCTGGGATTGTCAGATTGGCTGAAGACAGGAGCTGCATTCCTCAAAGAAGTCTAGGATTGTTAGACTGTTTGAGAAGACTGACTTGCAAGGTCAGTAGCAAGGTTGTAATTCATGGTTTGAATTAGTGAAATCCTTCAAGGTGAAGGGACTGGATGTAGCCTCGTTAACAGTGAACCAGTATAAAAACTGTGAGTTTTATTTTTACTTTTTATCCGCTGCTAACTCTGTTTTTAATTATACATCAAGTTTTAATTATACACCAAATTCCAGAATCTGTCCAGATCAGAGTAAGGACTTCCAGATCAATGGTTCAGAAATAATTAGTTGGTCCAGTGGTGGTCCAGATCAAAAAATCAGACCATGGCGCAGTGTTGGCCGAAATCAGAGGAACAGGATGTGCAAGTACAGAAATGGCCGAGTCCAGAAGATTTCAGCATATCAGGCGCGCATCGAGGCTGGCCGAAATCAGAAGATCATAGGGTTAGGAAGTGTGGTCCAGGAATGGTCGAAATCAGAGGATCACAGAATACCAAACAGGCTGGTCCAGATGTGGACAATTGCATGAAGATCCAATGGTGCAGATTTGATCATGGGAATTAATGGTGAAGATCTCATGATATTTTTATCAAACTATTATAAAAGATTTGTTATAAATTAAATTGGAGTAGCATGGAAGTCAGAAGCTGCGGCGGGAAGCAATGCACATATTTGATTGGCTAGTAAGTTTTTGAAAGAAATCTAAGGATGAAAAAAAAGATATGTTTTGCAATTAATTGAAGCCCGATTGGTCAGGATATTTTTGCTAGAAAATCTAGCAAGATCCAGCTCGAATTTAAGCATTGGAAGAGGCTTAATCTGCATCTATAAAAGGAGGCTCAAGGCAGAATGCTTATCATCGAATATCACAAAAAGAGTCATACACTTCCAAAGCAAACGCTCCAAAATTTTCATATAAGTCAATTGTGAGTTTCAGCTTTCAAGAAGCAAGTACTCGTGTTATTTTCTTTCCACTGTGTCAAATCTAAGTTGTTGAAGTAGAGTCTACAAACTGAGGGAGTCAGTAGAAGGTAGCAAGGTACTTAGCAATTAGATTCATAGTGTTGTGAATTCTTCTACAATCTGGGGTGTCAGATTGGCTGAAGACAGGAGTTGTTTTTCCTCAAAGAAGTCTAGGATTGTTAGACTATTTGAGAAGACTGACTTGGAGGGTCAGTAGCACGGTTGTAATTCAAGGTTTGAATTAGTGAAATCCTTCAAGGCGAAGGGACTGGACGTAGCCTCGTTAACGGTGAACCAGTATAAAATCTGTGAGTTTTATTTTTATTTTTATCCGCTGCTAACTCTGTTTTAATTATACATCAAGTTTTGTTTTGAAAGTATTAAAACAGGAAAAGTATTCAAGTTAAGTCAAACACAATTCAACCCCCCCTTCTCGTGTTTGCAGCTTCAATTGGCATCAGAGCTCGGTCTCAAGGCTGAGCAGTTAACAGTGTTTGAGGAAAGGTCCAAGGGGTTTAATATGTCAGAAGAATTGGGAGGCAACATCAACAGACCAGCAATATTTAATGGAGAAAGGTTTGAGTAGTGGAAGGACAGACTGAGAAGTTTTGTCATATCTCAAGATCCTGAATTATGGAAGATGATAGTCAGCGGATACACTGAACCTACTGATCCAGAAGATCCAACTAAGAAACTAGACTTGGATGATATGAAATCAGATCAGATCAGACTACACAGACTTCATCACAAGTCCAGAACCATCATGGTCAGTGCAATCACATTCAAGGAATTTGATAGATGCACAATAAAGAAACAACAAAGAGTATATTCGATAGTCTGGTTCTGACCTATGAAGGAACCAAGCAGGTTCAACAGACAAAGGCTAACATATTGGTCGGAAAGTATGAGCTGTTCAAGATGGAAGAGGATGAAGACATTGACACAATGTTCTACAGATTCCAGACTTTGGTATCAGGACTGAACGTATTAAACAAAAGCTATACCACTGAAGATCATGTCTGGAAAATTCTGAGAAGTCTACCAAAAAGGTGGAGACCAAAGGTTACTGAAATACAAGAAGCTAAGGATCTGAGTACCTTGAGGCTGGAAGATTTAATCAGCTTACTCAGGTCTCATGAAATAGAACTGGAAGAAGATGAACCTAAGAAGAAGAAGAATCTGGCTCTGAAATCGAAACAGAAGAAAGCTGCAAAGGTAGTATCAGAATCAGAGGATAGTGACAGTGACTGTGATGATATGGCTTACTTAACCAAAAAGATGGCTAAGATCTGGGAAAACAGAAAGAGGAGAGGTTCCCAGAAGAAACATAACAGCAAGGAAGAATGTGACAAGAAGAACATCATCTGTTATGGATGCAATGAACCTGGACATATCAAGTCAGAATGTCCAAATCTGGAAAAAGGAAAACAACACAAGAAGAGTTCCTGATACAGAAAGAAAGGTCTGATGGCTGCCTGGGATGTATCAGAATCAGAGGAAGAATCTTCTGATGAAGAAGAGGCAGAAACAGCAAAGATAGCTCACATCAAGTCTGCTTCTCGACCTCATAAAGGCACGGATTCCATAAGGAAAACAGGCAGAAGGAAGAATGATCGAAGCAATCATTCTGGCAAATCTGGAAGCACATCAGAGGAAACAATTCTGTCTCTGATGGCTCATACCAACTCATGTTCTGAATATAGCTCAAGCTCTGGAACATAATCAGAAGATGAAGACAATGAGGTATTTTCTGATCTGTCTAAATCTGAATTAATTGAGACTTTAAAAGACTTATTAAATGCAAACAATAAAAGGTCTTTAAAACTGAAAACTCTTAGGGAAGATAAGGAAAATCTAACCAAAGAAGTCCAAGTTTTAAAGAATCGAAATTCTGAGTATGCAACTGAAAACAAAAATTTTAAAAACTGATGTTGCAAGACTCAAATCTGAAAACCAAACTCTGAAAAGTAATAATTGTTCCACTTCTGAAACTATTTGTAAATCTGATATGCATGTGCAAGTTTTTCAAAACTTTATTTCCAATGGAATGGAAAGAAGTAAAAATGCATCTATGATTTATGGAAACAATAATTCTGGAAAAAGAGGTCTTGGTTTTACAGAAACAATTACTGAAAATAAAGCTGTTCATTCTGATGTTTTATGTAGTGTTTGTGCCAAGAAAGGTCACTCTGAATTATCTTGTCCAATGGTAAAATCTAAACAAGATCAGAGAGATGTTACAACTAACAAACCTGGACCCAATCAGTTCTGGGTACCAAAAGATCAAATTGTCTATGTTGCAGATATTCTGAGCAACCAGAAGGAGACACCAACAATGGTGCCTGGACAATGGATGTTGGCAACGCACAAGCAGAAGAAGGTTTATGTTCCAACATCTACCAACCAGAAGCAAAGTGACTCTGGTAGAAGAAGAACTGGTCAACACAATACCTATCAGAACCAGAATTATAGGAGGAACAGGAAATATCATGGATATCACTCGTATCAGAACAAGAAATGGAACCAGAATCAGAACTGGAACCAGTATCAAAGGAACATGAACTGGAACCAGAACCAGAACTTGAACCAGTACCAGAAGCACAGAAACTGGAACCAGAACCAGAACCAAAACTGGAACTAGTATCAGAGGTACAGGAAACAGAACCAACATTGGAACCAGAACCAAAACTGGAGGCACATAAACTGGAACCAGAATCAACACTGGAACCAGAATCAGAATCAGAATCAATACCAGAACCAGAACCTAAACAGGTATCAATATCAAAGGTTGAGGTATGATCATCAGAACTACTTTAATTATCAAAATAAGTATGATTATCAGAATCACCATAAGTTCCAGAATCACCAGAAGAATATGGTGTATGAGCCAAAACAAAAATTAAAGAATCACAATCAAGAGAGTTCTTCAAACTCTCCAGTGAGATTCATCAAGACTACAAACCTGGAAGGGAATTCAAATTCCCTCATCCAAACCATGTAATCTCAAAACATATAAATTAGGAATCTGAAAATCAAAATCAAGAGGATTTTCAGAGTAAACCTGAGGCTACATCTTGCTGTAAATACTATTATTATTTAATATTTACTGTGATAACAAGAAGCTTGATCTTAACAAATCAAAGCTAGGTGATTCACAAATCAAAACAAAGCTAGGTGATCTTAACAAATCAAAACATCAGAGGAACCAGGTGATTCACACGAATTGAACACTCATAAGAAACAGCATTCCAGTGGTTTCAAAAACATACAGAAACCACCAGAAGCAGAATTAATGGTTTGGCTGTACTAAGTTCATTTTTAAATTAATTGATTTATATTATGGTATATGACAAACTGCTTGACAAATCAAAGCAAGATAAAGATAGTACAGGTTCATAAGAACCAAAGGGAGCAGAAGCAGAAGCAGGACGAATGGTTTGGCTGTATTGAGTTAAATTTTAACTTATTTGATTTGCATTATGTAAAATGACAAACTGCTTGATCTTAACAAATCAAAGCAAGATAAAAATAGTGCAGGGAGCAGAAGCACAAGAAACAGAAGTACCTGGAAAGGTAAAGGATACAAGCAAGTCAACAACACATGACAAATCTTCAAAAGATAAATCTGATCAAGTCAGAAACAGCCAAGATAAGTCATAAGAGAAATCTGGATATTTACCAGAATCTAAAGCTGTTACAGATTCACCAGAACCAGAAGCTGATTCATCAGAATCAGAAGCTGTTACAGAACCAGAAGCTGATGCGAACCAAGCATTGTTGATGAAGTTTTGGCAGAGGAAGGTTGGATACTTGCAATGCAAGAAGAGCTGAATGAGATTCAAAGGAATGATGTTTGGGATCTGGTATCCAGACCAAATAGAAGCATTATTGGAACCAAGTAGGTATTCAGAAACAAATTCAATGAAAAGGGTGAAGTTGTAGCTCAAGGATATAGTCAACAGAAAGGTATGGATTACACTGAGACTTTTTTTCTAGTGGCCAGGTTAGAAGCATTTAGAATTCTCTTATCATTTGCTGCTAATCATGATATAATGCTATATCAAATGGATGTCAAAAGTGCATTCTTAAATGGCTACATAAGTGAAGAAGTCTATGTCAAATAGCCCCCTGGTTTTGAAAATTCTGATTTTCCATACCATGTTTTCAAACTTAAAAAGTCTTTATATGGTTTAAAACAAGCACCAAGGGCATAGAATGACAGACTTAGTAACTTTCTGCTTAAGAATGAATTTAATAGAGGCCAGATTGATAATACACTATTTAGGAAATCCATTAAACATGATATTCTGATTATTCAAGTCTATGTTGATGATATCATATTTGGATCAACTAATGGCACTTTGTGCAAAGAGTTTTCTGACCTAATGCAGAAGGAGTTCCAAATGAGCATGATGGGAGAACTTATGTTCTTCCTGGGAATTCAGATTCATCAAGGCAAATCAGGTATACTCATTCACCAATCAAAATATACTAAAGAACTTCTCAAAAAGTTCAACATGAGTGACTGTAAGCCAATGGCCACCCCCATGCACCCAACTTGCTCACTTGAGAAAGATGAAACCAGCCAAAAGGCAGAGCAGAAAACATACAGAGCTGGAAAGGAAAAGTATAAGTGGCAACTGCACTTTGTTCTGTGATAACACTTCAGCCATAAACCTAACCAAGAACCCTATCTTACACTCTAGAGCCAAACACATTGAAATAAAACACCATTTCATTAGGGACGATGTTCAAAATGGGACTTTGAGCATCCAGTTTGTGGACACTCATAATCAATGGGCTGATATCTTCACCAAGGCATTACCAGAAGATAGATTCGAGTTCATTAAGAAGCATTTCAACATGACCTCCATATCGGACTAGCTCAAGTAGTCATCTAAGGAGTTTTTAAAATTTCTTGCAATTTTATTTTATGTCTTTTAATTTCAGTTTTTACTTTCTGTAATTTGTAAAGAGAAAAACAAAAAATACAAAAATAGTAGGACCACTTTTTGGCTGATGACAAAAAGGGGGAGAAAGAGAGAGAGAGAAAGAAAGGAGAAATAAGTAGAAAAGGAGAGATAAAAAGAAAGAAGGAGAGAAAAAGAAAGAGAGAAAACAGAAGGAGTTGAAAAGGAGAGGAAACAGGGAGAGAGAAAAAGAAAGAAAGAAAAAGAAAGAGTGAAAACAGAAGGAGTTGAAAAGGAAAGGAAATGTGAAGAGAGAAAAAGAAAGAGAGCAAAAAGAAGGAGTTGAAAAGGAGAGGAGAAGAGAAGAAAAGAAAGAGAGAACAAAGAAGGAGTTGAAAAGGAGAGTATCAGACTTAGGGGGAGAGATTGGTCTGAGGGGGAGTAATTCAAAGTCTTCAAGTCATAAGTTAGCAAAATAAGTTAAGGTTTTGTCATCATCAAAAAGAGGGAGATTGTTGGAACCAAGTTGGTTCTAAGTACTTAGGATTTTGATGTTTACAAATGTACTCTATGTAAACTTATTTTGTACTTTGAATTATTAAGTTAAATGCCCCAGAAACTGAAGGAATCAGAAGCAGTGATCAAGGGTTCCAGAAAAATGAATTCTGGAATGACCAGAAGATACTCCAGGAATGTCAAAACATGACCAGAAGATATCTTTAATGGCCCAGATCAGAAGGAATAACAATCAGAATGAAACATGGAGTATACCATTGGAAAGCCTGCCAGAAGGAGAGTTGTTCCAGACAAACAGGAATCAAATATCAATTTTATTCCAGAAGTTATTTTGACCAGAAGATGGCCTGGTAGTGAAAAATTACTTGTTCCAGAAGGTATGTTTATGAGTCCAGAACAAGAGGATCAATCCAGATTTGGCCCAGACCATAAGATAACATGATTCAGGGCATGAAACTAAGTCAAGACAAGAAGAAATGATTTCCAGAATGATCCAGACCTGATCTAAAATCAAAGGTAAAATGCCCAGACTGAAATATTTATTGTCTAGATTTAATTTCAATTTAATCCAGACCAAACCAGAATTAGTCCAGATCAGAGGGAAGATTTCCAGATCAGTGTTTCAGAATTAATTATTTGGTCCAGTGATGGTCCAGATCAGAAAATCAGACCATGGCCCAGTGTTGGCCGAAATAAGAGGGACATAATGTATAGTCCTGCAAAGGCCGAATTCCGAGGATTATAGCATATCAGGTGCGCATCCAAGATGGCCGAAATCAGAAGATTAGAGGGCCAGGAAGTGTGGTCCAGGGAAGGCCGAAATCAGTGGATCACAGCATAACAATCAGTAAGGTCCAGATGTGGACTAGCGCATGAAGATCCAATGGTCCAGATTTAATCAGGAAATTTATACGGTGGAGAATTTAATTTATTTTGATCAAAGGATTAAAAAGATTTATTACAAAAATAAAGTGAGGTGTTGTGGAATTCAGGAGCTGTGGCGGGAAGGAATCAACATATTTAATTGGCCAGTTATTTTGAAAGGAAATATGAAGATATGTTTTTTATTTATATGAAGCCCAATTGGTCAAGTTATTTTTACAGAGAATCCAGCAAGATTCAGCTCGAATTTAAGCATTGGAAGAGGCCCAAATCTGCATCTATAAAAGGAGGCTCAAGGCAGAATACTCAACAATTGAAAATAACAAAAGGGTCACACACTTCCAAAAGCAAACACCCAAATTTTCATAGAAGTCAATTGTGAGTTTCAGCTTTCAAGAAGCAAGTACTCTTGTTATTTTCGTTCCACTGTGTCAAATTTAAGTTGTTGAAGTAGAGTCTACAAGCTGAGGGAGTTAGTAGGGGTAGCAGGTTACTTGGCAATTAGATTCATAGTGTTGTGTGTTAAATCTAAGTTGTTGAAGTAGAGTCTAGAATCTGAGGGAGTTAGAAGAGGTAGCAGGTTACTTGGCAATTAGATTTATAGTGTTGTGATTTCTTCTACAATCTGGGATTGTCAGATTGGTTGAAGACAGGAGCTGCATTCCTCAAAGAAGTCTAGGATTGTTAGACTGTTTGAGAAGACTGATTTAGAGGGTCAGTAGCTAGGTTGTAATTCAAGGTTTGAATTAGTGAAATCCTTCAAGGTGAAGGGACTGGACGTAGCCTCGTTAACGGTGAACCAGTATAAAAACTGTGAGTTTTATTTTTAATTTTTATCCGCTGCTAACTCTGTTTTTAATTATACATCAAGTTTTGTTTTGAAAGTATAAAAACAGAAAAAGATTCAAGTTAAGTCAAACACAATTCAACCCCCCTTCTCGTGTTTGCACGTTCATACAGATCCCTTGTATTCGAATACAGAAGCTGAAACTGTAATTTCAACATTCTCTATTCGAATACAGCATGCCTGTAGTCGAATACAGAAGCCAAAAACAAAACCAGAATGATCAACATCAGAGCATCAGGAACAGAACCAAAATCACAATCATCAACAAAAAACATCAGAAACAGAACTAGAATGATTAACATCAGAACATCAGGAACCGAACTAGAATCAGAATCATCAACACCAGAACATCAGAAACAGAACAAGAATCAGAACGATTAACATCAGAATATCAGGAATAGAACCAGAATCAGAATTATCAACACCAGAACATCAGAAATAGAACCAGAATCAGAATGATTAACATCAAAAAATCAGGAACAGAACCAGAATTAGAATCATCAACTCCAAAACATTAGAAACGGAACCAGAATCAGAATGATTAACACCAGAATCATCAGAAGCAAAACAGAATGATTCACACCAGAATCATCAAAAGCAAAACAGAATGATTCACACCAGAATCATCAAAAGCAAAACAGAATGATTCACACAAGAATCATCAGAAGCAAAACAGAATGATTCACACCAGAATCATCAGAAGCAAACCAGAATCATTCACACCAGAATCATCAGAAGCAAAACAGAATCATTCACACCACAATCATCAGAAGCAAAACAGAATAATTCACACCAGAATCATCAGAAGCAAAACAGAATGATTCACACCAGAATCATCAGAAGCAAAATAGAATGATTCACACCAGAATCATCAGAAGCAAAATAGAATGATTCACACCAGAATCATCAGAAGCAAAACAGAATGATTCACACCAGAATCATCAGAAGCAAAATAGAATGATTCACACCAGAATCATTCTAGAATCATCAGAAGCAAAACAGAATGATCCACACAAGAATCACCACAAGCAAAACAGAATGATTCACACCAGAATCACCAGAAGCAAAACAGAAAGAGTCACACCAGAATCACCAGAATCAAAACAGAATGATTCACACCAAAATCACCAGAAGCAAAACAGAATGATTCACACCAGAATCACCACAAGAAGAAAACAGAATGATTCACACCAGAATCATCAGAAGCAAAACAGAATGATTCACACCAGAATCATCAGAAGCAAAACAGAATGATTCACACCAGAATCATCAGAAGCAAAACAGAATGATTCACACCAGAATCATTAGTAGCAAAACAGAATGATTCACACCAGAGTCATCAGAAGCAAAACAGAATGATTCACACCAGAATCATCAGAAGCAAAACAGAATGATTCACACCAGAATCATTAGGAGCAAAACAGAATGATTCACACCAGAATCATCAGAAGCAAAACAGAATGATTCACACTAGAATCATCAGAAGCAAAACAGAATGATTCACACCATAATCATCGGAAGCAAAACAGAATGATTCACACCAGAATCATCAAAAGAAAAACAGAATGATTCACACCAGAATCATCAGAAGCAAAACAGAATGATTCACTCCAGAATCATCAGAAGAGAAAACAGAATGATTCACACCAGAATCATCAGAAGCAAAAATCCTTCCTGTGTATTCGAATACAGGGGCTCGTATTCGAATACAAGTTTGAAAACTTAAGTTAAATAGAAGCTTGACAGGCTGTATTCGAATACACACATGTTGTATTCGAATACACCTCAAAATCAGTGAAATTTTACTGAGACTTCAACACATTTCAAACTGTTTCTTTTGAAAAATCAGCACAACTCCAAAACAGTTTTATCACTCTTTTAAATCACAAAACTCAGACTTTTACATCATACCAGATTTTCCAGAAGAAATCACTTTCATCAGTTTTAAACCCCTTTTTATTTTGAAATCATCAGCAACACCAGATTTTCATCAACAGAACAGCATGCAAGCATTTCAGCTTTCTCAAACCATCAGAACATCATGCAAGCATTTTAGCTTTTTCAAACATCAGAACAACATGCAAAGCATTCAGCTTTTCTCAAACATCAGAACAACATGCAAAGCATTCAACTTTCTCAAACATCAGAACAACATGCAAAGCATTCAGTTTTTCTCAAACATCAGAACAACATGCAAAGCATTTCAGCTTTCTTAAACATCAGAACAACATGCAAAGCATTCAGCTTTTCTCAAACATCAGAACAACGTGCAAAGCATTCAGCTTTCTCAAACATCAGAACAACATGCAAAGCATTCAGTTTTTCTAAAACATCAGAACAACATGCAAAGCATTTCAGCTTTCTCAAACATCAGAACAACATTAACACATTCAGTCAAACAACAAGCATCACTTAGCAGCAAAATACCACCATAATGCATTTTTGCAATATTGAAAACAGTTTTATGAATATGCTTTATACTCCTCTTCAAAATAACATGCAATGCATTTATCAGCTTTCCCCATAAACAAAACAGTATTGGAATAATTACCCAAAACAGTATGTTGCAGATTTTTAAAACCTCAACAGAATGCATTTTCTTTCATCTTTCAAAATGTCATGTAAAACAGTTTCTTTTTCAAAACAGAAACTCAAATATAATCACACCTCAAACATACATTTACAGTCCTAAAGTGAAATTAGAAAGTGGAAAGTGCCCTTACCCTTGTTGCGTTTTCTGCTACTGCTCACGTGTATGCGTCAAAAACGGCGAAACTCCCGCATGCATTTGCTGCTACGAAACTAGGTTCTTTAGCTCCGTAATGATGTGGGGAATAACTTTTGTACTGGGGGTTTGGTGTTTCGGTGCTTGGATTTCCAAGTAATGGCACTTTTGAGGAACTCCCTCTTTTCACTTTGAAATCGTGACTGGAACAGAAAACAGAAACAGAATGGAAGGGAAAATGGGGTACTGTTACATGCAGTATGGGCAGTGAGGGAGGAGGAATGATGTTCTGATTTCACCATCCTTCTCACTCCTATTTATAGGCTTGTGTGGTGCCACCTCACCCGACACTTGTCTGATTTTCATCACTTTACCCGTCTCGTCGCAATTAGCCGCTAATCCCTTAATTAACTGTCCGTTAATTTAATTACTCGTAATTAAATTAATTTATTCTTAATCTAATAATTTTTAATTCATCCTCCAAAATAAATATTTATATATATATATATATATATATATATATATTTACTCAAAACATACATATATTCAATATTTTACAAATATCCCCAAATACACTTAAAATTAATTTCCATAATTTTAATTAAAAATTAAGGGTCTTACATTGATCATCGTGACAATCATGATACTCTCAATGATCTTCATCATTCCAAAAGAAATCACCCAATCATGAAATTTCAGAGTATAAGAATTTGATACAAGAAAACAACATTTCAAAATGTTAATGTATCAAAAGAAAAAGGGAATGTTTAAAGAAGATTTATAAAAAAGCCATGAACATTGAAAGAAAAGAATGAATGAAACATACTCCCTATTCACAGTTATTAAAAATTGATGTATGTCAATCAAGTTGCTTTTTATACACTTGAATTAGTATGAGATTGAATTGTATTATCATCTCAATGAGGGTTAAACATCCCAAGAAAGATAATGTGTCAACTCATACACATAGTTGAATGAATGTATTCAAAACCAATAGTGGCAACAACTCTTTAATCCAAAAAGAGGTACCTGAAGTGGTGAAAGAATACTTGGAGCTTGAAGAAGCATAAAAAAGAATACTTGGATATTGGAGAGGCATAGAAAAGAATACTCATAACCTGAAGAGGTAGAGCAAATAATATTTGTATACTATTGACTTAATAGTAGATTAAGTATTTAATTGTACTGAGGCAAAAGCTCTTTGTAAGGGGGTGACTAGATGTAGCAACCATTGTTGTGAATTAGAATAAAAATACTTGTGTTTCTTCTCTTTCTAAACTTTGTTATTTTTTTTTAAGTTCTTTATGATTCAACTTTATTTTACTTAAAAACGATTTACAAACAGAAGTTGAAAGTATTGATAAAGAACACATATTTCTAGTTAGCAATTAGATTTGATTTTCATAAATCATCAACACAATTCAAACCCCTTCTTTCTTGTGTTTTGCAGCACCTTTAATTGGTATCAGAGTTTGGCCTCTTGAAGTTTACCGTATAAGTTTAAAGATTCTTTACTGTTGAAAATATCAGTTAAATCATTTGACTTGTTTATTGTTTTGGTTTAATCCAACTTTCAATCTATTTTTGAAATTTAAATTTTTATTTCTTTTAAAATCATGGATTGACAAAAACTATGGTTGTTTCAGATTGAAATTGAAGGTGCAAACACGAGAAACGGGGGTAGAATTGTGTTTGTCAAATTTGAAAATATTTTGCTGATTTGATGACGGCTGGTTGATTTTTATGAATTACTTGGATAAGAAGCAATCCAAATTAGAGGCAGCAAATAATGAAAGCATACATATTAGGATAATGAAAGCATACATATTAGGATAGATAGATTTATCCTGGTTCACCACTAACTTGGCTACACCCAACCCCCTCATTCAAAAGACTTTCATCCACTAATTCAAATACCTTGAATTACCAAACACCTGACCCTCCAAGCCAGTTTTCCCAAACAACCTCACAACCCCAGACTTTTTGAGGAACAAACCACCTTGACCCTACAAGCCAAGTCTTCTCCTAATAGCCTGACAACCCCATATTGAAGAAGAAACTAAACCACTATCGGGTTGGATACAAGAGATTGCAACTTGAGTAGTTGCTTCTAACAAAGCTGATAATAATAATAACTCTCATACTCTAAGAAAAGAACACTCAAAAAATATTTCTCCTTCAAACAAGTGTTTCTTTCTTTGAACTCTAAGATGAATTTGGAATTTGAGCTTGAGTTCTTCTACTCTCTTATGATTTTCGTTGCTTTTCTTCTTCATCCTTGAGTATCTATTTATAGTTAAAATTTCGGCTTCAATTTAGTCCTTGTTTAATTCTGAATTGTATCTTGTTCAGATTGAGTTTGTAAATTCTTTAGATTGATTCTATTCATATTTTGTTGTAGATAAATCTTGATCAAATCTTCTTCAAATCTTCAAATTTTGTTCAAATCTTCTTCAAATCTTGATCAAATGTTCTTCAAATCTTAATTAAATCTTCTTCAAATATTGACCATATTTTCTTTTCAACTTGGTCAAAGATTTTTTTCAATTATGAATTTGAATCACATCTTATTTTAGATTTTCATCAATAATAATTTTGAGTCAAATCTTATTTTAGATTTTCTTCAATTATAAATTTGAATCAAATCTTATTTTAGATTTTCTTCAAAAACATAAATCTTCTTTCATACTCTTTAAAGTCAAATATATTGTTCTCATAAAATACTTTTGTTAACATCAAAACTCTAAATGTAAAATCAACTTGGTTCCAATAGAAATCTCTATCTAATAATAGATAAAATGCATTAGTAGATAATCTATTTCTCAAATGATAATTTCATCTCTTAGCAAGGTCATTTTGAAAAAGTTTTCTTGGCGATCAATCTTGCAGTTAAAAAATTTCAATCTTGATTATTTGTGTTACAATCATATTGTTTATGCCTGAATAATCACTCCTCAATGACATTTTGAGTAATAGAACATAATCTCTATATTGAGATAACTGAATGCTCAAAGAGAAGAACATAAATGGAAATAGATTTTAACTGTGTTCATTGAATAGAATAAAAAAAAATCAATTCTATGTCTGAATTTTAGATGTCATCTTAGATTAGATTATCTATGAAAATACTTGGCTTTATTGCAATTTAGGTCTCTATATTTTCACTAATTCATGGATTGGTCCGCAAATTTTAAAAGTCGACAGTTTTGGTCCCTCCTTTAAATATCTTAACAAAAAAAATGACGGTTTTACATGTATTAAATGATGTGGCATAAGATTTCATGATATAGAATCTTCTAGATGCATTAATTATTCATATTTCATTAATTAAATTACAAAAATGAAAAAAAATTTGAAACTGAAAGTTAAGTTTTTAGAGGATTTTATTGCAATTTTGTAAATGTTAATCATTGTACATCACCGTATTATATGTCATGTTATTTAAAACATGTAATAGCGCCATTTTTGACCAAAACTGTCAAATTTTATAATATAGGGATCAATTTCGTTAATTGATAGAAATAGAGGGACTAAAACTGCAATTAAGCAAAAAAATCTCATCATGTGATTAATCTACAATGTAGTTGGAAACTCAATTGAGAATCAATGATCTGCATAAATTTTTTTTTTTTAAATTGTCTTGATGTCTTTGTGATAAATCTTTATCAGATTTTTGTTTGTGTCCTTGAAACTCTTCAAAGACTAACTAGACAAAACATTTGTGCTTCAATGAAGAGTCAATATGTTAATACTTAAATTTATTTGATGATGAGATGAAGTATTAGTCGATACAATAAAATTGTTAGTGCAAAATAATGGAAACGTTATGGTGCATTTAAGCAATGTTGAGACTAACAAAGTACGAAGAAGTTTATTAAAACTTCAATGATATATGTTTTGTGTTTAAATATGTAGGTAATTTACTAGAAGAAGTGATCAATAATTTAACCTTACACTTAAAAGTTAAACTCTGAAGGTTGAATGGTGAAAGATTGATGTCTTTCATCAAAGCAAATGTTTGGAGGATACCTACCCTCTAGTCAAAATCAAGATGAAATTCAACTCTGCATTTGATGATAAGGTCAATCAAAATCTATCAAATGATCATTCATCTTTTGGAAGAAGCAGCATGAGCATGAAGTCGGAGTCAACTGAAAGTTTATTTCTTTGGTGGTTCAAATCTTTTCATCTGATGTGATTCATAAACAACACATTAGAAAGTGTAATAAACATGATTATTTTTGAAGAAGATTGAACTACAAGTAAAGGACTAAAATTCTCTCGTAGAAGATCATCATCTATTGTATCATCTGATCCCTCCACTAGAGAATTTAAGAATGATCAACGAGTTCATCTAATATTCAAGTGTATTATCGATTGATCAAACTCTTGGAAAAATGAGAACCTCTAATGGGCTACCTTGGCAATTCTTTGATTGCAAAGTCTAAAGTTATTCATCTGTTTGCTCGAGAGAAGATATTTAGCTATGATGCATAGTGTGCATGAATTATCTGGGAATTATTGTTATAAAGTCAAAGCTCGAAAGCAAAAGATTGCATTTATTGATTAATGTGCCAGAAGAAAGAAAGATCGAAACAAAGCTAATTTTGCATCTGGTTAGAAGATCATCTAAAAGAGTAATTGGCAAACTCTAGTAAGACAAGAGTAAAAACAAAATTGTTAAATCATCCTTGTCTGTCAACTGATCAGATACTCTGCAGTTTATTTTAATATTTAAATTCATAATACTTGTTTGTTTTGTAGTATATGTTTATGCTTTTCTATCATATCTTTTGCCTTTGATTTTCTAAGAAATAACTTTATTCCTTTTTATGCGTTTATTTTTTTTTACCTTTATTTTTGGTTTATTCTCTTTATGTCTATTCCTCTTATTTCTATGACATCCTCTAATTGAAAATCATAAGCTTTTATTTTTAAAGTTATTGAAACTTAAAATATAAAATATTTATTATAATCAAGTAAATTTAGCTTATTTGCTTTTCTATGTTTCGTAGTTTATATGTCTCTTTGTTTTTATTCAAAGTTTTATTTTAACAAATTTCTCTTTACTCTGTGCAATTTTAACTCTTTGTCTTGTTTTCTTTAAATTTTAATTAATTTTTTTATTTAAAATATATATTTATCTCATTTTTCCGTTCACAACTTTTCATCCTCTTTTATTCATCGTCTTAAGTCTTTAAATAAGTTATGTGTGCATAAATATCTGTCAAGTCATTGTGTAACATTTTTCTCTCACCTTTTAAGTTCTTTAAGACTCTCATTATTACATCTTCTTTTTTTCGAAATACTTTCTTAAGAATATAGCTATTTATATCCCTTTTTGTTGTTTTCTATTTCTTTCAAACTGCACTTCGTCTGCTAAGAGAAGGAAATCACTTTCCTCTCTTGAGAAGCAAGAAATCCACCATCTGAAGTTGTTTCAATGATGAGCGACATTCTTCTTAAACAATTTAAAGATTTGTTCTTAAAAGATATAGATTTTAGGATTCTTTTTTAGGATAGTTCGTTAGAATTTTGTTTACCTTTCCATTAGTGATTGTAATCTATTTCTAAATATTAATGAAATTTTATATATTTTTTTCTTATTTCTACTTCATATTTATTTCTTTCAGAATTCCTTCTCTTTATTTGCATATTTATGTGTGATGTGTACTTGTGTGTTTAATACTTTGAGTGTCTTTTTTCTTCTTCAATTTTTGCATTAATTGTGTGTTTACCTTGTCTTTGCATTTCTAAGTGCTTGTGTGTTTGATCTTCCTTGGTATTTTCATTTAATATATGTGTATTTACTCGCTTTAATTCCTATGTCCATTTCTAATTTCACCCATTTTTTATAATGACAATGAGGAGAAAAATATAGAAAATATACCAGTACAATTAATTGTTTGTTTGTGTGTTTGTGTTGCATTTGATTGTTGCATCATTTGTATTTGATTGTTGTATCATCTGCATCTGAGTGTCATCTGCATATCATTTGAATATGTCATTATTATGATAGTTATTTACAATTCACTCTTGTATTGAAAGACTTAATATCCTCTAAAAATCGTGGATTGTTCTATTGTGCTTAACATACTAAAAGGAACAATAATACAAAGGCTTAACATCTCCAGGAATTGTGATTGTTAATCAATAGATTCATAGGAATATGTAAATTCAAATGAAAAAAAGTTATCAAAATTATGACAGAATTTTGTGTATCTTGACTATTTGCTTATTCATTTACTTTTAATTTCTATTTTAATTTACATTTGTGTATAAAATATATAGAATAATTTAATAAGGTTGAAATTCTTAGAAATCATGTTTATCATATTTAGGGGGTGAACCAGAATATTTATTTAAAACATCTTTCATAAAGAAGTACAAAAGATTATTAAGTTAACCAATTTTTGATTACTACACTCGGGGGAATACTTTTTAAATTTTATTTTGTGAAGGAAAATTGTTCATTAATTGTATAATTGTTTGTCATCATAAGAAAAAAAGGGAGATCGTTAGTGCAAAAATGATTTTAACTATAGTAATTTGATTGATATTTTGATGATAACAAAAACAATAAGAACAAGCATCCCTAACTATATTTGCTAATGTGTAGACTAAGTTAGAAGATAAAATTTATATCAATGACTATTTATTTTAAGATAACATATTTTATGAGTAAGCTACATATAATAATCTGAGTGTTAATAAACACAATGAATATTATTACCTAATTAACGAGTAATTATGTTTACTAATAGAGCAAACCATTATATATTAATGAGAGACATTGCAACGAACATCTGATTGTTCATATCCTAGTCAAAACAAAGGATATATAAGACAATGAATAATCCTATGATCACAAAAGAAAAGAGAACAAATATTATCGTCTATCTCTGACAAAAGTCAACTATGCGTCAAGACTTTGTTGATAATCTGATTCGAATAACAAGAATATATATGAATAAATCCTTTGAGAAAGTCAATGCTCTGATAAATATCTAATCCTCAGATGAAGAAAATGACTTTGAAAATTCTATGAAACACTGTTTCCCCCGATAAAGCTATCATCTACAAAAGTCAATGTCTTTGGTCAATAAGTCAACATCGAAGATGACTTAAGTTATTGATATTCATTTGAAGACAAAATTCGAAGTGAAATTTTTTTGTTCCTATGTGACACGACATCATAACATGCAAATGATTTATATCCTCTAGTTAGTACAATACAACTATCCATGTAGTACAACAACAACCTGCAATAGTATTATTAAAAGTAAACATCTTTTAACGGCTCAATATACTATTGCTAGGTGTCAAGATCTCAAACGCCACTATTCCTAACATATATATTCTTCATTATTTAAATAGAAACATTTTAAAACTGAAGAAGGTTGATGAAATCCGATTTGATGATGTTCAATTATTAATGTTTGATATGAAGAACGATAATCAATGAAGTTGATCATCGTGATGATCATGATACTCTCAATGATCTTCATCATTCCAAAAGAAAGAACCCAATCATGAACATTCTGAGTATAAGAATTTGATATAAGAAAAGAAATTTTCAAAATGGTTAATGTATCAAGAGAAAAAGACAACATTCAAAGAAATTTCTAAAAAAGCCACGAACACATCAAAAGAAAAGAATGAACGAAAAATCCTCTTTGTTGATAGTTATTAGAAATTGATATAAATCAATCAAGTTTTTTTTTTATACACTTGAATTGATATAAGAACTTAATTGTATTATCCTCTTATCGAGAGTTAAACGTATGAAGAAAGATTATGTGTCAACTCAGACAGATACTTGAATGGATGTTTTCAAGTCTGATAGTGGCAACATCTCTTTAATCCAAAAAGATGTACCTGAATAGGTGAAAGAATGCTTGGAGTCTGGAAAGATAGAGAAAAAATACTCGAATTCTAGAGAAGTAGAGAAAAGAATATTCGTAGTTTGAAGAGGTAGAACAAATAATACTTGTATGCTATTAATGTAATAGTGGATTAAGTCTTCAATTGTACTGAGATAAAATTTTAGGCAACATTTCTCTGTAAAGGGATGACTAGATGTAGCAATAGTTGTTTTGAACTAGTTTAAAAATACTCGTGTGTCTTCTCTTTCTCAACTGTGTTATTTGATTTATGTTCTTTATGATTCCACTTTATTTTACTTAAAAATGATTTACAATCATAAGTTGAATGTTTTAATAAAGAACACATATTTCTATCTAGCAATCAAATTTGATTTTCATAAATAGTGAATACAATTCAAACCTCTATTTCTTGTGTTTTTTAACACCTTTAAAAAATGTATCTGTACCCTACTCATACTCGTGCAGATATCCGTTATACAGATTTTTAGAAGTTATTGAAGTATTCGTGGATATTTGTGAATGTTGGTGTATATCAAAAATTATTTTTTGTAGTTTTGTACGTACATGTATTTACCATAGATATTGTAGGTACGAGAACTTTTGTCAACCTTACGTCCATTGTAGTTCTACCTGACTATAGGGATATTGCGCGGTTCCCACACACAAAATTGCAAATATCAAGACAATAAGTTCAATTCAAACCAATGAAAATAGGTAGATTCTTATTCACCCATAACTTCTTGTCTAGTCAGTTAAGCCTTTGTGATTGCACATATACGCCCTCCAAAATTTAGCATTTTACTATTTCTGTTTCACCTTCTTCCATTTGCAAATGGAGATTCACTCTTTCTCACTTTCAAGAGGAGTCTTTCTGTTTTCTCCTTCTTCTTCTTGTTGATTATATAATTTAGGACTTATTTCTTAACGAAATTATACCTTTAATTATTATTATTTTGAACTAGTAGAATACTTGTGATTTCGTTGGGATTATTTATTGTTGAAGCGTGCTTAATGAAAGGTTGCACAATTGAAGATAAAACTTAAACATATTGTAAAATGAAATAGCAATTATAAAACTAAGAATAGGACAACTTATAAAAAAAGAATGAAGGCAATCAAAGATAAACAAATATGCATAGATATTATTACAGAATAATAATTTATTTATCAAATTCAGATCAAATTTGTATTCTCTCCATTAAGAATGAAGGCAATCAAAGATAAATAAATATGCAGAGAGTTTAATAACCTACTAATTGGATTTGTGGCTATTAATCCTAATTAATGTAGGTGGAAAATGCATAAGAAATGAGGTTTGAATTGTGTATTTAATTTTTAAGAAATTTCTAGCTTAACAAATGGTGAAAATAAAACAAGTAAAAACATAGGCAATAAACAAAAGGAAGAGGAATAACACAATAATTTATCCTGGTTTACTACAAACTCAGTAGCTACGTCCAGCCCCTTAGCTTAGAAGGATGTAATCAAGTAATTCAAACCAAATTATAACCATTTAATTTCATAAGTTAAGTCTTCTCAACATCCAACTTGAAAACCACAAGTCGTTGAGGATTTACAAACACTATCGAGCCAAGTTACACAAGTGTTTAGTTTTTGTTTTTGGGTTTACTCTTACTAGAGAATGGTTACAACTATTGCTCATAGACATAGCACAACTAGAATGACATTACAACTGAGTGCTAAATAAAATATAAGCATTTGATGATTGATTGATATTCAGCTCGTATATTTTTTTTCTTATTGCTTCATGTCTTGTTCCTCAAGTGGGGAGAACTTTTTATAGATGTCAATTGTTTAAGCTTTTCAAATTGCTTCTTCTTCTTCCAACGTTCTGATTCCAACATTCAGATTATTTTATTTTGTTTACTTGAATTTTCTAATCTTCCTGTTGCATTCAAGTTCTAATGATCGTTGCTTTGGATTGTGTTCAGATGTTTAGTCAATCATTGCTTTGAATTTGTTCTTAGTTCTTGAGCTTTGAATTTTCTAATTGTTGTTTGACGGTTTCTGAAATTCATTTCTTGATTGTTGTTTGTCATTTACTGAAATTTAATTCATGATCGTTGCTTTGATTTCAGGATCTTCTATCTTTGATTGCATAGATATGTTGTCTTAAATTTGAATTGGACAATTTCTATTTAATGAGATATTCAATTCGGTGCAATTAAGAATGTAACTGAGTGGACACTTTAATCCATTCAAGTGTGGACAAAATTAACCGCTTGAACATTTGAATCTTCAGTATTAGAAATAGAGGCGGCGAGCCTTCATCAGATTCTGTTTTTGAGTCGTGTGTAGAATGTGTCTTTAGAGTCAGCTTCCAGAGTCATGACTTATATAAGAGTCAGAGTTGTTGACTTTTTCCAAAGTCATTGACTTTTTTATGTTGCGCTGATTTTTTTAAAACTATCCATCTATTTACCATAACTTATGATAACATCACAAGTTTCTGTAAAATCTTTTATCTAATTTTTAGTTTTCAAGCTTTTATAAATTTAAATTACCAAATAACATTAACTTTTTTTTATGAAGCTTTTAACTTTTAACTTTAGTTTTAACGTAGCTTTTAAACTTAAAAATAGTTGGGCCAAACATTATTAATGTGGGTTTTCATAACAAATGATATAATTGATGACATTCAACGTTAATAAGAAAAAAAAAACGAAATCTAATTTAATATCTCGTGTCAATATATTTCATAATAACAAACTAGCTAGTATTTCATTGCATCATTCTTAATGTGGGGTTGCTTTTCTTCATTGCAACATTATTGGAAAAAAAGTTCATAAGATGAAAGCTCACTTATAGCTGATAGTTGTCGAAAGTATTTGAGGATTTAAATATTTTTTTTCAACATTATTTATTGTAATTAATTTTACTTTTATTTTCAAATTTGATATGCAAAATAAGAAATGTTATTTCAATGCAACATTATTAATGTTGGATTGGTTTTCTTGAATGACAAAATTGGCATTCTACACAAAGTTATTATAGTTAGGTGTTATTGTTGACGAGGAATGAATAATAGGAATTTCAATTATTTCTTTTAATTGCCTTTTAATATATGGAGCCTTATCTCCTATTATCATATTTAACCCAATCTTATGTTGAAATACCGTAGCTACCATAAATAGTCTATTTTGAATATTTAAACTAATTCTCTTAGTTACCCAATTTAATAGATATCGATCTAGCTATTTGTATTTTTAAGGGTTTTTCTAATTTTTCCCATTTACTAAACAATGCTTTTGTTGCTATGTAAATGCTTGCTCCGGTGTTTATAAAAGCTTCAATTACTTTATTTTCTTTTTCAATAATAACTAACATATTTACTATTCGGATTCTGTTTCTTCTAAATAACATAGTTCATCTTCTATATATTCATATCAACTACAATCACTATCACTTAATTCTTCTTCTAAAGGCTCTTGATTATATACTTGAAATACTTTTCTTATTATTTTTTATTTATTTTTCCTTATGGTCCTTATCTTTCTTTTGTGGACATTCATTGGCATGATGACCTTCTACATTACATATCCAACATATGCATATCTTTTTTCTTTTTGGACAATATTTTCTTGGTGTTTGTCTTTTCATTCTAAAATACTTTTTTCTATTATTTTTATAAGCCTTTTTCTTTGGATAAGTCTTTCTTAGTTTATGATTTTTTATTTTTATGTTACTTCTTAATTTTCTTCTTTAGTTTCTATTTGTTTTTTCCTATTTATCTATTTTCTTCTTCAACTATCCTTAATTGTTCAATTAATTGTTGAATTTCTTCAATATCGTTAGATCTTCTTGTTTAAGTCTTTTATTGTTATACTTCTATTATTTTCTTCGTGATCTAAAAGATTTTCTAGATAATAAGGAATCTATTGGATTTTATAAATATTTTCATCTTCATCAATTTCTTTTTCTCTATTTATTTTCATATATTATTATTTTCGCTACGTCCATTTTTAATTCAATGGATGTATAATCTGCAATTTTATTAGTATTTTTTTAAATAAATGATATTTTTAATAATTTCGTTCATCATATTATTTAATTAATTTATACATTATTTCAATTTCTTTTGATATCCTCATTTTTATTTAGTTATTTATTTATTTTTTCAAATTATGTGACCAATCAAAGTTTTTCTAGTAGTGTTTCACTCATTTCAAACTTCAAATTTAAATTTCACTTTCACTCTTAATTCTCTACTTCTTCCTCCATTCCAAACTTATATCTCCTCGCACAAAATATTTTTCTCTCTCTTCAACTCATTTCAAATTTCACTCTTGATTACCTCTTTATATTCTTCTCGGAGACTTTGTTTGCCCGTTTGAAGAGGAGGGAAGAAATAGCTTTAAAAAAAAGGAAGGAAGAAATATAAGGAATGAAGAGTTTTAAAAAAAACTGTTTGGAGAGGTTAGTTTTTATTCATAATACAAAATCTTCTATTTTAGGGAACTCAATAATTGAATTAGAGGAGAATTTTGAAATGCTTGGATAAATTCTTTAAATTATTTGTATGTTGTTATAATACTCTATAAATTAAATATGATATAATATATCCCGCGATTCTTTAACTTAATTTTAGGTAACAATTCAATCTTTATCTTTTTTTCTTCTGATTTGCTCCTTTAATTTATTTTAAGTAACGATTTGATTTATGTCTTAAAATGTCAATAATGTTGTCCTTTTTTGTACAGAAACTCAGAAAATTCATCAAAATCTTCAACAAAACCCATAAATTTCATTACCAATTTCAACAAAATTCATATATTCATCAAATTCATAACTCAAAAATTCAAATAAACTTATATTTTCATCTCCAACAACATCAAATTCATCAAATAAAGAATGAAAATATGAATTTATTTGAAGATTTGAGTTATGAATTTGATGAAATTTGCATTATGTTGAAGATGACAATTAATTTTATGAGTTTTGTTTGAAATTTTTGATAAATTTTCTGAAATAAAAAAAGGATAACATTGATGACATTTTAAGACATAAAAAAATCAAATTGTTACTTCAATTAAGTAAAAGACCAAATCGAAAAAAATAAATAAGTAAATGACTGAATTGTTACCTGAAATTAAGTTAAGGGACAACATGAGATTGTGCATCAAGTTATCACAACTTGACTTGAATGACACAAATCTTTTACATTCGTGTATACTTTTTGAATAAGATGATCTATGATGATCTCTGAATGAGTTTGATGGACTTTTAATCAAGCTTCTGCACTTTTGTGATAAGTGAGTTATATCTTGATGTAAGTTCTTGTTTTTGCAAGTTTTGAGCTCTGTTCTGTGAGTTATAACTTGTGAATAAGCTCCAATGTGTTACAACCTGTAAGGGTGAAGATCTTTGAGGATTCATAAACATTATGAGTTTTTAGTTGACTTCAGAATGTTAGTTGGGTTATTTATGTCTAGTGCAGGAAAAATGTGTTCCAATGCACATCTTTCCATGCTAATAGTTCCTCTCATTAATGAACAGTGCAAGTACAATGATGTTACCCACTTTTCAGTCACTTTTGTACTTGTGTACTTTTTCATAGGAACCTTCTAATCTTGTAACTTTCTGATGTTCATAAAATTGCAGTTAGAGTTATGCAGAACTGTTGGAACATAATGTGTGAATTTAAAAATTGTTGAAGTCCCACATTGGAAAAATCTTATATGTTGAGTAGTTTTCATCACTATATAAAGATTTTAAAACTTTTGTTGAAGTCTCACATTGGATAGAAAACATGTGTGGATTTGCTTCCATCACTATATAAAGAGTGTCAATTTATTGTGAAAAGCACACCAAAATTGGATGCATTTCCTAACTTTCTCTTTTCTCTCTCTTATATTCTGCTCGATTATTTCCGAGCCACTTCTCCCCTTTCTTTATGTCCCTTCGATTTTTAGTGGTTCTAATACCACTTCCTTTAGAGGGGTTTTTATGCCGTAGTCCCTTCAATTTTAAAGTGGTCATAATACCACTATCCTTTAAGAGCGGTTTTTATACCGTAGTCCCTTCGATATATGAGTGGCTTTAACCGCCGTATTGTGAGTGGCTTTAACCACTATATCGAGAGTGACTTTAACCGTCATATTGAGAGTGACTTTAACCGCCATATTGAGGGTGTAATTCTAGAACGGTTTTCTACAGTGCAGTGGACCTCCGATACAGTGAATCTGAGCTGTTTTATACTGGGGACGTCGTGGTTGATAGTCTGTCTTGCACAATTTGGGTAGTGCTGCGAAACGTCTTAAAGAGAGCGACCTAATCCACGACTCAACCCAACAATATCTTTGGGACATAAATTGATTTTCAAATAGTTATCGAAATTCAAAAACCAACAATTTTAAGACACCTCTTTCTATCATGTCAACCGAAGAAAGCTGAATAATGATTACCATTGGATCTGTTTCTTTGAGGCAAACAAAAAGGATAAGAAAGCTGAAGAATTAACCCATGGGAGGGTAATGATTACCTCTATAAGAATTATATTCTTAATGGACTTGCTGATGATCTGTATGAATACTACAGTTCCAGCAATACTGCTAGACAGGTTTGAGATGCTATAAAGAAGAAATATGATACCGAGGAAGTTGGAGATAAAAAGTGTGCTGTAGCCGCTACCTCAAGTATCAGAGTATCAGATGACGGATCCGTGGAGGTTCAATCTCGTGAAATTCAAATGACAGTTCATGAGATCATCACTTAAGGTATGACTTTATATGAATTTTAAATTGATTGTTATTATCGACAAATTGTCCTTGTTTGGAAGGATTTCAAAAAAAAAAATTCTCTGAAGCGTAAAACAAAAGAATTTTCTCTAAAGAGTATAATAACCCGTCTCTAGAGATAAAAAAAAAATCTTGTTTATTATTTTTTTTAGAATATGACAAGTTTGCTTACTCTATAGGGGGCAGATTTGTACACCAATTTCAAATATGATATTTTTGTTAGCAAATGGTACACGTGATCCATGTTTAAATTAAATGTTGAAATTAAGAATGTCTCCTTCTGTTTACATGTTGTGTGATTTTAATATTTGACATGCTAGACTCAGTCACGTGAACACATGTAATTTCAAACTTAAGTAACTCTGGTTTAATACCAATGTTATCTTTAAATGATTTTAAAAAAATGTGATTTTTGTAGTTAATCTAACATAACAAAGAGTTCACATATATCTGTAGTTAGAGAATCTGAATCTTTAGATTTAATACACTCTAATATATGTGAACTTGATGGAACACTATGAAGAAATGGAAAACGTTATTTTATTACTTTTATTGACGATTACTCTGTTTATACTTTTGTATATCTGATGAAAAATAAAAGTGAAGCGCTTGACATGTTTAAGATATTTGTAATTGAAATTGAAAATCAATTTAGTAAAAAGGTTAAGATGTTTCGTAGTGATAGATGAACAACATATGATTCTAGTTTATTTAATGAGTTTTATAAAACTCAAGAAATTTTACATGCAACCACATCACCTTATTAACCTGAAATGAATGATAAAGCTGAAAGAAAGAATAGAACTTTGACGTTGCTATTATGCTTAACTCTGGTGCTGCATCTCATTGGTGGGGGGAAATTATTTTGATTGTTTGCTATATTTTGAATAGAGTTCCAAAAATCTAAAAGCAAAACTGAAGGTGCAAACACGAGAAGGGGGGGTTGAATTGTGTTTGACTGACTTGAATACTTTTTCGTTTTAAAACAAAACCTGTTATGTATGAATTAAAACAGAGTTAGCAGCGGATATAAAGTAAATAAAAACTCAGAATTTTATACTGGTTCACCGTTAACTAGGCTACGTCCAGTCCCTTCACTTTGAAGGATTTCACTAATTCAAAAACCTTGAATTATCAAGTACCACTGACCCTCCAAGTCAGTCTTCTCAAAAAGTCTAACAACCCTAGACTTTTGAGGAAAAGAACCTTGAATCTAATTGCTAAGTAATCTGCTACTTCTTCTGACTCCCTCAGATTGTAGACTCTACTTCAACAACTTAGACCTAACACATCGGAAAGAAAAACTTAGAGTACTTGCTTCTGGAAAGTGAATACTCACAATTGACCTCACTGAAAACTCAAGTATTTTGCTTTTGGAAGTGTATGACTCTCAAGTATTTTCGATGATGAGTCTTCTGCCTTGAGCCTCCTTTTATAGATGAAGATTAGGGTCTCTTCCATGATTAAATTTGAGATGTATCTTGTCTAGATTCTCTTGCAAAAATAACTTGGCCAATCGGGTTTCACTTAAATAAAAAACATATCTTTTTAGCTCCAGATTGCATTCGAAATTAACTTTGGCAATCCTGTTCTTGATTAATTCTGGACCAAATCTTTCTTCTTGCCAATAGCTTCTGAAATCCCACAAGACTTCAATTTATTTTTGTATCAAATCCTCTTAATACTTTGATCAAATTTCTATTAAAACTTAATCAAGTCTTATTCGAATTTAATCAAGTCTCCACTGATTATCATCATGATTAAATCTGGACCATTTGATCTTCTGATCTCGACCACATCTGGACTTGTTTAATCTGACCTGCGCCACATCTGCGATCTTCTGATCTCGGCCAACACTGGATCATATGAACTAATCTGGACTATTTTATGATTTTCTGATCTCGGCCAACACTGGGCCATGATACTTAAGTCTGGACCATTTTACATTAATCCTCTGAAATTTATCATTTAATCTAGACATGAATTTTACCTTTTGATCTGGACACTTATCCTCTGATCTGGACATGCTATCTTCAGGTTTGGATTGAATCTGAATTAAATCTAGACAATCATTTCTTCTGGTCTGGACTGAATTTTATAATCACTGCCAAGCTATCTTCTGGTCAAAATAAAGTTTGGACCAAGTCTGACTTATGATTCCTTCTGGTTTGGACCAAGTCTCCCTCTGGTAGGCTTCATTCTGGTCTGGACCAGGTCTCCTTCTGGACTCTGCTTCCTTCTGATCTGGGCCAGGAAAGATATCCTCTGATGATGTTTTTGACATACTATGATATCCTCTGGAGGTGTATCCTCTGGTGCCTTATGTATGCATCCTCTGGTATCTTCTGGAGGTGTATCCTCTGGTCTGATTTTAATCTCTGGTAACTCATCTTCTGCCTCTGGTGACTCCATCTTCTGCCTCTGGTGACTTCATTTTCTGGTGGCATTTAATATATTAATTCTAAGTACAAAATAAGATTACATGGAGTGCTTTTGTAAACATCAAAATCCTAAGTATGTAGAACCAACTTGGTTCCAACAATCTCACCCTTTTTGATGATGACAAAACCTTAACTTATATTGTTAGCTTATAACTGGAAGTACTTGAAATACTCCACCTCAGACCAATCTCTCCCCCTAAGTCTAATAATGACTTTTTCTTATCCTTTTCAACTCCTTCTTAAATCACTCTTTCTTTTCTTCTCTTCTCCTCTCATTTTCAACTCCTTCTTTATTCTCTCTTTCTTTTTCTCTTCACATTGCCTCCCCTTTTCAACTCCTTCTCTTTTCACTCTTTCTTTTTCTCTCTTTATTTTTCCCTCTCCCTGTTTCCTCTCCTATTCAACTCATTCTCTTACTCTTTCTTTTTTCACTCTTTATTTTTCTCTCTCCTTGTTTCCTCTCCTTTTCAACTCCTTCTCTTTTCATCTCTTTCTTTTTCACTCCCCCTTTCTTTTTATCTCTCCTTTTATACTTATTTCTCCTTCTCTCTCTCTCTCTCCCCCCCTTTTTGTCATCAGCCAAAAAGAGGTCCTACTATTTTTGTATTTTTGTTTTTGTCTTTACAAAGTACAGAAAGTAAAAACAAGATAATAAAAGACATAAAGTAAAATTACAAGAAAATTAAAAACTCCTCAGATGACTACTTGAGCTAGTCAGATATGGAGATAATGTTGAGATGCTTCTTGATGAACTCGAACTTATCTTCAGGTAATGCTTTGGTGAAGATATCAGCCCATTGATGATCATTGTCCACAAATTGGATGCTTAAAGTCCCTTTTTGAACATGGTCCCTAATGAAATGGTGTTTTATTTCAATGTGTTTGGCTCTAGAGTGTAAGATAGGGTTATTGGTTAGCTTTATGGCTGAAGTGTTATCACAAAGTAAAGGGATATTGCTTTCAAAGATGTTGTAATCTTCAAGTTGTTTCATCCAGATTAACTGTGAGCTACATCCTGCTGTTGATATATACTCAGCTTCAGCTGTTGGCATGACAATGGTGCTTTGTCTTTGGCTTGACCAAGAGATCAATTTATCACCTAAGAATGTGCAAAAACCTAAGAATGTTGCCACTTGTACTTTTCCTTTCCAACTTGTCTCCAGCATAGTCAGAGTCGCAAAAACCTCTTAGTTTGTAGGTGGGGGTTTTCTTGTATAACAAGGTAAGGTTGGTGGTTCCTTTAAGGTATCTCAAGATTCTTTTGACAGCAGTTAAATGGGATTCCATAGGGTCAGCTTGAATACGGGCACAGACACAAACACTAAAAAAAATGTCAGGTCCCGATTTCAAGCTGACCCTAGGGAATCCCATTTAACTGCTGTCAAACGAATTCTGAGATACCTTAAAGGAACCACCAACCTTACCCTGTTATACAAGAAAACCCCCACCTACAAACTCAGAGGTTTTTGTGATTCCAACTATGTTGGAGACAAGCTGGAAAGGAAAAGTACAAGTGGCAACTGCACTTTCTTAGGTGATAATTTGATCTCTTGGTGAAGCAAAAGACAAAGCACCATTGCCATGTCAACAGCTGAAGCTAAGTATATATCAGCAGCAGGATGCAGTTCACAATTACTCTTGATGAAACATCAACTTGAAGATTACAACATCTTTGTAACCAATATTCGTTTGGTCTGTGATAACACTTCAGCCATAAACATAACCAAGAACCTATCTTACACTCTAGAGCCAAACACATTGAAATAAAACACCATTTCATTAGGAACCATGATCAAAAAGGGACTTTAAGCATCCAGTTTGTGGACACTGATCATCAATGGGCTGATATCTTCACCAAAGCTTTACCAGAAGATAGGTTCGAGTTCATCAAGAAGCATCTCAGCATTACCTCCATATCTGACTAGCTCAAGTAGTCATCTTAGGAGTTTTTAAAATTTCTTGTAATTTTATTTTTTGTCTTTTACTTTCTGTTTTACCTTCTGTAATTTGTAAAGAGAAAAACAAAAAATACAAAAATAGTAGGACCTCTTTTTGGCTGATGACAAAAAGGGGGAGAGAGAGAGAGAGAGAAAAAGGAGAAATAAGTAGAAAAAGAGAGATAAAAAGAGAAGAAGTTGAAAAGGAGAGGAAACAGTGAGGGAGAAAAATAAAGAGATGAAAAGAGAAGGAGTTGAAAAGGAGAGGAAACAGGGAGAGAGAAAAATAAAGAGAGAAAAAGAAAGAGTGAAAAGAGAAGGAGTTGAAAAGGAGAGGAAATGTGAAGAGAGAAAAAGAAAGAGAGAATAAAGAAGGAGTTGAAAAGGAGAGAAGAAGAAAAGAAAAGAAAGAGTGAAAAGAGAAGGAGTTGAAAAGGAGAAAAAAAAGTCAGTATCGGACTTAGGGGGAGAGATTGGTCTGAGGGGGAGTAATTCAAGTCTTCGAGTTATAAACTAGCAAAATAAGTTAAGGTTTTGTCATCATCAAAAAGGGGGAGATTGTTGGAACCAAGTTGGTTATAAATACTTAGGATTTTGATGTTTACAAAAGCACTCCATATAATCTTATTTTGTACCTTGAATTATTACATTAAATACCACCAGAAATTGAAGATTGCAGAGACAGAAAATGCATCCAGAATGCATCCTGGAATTACCAGAGGATACACCAGGATGTCAAAACACTACCAGAGGATATATTTGCTGGCCCATATTAGAAGAAAGAAAAGTAAGAAGGAGACCTGGACCAGACCAGAAGGAAGCCTGCCATAGGGAGAGTTGTTCCAGACCAGAAGATGTCAAATGTCAGAATTATTCCAGAAGTTATTCTGACCAGAAGATGGCCTGGCAGTAAAATAATAAACAGCCCAGACTTGATCCAGACTTAATCAGAGGGTAAATTAATGGGTCCAGAACAAAGAAATTAATCCAGATTTGACCCAGACCAGAAGATAGCATGGTTCAGGGTATGAAACTAAGTCTAAACCAGAAGAAATAATCTCCAGAATTGATCCAAAACTGATCCAAAACAGAAGGTAAAATGTCCAGACTGAAGTATTATTTGTCCAGATTTAATTTCAGTTTAATCCAGACCAAGTCTAGAGTTGGTCCAGATTAGAGGGAAGATTTTCAGATCAATGGTTCAGATTTAAGTATTTGGCCCAGTGTTGGCCGAGATCAGAAGATCAGACCATGGCCCAGTGTTGGCTGAAATCAGAAGGTCAGGATGTGTGGTCCAGCAGTGGCCGAGATCAGAGGATTACAGCAGATCAGTTTGCTAGACTAGGATGGCCGAGATCAGAAGATCAGAAGGTTAGGAAGTGTGGTCCAAGGATGGCCGAAATTAGAGGATCCAGAATTGATCCAAAACTGATCCAAAACAGAAGGTAAAATGTCCAGACTGAAGTATTATTTGTCCAGATTTAATTTCAGTTTAATCCAGACCAAGTCTAGAATTGGTCCAGATTAGAGGGAAGATTTTCAGATCAATGGTTCAGATTTAAGTATTTGGCCCAGTGTTGGCCGAGATCAGAAGATCAGACCATGGCCCAGTGTTGGCTGAAATCAGAAGGTCAGGATGTTTGGTCCAGCAGTGGCCGAGATCAGAGGATCACAGCAGATCAGTTTGCTAGACCAGGATGGCCGAGATCAGAAGATCAGAAGGTTAGGAAGTGTGGTCCAAGGATGGCCGAAATTAGAGGATCACAGCATATCACATAGTATGGTCCAGATGTGGACTAGCGCAGAAGATCAAATGGTCCAGATTTAATCAGGAAGATTAACGGTGGAGATTTTAATTTATTTTGATCAAAGTATTGGAAAGATTTGTTACAAAAATAAAGTGAGGTATTGTGGAATTCAGGAGCTGTTGGCGGGAAGAATCTAAAGACATAATTGGCCAGTTATTTTTGAAAGAAAATCTGAAGCTTAAAAAAGATATGTTTTTTATTTAAATAAAGCCAATTGGTCAAGTTTTCAGTGAGGTCAATTGTGAGTTCCAGCTTTCAAGAAGCAACCACTCTTGTTATTTTCTTTCGTGTGTGATCTAAATTGTTGAAGTAGAGTCTACAATCTGAGGGAGTCAGAAGGGGTAGCATATTACTTGGCAATTAGATTCAAAGTGTTATAATTCCTTCTACAATCTGGGGTTGTCAGATTGGCAGGAGAAGAAAGGAGCTGTATTCCTCAAGAGTCTAGGATTCTTAGACTGTTTGAGAAGACTGACTTGGAGGGTCAGTAGAACTGGTGTAATTCAAGGTTTGAATTAGTGAAATCCTTCAAGGTGAAGGGACTGAGCGTAGCCTCGTTAACGGTGAACCAGTATAAAAATTCTGTGTTTTATTTTTACTTTATATCCGCTGCTAACTCTGTTTTTATTCATACATCAAGTTTTGTTTTAATAGTGTAAAAACAGGAAAAGTATTCAAGTGAGTCAAACACAATTCAACCCCCCTTCTCGTGTTTGCACCTTCAATTGGTATCAGAGCTCGATCTCAAGGCTGAGCACTTAACAGTGTTTGAGGAAAGGTCCAAGGGGTTCAACACGGCATAATCCAGAGATGAACTAGGAGGCAACATCAACAGACCACCACTATTTGATGGAGAATGGTTTGAGTATTGGAAGGACAGAATGAGAAGTTTCGTCATATCTCAAGATCCTGAACTATGGAAGATGATAGTCAAAGGATACATTGCAGCTACTGATCCAGAAGATCCAACTAAAGAACTAGACATGGATGATATGAAACCAGATCAGAGCAGATTACACAAACTTCATCACAAGTCTAGAAACATCATGATCAATGCCATCACATTCAAGGAATTCGACAGATGCACAATTAAAGAAACAGCAAAGAGCATATTTGACAGTCTGGTTCTGACCTTTGAAGGAAGCCAGCAGGTTCAAAAAGCAAGGGCTAACATACTGGTCAAACAGTATGAGATGTTCAAGATGGAAGATGATGAAAACATTGATGGAATGTTCTGCAGATTCCAGACTCTGATATCTGGACTGAAGGTCTTGAAGAAAAGCTACACAACAGCATATCATGTTAAAAAGATTCTAAGAAGCTTACCAACCAAGTGGAGACCAATGGTTACTGCAGTTCAGCAAGCCAAAGATCTGAACAACTTAAAACTTGAAGATCTGATCAGCGCACTCAAGTCTCATGAAATAGAACTAGAAGCAAACGAACCAAAGAAGAAGAAGAATCTGGCTCTGAAGTCGAAACAGAAGAAAGCTGCAAAGGCAGCATCAGAATCAGAGGATAGTGATAGTGATTGTGAAGATATGGCTTACTTAACCAAAAAGATGGTTAAGATAGGGGAAAACAGGAAGAGAAGAAGCTTCAAGAAGAAACATAACAACAAAGGAAAGGAAGAATCTGACAAGAAGAACATCATATGTTATGGATGCAATGAACATGGACATATCAAGTTAGAATGCCCAAATCTGGAAAAAGGCAAACAGCACAAGAAGAGTTCCAGATATAGAAAGAAGGGTCTGATGGCTGCCTGGGATGTATCAGAATCAAAAGAAGAATCGTCTGATGAAGAAGAGGCAGAAACAGCAATGGTGGCACACATCAGGTCTGCTTCTGGACCTCATAAAGGCATAATTTTAGGAAGGAAAGCAGGTAGAAGGAAGAATGAACGAAGTAGTCATTCAAGCAAGTCTGGAAGCACATCAGAGGAAGCAATCTGTCTCTGATGGCTCATACCAACTCAAGTTCTAGATACAGCTCAGGCTCTAAAACAGAATCAGAAGATGAAGACAGTGAAGTATTTTCTGATCTCTCTAAATCTGAATTAATTGATGTTGTAAAAGACTTGTTAAATACAAATAATAAGATGTCTTTAAAACTGAAAACTCTTAGGGAAGATAAGAAAAATCTGACCAAAGAAGTCCAAGTTTTAAAGAATCAAAATTCTGAGTATGCAACTGAAAACAAGGATTTTAACACTGAAGTTGCAAGACTCAAATCTGAAAACCAAACTCTCAAAAGCAATGTTTGTTCCACTCCCAAAACTGTTTGTGAATCTGATATGCATGAACAATTTTTTCAAAACTTTATTTCTAATGGAATGGAAAGAAGTAAATATGCATCTATGATTTATGGAAATAGTAACACTAGAAAGAGAGGTCTTGGTTTTACAGAAACGATTACTGAAAGTAAAGCTGTTCATTCTGATGTTTTATGCATTGTTTGTGCTAAGAAAGGTCACTCTTAACTATCTTGTCCAATGGTAAAATCTGAACAAGATCAGAGAGCTGTTAAGACTAACAAACCTGGACCCAATCAGTTCTGGGTACCAAAAGATCAAATTGTCTATGTTGCAGATATTCTGAGCAACCAAAAAGAGACACCAACAATGGTGCCTAGACAATGGATGTTGGCAATGCACAAGCAAAAGAAGGTTTATGTTCCAACGTCTACCAAACAGAAGCCAAGTGACTCTGGTAGAAGAAGAACTGGTCAACACAATACCTATCAGAACTAGAACCAGAATCATAGGTGGAACATGAAATATCAAAGAAATCACATATATCACAGGAATCAGAACAGGAACTGGAACCAGAATCATAACTGGAATCAGTATCAGAGGTACAAGAATTGGAACCAGAACCAACACTGGAACCAGAATCAGAATAGGAACTGGAACCAGAACCAGAAGTGGAACCAGTATCAGAGGCACAGGAACTAGAACCAGAACCAACACTGGAACCAAAAATATGAATCAGTACCAGAACCCGAACCAGAACCAGCATAATTACCAGAATCAGTATAATCATCAGAGGAACATGGTGTATCAGCCAAAGCAGAAAGAGAGGAATCAGAATCAGGAGAGTTCTTCAAACACTCTAGTGAGATTCATCAAGACTACAAACCTGGAAGGGAATTCAAATCCCTTAATCCAAACCATGTAATCACAAAACATACAGATTCGAAATCTGAAAATCAGAAGCAGGAGGATTTTCAGAGTAAAACTGAAACTGCTGACATAGAGGTTACATCTAGCTGTAAATACTATTATTATTTGATATTTATGTTTAGTATGATAACAAGAAGCTTGATCTTAACAAATCAAAGCTAGATAAGTATTCTGCAGGTTTTCAAACTGTCAGAGGAACCAGGTGATTCACACGAATTGAATACCTCAGCAGAAACAACATTCCAGTGGTTTCAAAGACGAGCAGAAACCACCAGAAGCAGAATTAATGGTTTGGCTGTATTGAGTTCATTTTTAAATTATTTGATCTATATTATGTTATATGACAAACTGCTTGATCTTGACAAATCAAAGCAAGATAAAGATAGTGCAGGTTCACTAGAACCAAAGGGAGCAGAAGCAGAAGCAGAAGAAACAGAAGTACCTGGAAAGGTAGAGAATACAAGCAAGTCAGCAACACATGACAAATCTTCAAAAAATAAATCTGATCAAGTCAGAAACAGCCAAGATAAGTCAGAAGAGAAATCAGGATATTTACCAGAATCTGAAGCTGTTACAGATTCACCAGAACCAAAAGCTGATTTATCAGAATCAGAAGTTGTTACAGATCTTCCAAAACCAGAAGCTGATGCAAACCAACCAATGTTGATGAAGCTTTGGCAGAGGAAGGTTGGATACTTGCAATGCAAGAAGAGCTAAATGAATTTCAAAGGAATGATGTTTGGGATCTGGTACCCAGACCAAACAAAAACATTATTAGAACCAAGTGGGTGTTCAGGAACAAACTCAACGAAAAAGGTGAAGTGATAAGGAACAAAGCCAGACTTGTAGCTAAAGGATACAATCAACAGGAAGGTATAGACTACAATGAGACTTTTGCTCCAGTGGCCAGGTTAGAAGCAATTAGAATTCTTTTATCACTTGCTGCTAATCATGATATATTGCTGTATCAAATGGATGTTAAAAGTGCATTCTTAAATGGCTATATAAGTGAGGAAGTCTATGTCAAACAGCCCCCTGGATTTGAAAATTCTGATTTTCCAGACCATGTTTTCAAACTTAAAAAATCTTTATATGGTTTAAAACAAGCACCAAGGGCATGGTATGACAGACTTAGTAACTTTCTGCTTAAAAATCAATTTAATAGAGGCTAGATTGATAATACTCTATTTAGGAAATCCATTAAAAATGATATTGTGATTATTCTAGTTTATGTTGATGATATCATATTTGGATCGACTAATGGCACTTTGTGCAAAGAGGTTTCTGACCTAATGCAGAAAGAGTTCCAAATGAGCATGATAGGAGAACTTAAGTTCTTCCTGGGAATTCAGATTCATAAAGGTAAATCAGGTATACTCATTCACCAATCTAAATACACTAAAGAACTTAAAAAGTTCAAAATGAGTGAATGTAAGCCTATGGCCACCCCCATGCACCCAACCTGCTCACTTGAGAAAGATGAAACCAGCCAAAAGGTAGACCAGAAAACATACAGAGGTATGATTGGATCCCTTCTTTATTTAACTGCTTCTAGATCTAACATCTTGTTTAGTGTTTGTGTCTTTGCCCGATTTCAAGCCGACCCTAGGGAATCCCATTTAACTGCTGTCAAACGAATTCTGAGATACCTTAAAGGAACCACCAACCTTACCCTGTTATACAAGAAAACCCCCCACCTACAAACTCAGAGGTTTTTGTGATTCCGACTATGCTGGAGACAAGCTGGAAAGGAAAAGTACAAGTGGCAACTGCACTTTCTTAGGTGATAATTTGATCTCTTGGTCAAGCAAAAGACAAAGCACCATTGCCATGTCAACAGCTGAAGTTGAGTATATATCAGTAGCAGGATGCAGTTCACAGTTACTCTGGATGAAACATCAACTTGAAGATTACAACATCTTTGAAACCAATATCCCTTTGTGCTATGATAACACTTCACCCATAAACCTAACCAAGAACCCTATCTTACACTCTAGAGCCAAACAGATTGAAATAAAACACCATTTCATTAGGGACCATGTTCAAAAAGGGACTTTAAGCATCCAGTTTGTGGACACTGATCATCAATGGGCTGATATCTTCACCAAAGCATTACCAGAAGATAGGTTCGAGTTCATCAAGAAGCAACTCAGCATTACCTCCATATCTGACTAGCTCAAGTAGTCATCTTAGGAGTTTTTAAAATTTCTTGTAATTTTATTTTTTGTCTTTTAAGAAGCATGCCCTGAATCATGCTATCTTATGGTGTGGGCCAAATCTGGATTGATCCTCTTGTTCTGGACTCATAAATATACCTTCTGGTCAAGTCTGGAACAAGTTTGGAACAAGTAATTTTTCACTGCCAGGCCATCTTCTGGTCAGAATAACTTCTGGAATAAAATTGATATTTGATTCCTGTTTGTCTGGAACAACTCTCCTTCAGGCAGGCTTTCTAATGGTATGATCCGTGTTTCATTCTGATTTTTATTCCTTCTCATCTGGGCCATCAAAGATATCTTCTGGTCATGTTTTGACATTCCTGGAGTATCTTCTGGTCATTCCAGAATTCATTTTTCTGGAATCCTTTGAACACTGCTTCTGATTCCTTTAGTTTCTAGGGCATTTAACTTAATAATTCAAAGTACAAAATAAGTTTACATAGAGTACATTTGTAAGCATCAAAATCCTAAGTACTTAGAACCAACTTGGTTCCAACAAGGTTTGTTACAAAAATAAAGTGAGGTATTGTGGAATTCCGGAGATGTTGGCGGGAAGAATCTAAAGACGTGATTGGCCAGTTGTTTTTGAAAGAAAATCTGAAGCTTAAAAAAGATATGTTTTTTATTTAAATAAAGCCCAATCGGTCAAGATATTTTTGCAAGAGAATACAGCAAGATTCAGCTCGAAATTAAGCTTGGAAGAGGCCCTAATCTACATCTATAAAAGGAGGCTCAAGGCAGAGTACTTAGTATCGAAAATTAAAAAGAGTCATAAACTTCCAAAGCAAACACTCAAGTTTTCAGTGAGGTCAATTGTGAGTTCCAGCTTTCAAGAAGTAAGCACTCTTGTTATTTTCTTTCACGTGTGATCTAAGTTGTTGAAGTAGAGTCTACAATCTGAGGGAGTCAGAAGGGGTAGCATATTACTTGGCAATTAGATTCAAAGTGTTGTAATTCCTTCTACAATCTGGGGTTGTGAGATTGGTAGGAGAAGAAAGGAGCTGTATTCCTCAAGAGTCTAGGATTGTTAGATTGTTTGAGAAGACTGACTTGGAGGGTCAGTAGAACTGATGTAATTCAAGGTTTGAATTAGTGGAATCCTTCAAGGTGAAGGGATTGGACGTAGCCTCGTTAACGGTGAACCAGTATAAAAATTCTGTGTTTTATTTCTACTTTAAATCCGCTACTAACTCTGTTTTTATTCATACATCATGTTTTGTTTTAAAAGTGTAAAAACAGGAAAAGTATTCAAGTGAGTCAAACACAATTCAACCCCCCCTTCTCGTGTTTGCACCTTCACTTTTGGTACCCAGAACTAATTGGGTCCAGGTTTGTTAGTTTTAACAGCTCTCTAATCATGTTCAGATTTTACCATTGGACAAGATAATTTAGAGTGACCTTTCTTAGCACAAACAATGCATAAAACATCAGAATGAACAATTTTAGTTTCAACAATAGTTTCTGTAAAACCAAGACCTCTCTTTCCAATGTTACTGTTTCCATAAATCATAGATGCATATTTACTTCTTTCCATTCCATTAGAAATAAAGTTTTGAAAAAATTGCTCATGCATATCAGATTCACAAACAGTTTTGGAAGTGGAACAAATATTACTTTTGAGAGTTTGGTTTTTAGATTTGAGTCTTGCAACTTCAGTTTTAAAATCCTTGTTTTCAGTTGCCTGAATGACTGCTTTGATCATTCTTCCTTCTGCTTGCTTTCCTTCATGAAAATGTGCCTTTATGACATCCAGAGGCAGACCTGATGTGTGCCATTGTTGCTGTTTCTGCCTCTTCTTCATCATACGATTCTTCCTCTGATTCTGATGCATCCTAGGCTGCCACCAGATTTAATTCAGATTCAATCCAGACTCAGTCCAGACTTGGTCCAGATCAGAGCGAAAATGTTCAGATCAATGGTCCAGAATTAAGCATCATGACACAGTGTTGGCCGAGATCAGAAGATCAGATCATATGGCCCAGTGTTGGCTGAGATCAGAAGATCAGATCATATGGTCCAGTGTTGGCCGAGATCAGAGGATCACAGAATTGGTGCAGATCAGATCATAAAGTCCAGAGTTGGTCAAAATCAGAAGATCATATGGTCCAGATTTAATCATGGTGAAGATCAGTGATAATTTGATTAAAATTCGAAGAAGACTTGATTAAATTTTGATCAAAGTATTAAGGGGATTTGATTCAAAAATTTCTGAAGACTTGAAGAAATTCGAATGCAATCTGAAGCTTAAAAAGATATGCTTTGAAATTAAAAGAAACAAGATTGGTCAACAGAATTTTCAAATGCAATCTTAAGCTAAAAAGATACGTTTTTTATTTAAGTGAAACAAGATTTGGCCCAGTTATTTTTGCAAGAGAATCTGGACAGATACAGCTCGAAGTTGATCATGGAAGAAACCCTAATTTTCATCTATAAAAGGAGGCTCAAGGCAGAAGACTTAGCATCGAAAATCAGTAAAAGAGTCATACACTTCTAGAAGCAAACACTCGAGTTTTCAATGAGGTTAATTGTGAGTATCAGCTTTCCAGAAGCAAGCACTCTTGTTTCCGTTCCCCTTGTGTTAAATCTATATTGTGAAAGGACTGGATGTAGCCTAGTTAATGGTGAACCATGATAAATCTTTGTGTTGATTATTATTTAACTTTATCCGCTGCTAACTCTGCTTGTTTATATATCATATTTTAAATTATCATAAAAAACAGCAAAAAGAATTCAAGTAGAACAAACACAATTCAACCCCTTCTTCTTGTGTTTGCACCTTTAACAAGAAGCACTGAAAGCCACAAACAAGGTGAAATGGAAACTCGAAAAAGTAAGAGTCTCAAAGTTGGTAAAGATTATGGACCAGAATATATGGCCTATAATTTAGAAGACGATCTTGCAAATCTCAATGAAGCCTTATCATAATTGGATGCAGATTCATGGCAAGAAGCTATAAACGATGAAATGGATTCTCTAGAGTCTAACAAAACTTGACATTTGGTAGACTTGCCTCCTAGTAGCAAATGGATTTTTAAAAAGAAACTAAAACCCGATGGAACGTTTGATAAATACAAGGCACGCCTTGTAGCCAATGGTTTTAGACAAAGAAAATATAGATTTCTTCTACGCTTTTTCACCAGTCACTAGAATAACATCCATTAGGGTACTCATTTCTCTAGCAGTTATTCACAACTTTGTGATACACCAAATGGATGTTAAAACAAATTTTTTAAATGTGGATCTGGAAGGAAGAAGAAATCTATATGGAACAACCTGAAGGTTTTGTAATTCATGGACAAGAAGACAAGGTCTATAAGTTAGATAAATCTCTGTATGGTCTTTTAAACAGGCTCCTAAGCAATGGCAAGGAAAATTTGATAATTTGATTATATCGAATGAGTTTAAAGTGAATGAAAGTGACAAATGTATTTATTACAATTCTGAAAATGGCATTTGCACTATCATACGTCTCTATGTAGACGACTAAGTCATATTTGGTTCAAACATTCATGCTGTAAATATTGTGAAATCATTGTTGAGTAACAACTTGGATATGAAAGACCTCGGAGAAACGAATGTAATCTTAGGAATCAACATTACTAGGTTAGAAAAGGAAATTTCTTTGGATCAGTCTCATTATGTTGAAAAATCCTAAAGAAATATAAATAATTCGACTGCAAACTTGCTTGCACACCATATGATCCAAGTATGAAACTTTTTAAGAACACTGGTGAAGGTGTTAGACAAACTACATATGCGAGCATCATTGACTGTAAATCAGTATGCCACTGATTGTACTAGACCCGACATTGCCTACGTCATGGGACTATTGTGCAGGTTTACCAGTAGACCTAGTATGAGGCATTGGCACACTATCGAAAGAGTCATGAGATACCTAAAAAGGACCATGAGTCTAGGATTACATTATCAAAGATTTCCTATCGTCTTTGAAGGATACAATGATGAAGATTGGAACATCTTATCAGATGACTCCAAAGTAACTAGTGGCTATATTTTAAGTATAGTCGGCGGGGCTGTATTTTGGAAATCGAAGAAATAGATGATACTAGTTTAGTCCACTATGGAGTCTGAAATTATAGCACTAGCTACTACTAGTGAAGAAGCGAGCTGGTTCAGATGCTTGTTATCTGAGATCCCTCTATGGAAAAAACCTATGTGAGGTGTGTTGATCCACTATGATAGTACCACGGCTATTGCAAAGATTGAGAATCGTTAACGAAGGTGCAAACACGAGAAAGGGGGGTTGAATTGTGTTTGACTAACTTGAATACTTTTTAGTTTTAAAACAAAACCTGTTATGTATGAATTAAAATAGATTAGTAGCGGACATAAAGTAAATAAAAACTCAGAATTTTATACTGGTTCACCGTTAACTAAGCTACGTCCAGTCCCTTCACTTTGAAGAATTTCACTAATTCAAAAACCATGAATTTCAAAGTACCACTGACCCTCCAAGTCAGTCTTCTCAAAAAGTCTAACAACCCTAGACTTTTGAGGAAAAGAACCTTGAATCTAATTGCTAAGTAATTTGCTACTTCTTTTGACTCCCTCAGATTGTAGACTCTACTTCAACAACTTAGACCTAACACAAGGGAAAGAAAAACTTAGAGTACTTGCTTCTGGAAAGCGGATACTCACAATTGACCTCACTGAAAACTCAAGTATTTTGCTTTTGGAAGTGTATGACTCTCAAGTATTTTTTATGTTGAGTCTTCTGCCTTGAGCCTCCTTTTATAAATGAAGATTAAGGTCTCTTCCATGATTAAATTCGAGCTGTATCTTGTCTAGATTCTCTTGCAAAAATAACTTGGCCAATTGGGTTTCACTTAAACAAAAAACATATCTTTTTAGCTCCAGATTGCCTTTGAAAATTCTGTTGACCAATCCTATTTCTTTTCATTTCAAATCATATCATTTTAAGCTTCAGATTGCATTTGAATTTCTGCAAGTCTTTAGTAATTTTTTAATCAAATCCCCTCAATACTTTGATCAAATTTCTATCAAAATTTAATCAAGTCTTCTTCGAATTTTAATCAAGTTATTACTGATTTTCGTGATGCTTAAAATCTGGACTGTTTGATATTCCGATCTCGACCAAATCTGGACCATACAATCTGATCTGCCCCAATTATGTGATCCTTTGATCTCAGCCAACATTGGACCACATGATCTGATCTTCTAATCTCGGCCAATACTGGGCCATATGGCCTGATCTTCTGATCTCGGCCAACACTGGGCCATGATGCTTAAATCTAGACCATTGATCTGAACATTTTCCTTCTGATCTAGACCAATTCTGGATTGAGTCTGGATTGAACCTGAATTAAATCTGGACTTATGATATTTTAATCTGGACATTTACCTTCTGATATGGATCAGGTCTGGATTAAATCTGGACAATCATTTCTTCTGATCTGGACTTAGTTTTATTCTCTGAACCATGCTATCTTCTGGTATGGAAAAAATCTGAATCAAGTCATTTGTTCTGGACCAGTTATCTGAAGCTCTGATTAAGTCTGGACTGATTCTTATAATTACTACCAGGCTATCTTCTGGTCAGAATTAATTCTGGACCAAGTCTTACTTATGATTCCTTCTAGTTTGTATCAAGTCTCCCTCTAACAAGCTTCCTTCTGGTCTGGACCAGGTCTCCTTCTGGACTCTGCTTCCTTCTGATCTGGGCCAGGAAAGATATCCTTTGATGATGTTATTTAACCTTTGATGATATCCTCTAATATCCTCTGGAGGTGTATCCTCTGGTGCCTTCATGATGCATCCTCTGGTACCTTCTGGATGCATTATCTGGGCTAACCTTCTGGTGACATTTTTATCCTCTAATTGCTTCCTCTGGATGTATCTTCTGGAGGTGTCATCTAATATAATAATTCTAAGTACAAAATAAGATTACATGGAGTGCTTTTGTAAACATCAAAATCCTAAGTACTTAGAACCAACTAGGTTCCAACAATCTCCCCCTTTTTGATGATGACAAAACCTTAACTTATTTTGTTAGCTTATAACTTATTTAAAAGACTTTGAAAAAAAATTCGAAGTACTTGAAATACTCCCCCTCAGACCAATCTCTCCCCCTAAGTCTAATAATGACTCTTTCCTCTCATTTTCAACTCCTTCTTAAATAACTCTTTCTTATCTTCTCTTCTCTTCTCCTCTCCTTCTCAACTCCTTCTTTATTCTCTCTTTCTTTTCTTCACATTGCCTTTCCTTTTCAACTCCTTCTCTTTTCACTCTTTCTTTTTCTCTCTTTATTTTTCTCTCTCCCTGTTTCCTCTCCTTTTCAACTCCTTCTCTTTTCATCTCTTTCTTTTTCACTCCTCCTTTCTTTTTATCTCTCATTTTCTACTTATTTCTCCTTTTTCTCTCTCTCCCCCTTTTTGTCATCAGCCAAAAAGAGGTCCTACTATTTTTGTATTTTTGTTTTTCTCTTTACAAAGTACAGAAAGTAAAAACAAGAAAATAAAAGACACAAAGTAAAATTACAAGAAAAATAAAAACTCCTAAGATGACTACTTGAGCTAGTCAGATATGGAGATAATGTTGAGATGCTTCTTGATGAACTCGAACCTATCTTTGGGTAATGCTTTGGAGAAGATATCAGCCCATTGATGATCAGTGTCCACAAACTGGATGCTTAAAGTCCGTTTTTGAACACGGTCCCTAATGAACTGGTGTTTTATTTCAATGTGTTTCGCTCTAGAGTGTACGATAGGGTTGTTGGTTAGGTTTATGGCTAAAGTGTTATCACAAAATAAAGGGATATTGGTTTCAAAGATGTTATAATCTTCAAGTTGATGTTTCATCCAGATTAACTGTGAGCTGCATCCTGCTGTTGATATATACTCAGCTTCAGCTGTTGACAAGGCAATAGTGCTTTGTCTTTTGCTTGACCAAGAGATCAATTTATTACCTAAGAATGTGCAATTGCCACTTGTACTTTTCCTTTCCAACTTGTCTCCAGCATTGTCAGAATCGCAAAAACCTCTTAGTTTGTAGGTTGGGGTTTTCTTGTCTAACAAGGTAAGGTTGGTGGTTCCTTTAAGGTATCTCAATATTCTTTTGACAGCAATTAAATGGGATTCCATAGGGTCAGCTTGAAAACGGGCAGATACACAAACACTAAAAAAATGTCAGGTCTAGAAACAGTTAGGTAAAGAAGGGATCCAATCATACCTCTGTATGTTTTCTGGTCTACCTTTTGGCTGGTTTCATCTTTCTCAAGTGAGCAGGTTGGGTGCATGGGGGTGGCCATAGGCTTACAGTCACTCATCTTGAACTTTTTGAGAAGTTCTTTAGTGTATTTAGATTGGTAAATGAGTATACCTGATTTACCTTGGTGAATCTGAATTCCCAAGAAGAACTTAAGTTCTCCCATCATGCTCATTTGGAACTCTTTCTGCATTAGGTCAGAAAACTCCTTGCACAAAGTGCCATTAGTGGATCCAAATATAATATCGTCAACATAAACTTGAATAATCAAAATATCATTTTTAATGGATTTCCTAAATAGAGTATTATCAATCTGGCCTCTATCAAATTCATTCTTAAGCAGAAAGTTACTAAGTCAGTCATATCATGCCCTTGGTGCTTGTTTTAAACCATATAAAGATTTTTTAAGTTTAAAAACATGGTTTGGAAAATCAGAATTTTCAAATCCAGAGGGCTGTTTGACATAGACTTCCTCACTTATATAGCCATTTAAGAATGCACTTTTAACATCCATTTGATACAGAATTATATCATGATTAGCAGCAAATGATAAAAGAATTCTAATTGCTTTTAACCTGGCCACTGGAGCAAAAGTCTCAGTGTAATCAATACCTTCCTGTTGACTGTATCCTTGAGCTACAAGTCTGGCTTTGTTCCTTACCACTTCACCTTTTTCATTGAGTTTATTCCTAAAAACACCCACTTGGTTCCAATAATGTTTTTGTTTGGTCTGGATACCAGAACCCAAACATCATTCCTTTGAAATTCATTCAGCTCTTCTTGCATTGCAGATCAGAGGATAAATGTCCAGATTGAAAAATCAATGGTCTAGATTAAATATCAAAGGTCCATATTTAATTCAGATTCAATCCAGACTCAGTCCAGACGTGGTCCATATCAGAGGGTAAATGTTCAGATTAAAACATCAATGGTCCAGATTAAAGTATCATGATCCAGTGTTGGCCGAGATCAGAGGAACACAAAATTGACGCAGATCAAATAACATAGTCCAGAGTTGGTCGAGATCAGAGGATCATACAGTCTAGATTTTAATCATGATGAAAAGAAGTAAAGACATGATTAAAATTCGAAAAAGACTTGATTAAATTTTGATAGAAATTTGATCAAAGTATTAAGAGGATTTGATACAAAAATAAATTGAAGTCTTGGAGGGAATTTAAAAGCAATTGGGGGGAAGAAAGATACGGTCCATAATTAAACAAGAATAGGATTGGCCAAAGTTATTTTCAGAACAAATTTGAAGTAAAAAGGTTCAGATCAAGCATAAAGCTTAAACCCGATTGGCCAAGTTATTTTGGCAAGAGAATCTGGACAGATATAGCTCGAATTTGATCATGGAAGAAACCCTAATTTTCATCTATAAAACGAGGCTCAAGGCAGAAGATTTTGTAATCGAAAATCAGTAAAAGAGTCTACAATCTTGTTTTCGAGTTTTCAGTGAGGTTAATTGTGAGTATCAGCTTTCCAGAAGCAAGTACTCTTGTTTTTCGTTCCCTTGTGTCAAATATATATTGTTGAAGTAGAGTCTACAATCTGAAGAGTCAGAAGAAGTAGCAGGTGACTTAGCAATTAGATTCAAGGTGTTGAAATCCCTTCTGCAATCTGGGGTTGTCTGATTGGTAAGAGAAGACTTGACTTGCGAAGTCACGGTGTTGTGTTGCTCAAAAGTCTAGGATTGTTAGACTGTTTGGGAAGACTGACTTGCAGGGTCAGTAGTGCTGTTGTAATTCAAAGGTTTTGAATTAGTGAAAAAATCCTTCAAGGTGAAGGGACTGGATGTAGCCTAGTTAATGGTGAACCAGGATAAATCTTTGTGTTGATTATTTTACTTTATCCGCTGCTAATTCTACTTGCTTATATATCAGATTTTAAATAATCATCAAAAACAGTAAAAGAATTCAAGTATTACAAACACAATTCAACCCCCCTTTCTCGTGTTTGCACCTTCAATTGGAATCAGAGCTCGGTCTGAAGGTTGTGAACAGTGTTTGAGGAAAGGTCCAAGGGGGTTCAACTTGTCAGAATCCAAAGAAGAATTTGGAGGCAACATCAACAGGCCACCACTGTTTGATGGAGATCACTTTGAACACTAGAAGGACAGAATGAGAAGCTTCTTCATCTCCCAAGATCCTGATCTCTGGACCTTGGTAGTCAAATGCTACACTGCACCCACTATACCAGGAGATGAAACTAGTCAAGAACTGAATGTAGCAGATATGAATCCCAACCAGAGGAAGTTATACAAGATGCATCACAAGTCCAGAACCATCATAATCAATGTCATCACATTTAAAGAATTTGACAGATGCACCAACAAGGAAACAACAAAAAGCATCTATGACAGTCTGGTTTTGACCTATGAAGGAAGTCAATAGGTTCAAGCGGGAAAGGCAAACATACTGGTCAAACAGTATGAGCTGTTCAAGATGGAAGAGGATGAAGACATTGAAGCAATGTTCTGCAGATTCTAGATTCTGGTATCAGGTTTAAAAGTATTAAAGGAATGCTACACCACTGCAGATCATGTAAAGAAGAAGATCCTCATAAGCTTACCAGCCAAATGGAGACCAAAGGTTACTACAGTACAGGATGCCAAAGATCTGAATACCTTGAGGCTTGAATATCTGATCAGCTCCCTCAGGTCTCATGAAGTAGAGCTGAATGCAGATGAACCAAAGAAAAAGAAGACTTTAGCCCTTAAGTCAAAACAGAAGAAAGCTGCAAAGGTTGTATCAGAATCAGAGGATAGTGATTGTGAAGATGATGATCTTGCTTACATAACCAAGCAGATTGCAAACATGTGGCAAAACAGAAAGAAGAAAGCTCCCAGGAAAAATGGAAAATACTCCAACAGAAGAAAAGAAGAAGCTGATTAGAAAAGCATTACTGCTATGGATGCAATGAACCTGGACATATAAAGTAAGAATGTCCAAACATGGAGTAAGGAAAGCATCACAAGAAAGGTTCCAAATTCAAAAAGAAGGGTCTGATGGCAGCATTTGATGCATCTAACTCAGAAGAGGAATCATCTGATGATGAAGAGGCAGAAACAGCTATGATGGCTCACATCAAGTTTGCCTCTGGACTCCATAAAGGTACTGGCTCTAGAAGAAAAACAAAAGGTAAGAAGAATGGGCAAATCATTCATTCCGGCAAGTCTGGAAGCACATCAAAGGAAGCACTATTGGCTCTGATGGCACATACCAACTCAAGTTCTGGATCCAGCACAGACTCTGGAACTGATTCAGAAGATAAAAACAAAGAGGTATTCTCTGATCTTACTAAATCTGAATTAATTACTGCTCTTAAAGACTTTCTAAATGTCAACAACAAGATGTCTTTATAACTGAAAACTCTTAGGGAAGAAAAGAAAATTCTAACCAAAGAAGTACAAATTTTAAAGAATCAGAATGCTGAGTTTGCAACTGAAAACACTAATTTTAAAACTGAAGTTGCCAGACTCAATTCTGAAAATCTAACTCTCAAAAGTAATATTTGCTCTACTTCCAATACTGTTTGTGAATCTGATATGCATGAACAAGTTTTTCAAAACTTTATTGCAAATGGTTTGGAAAGAAGTAAGTATGCTTCCATGATTTATGGAATCAATAACAATGGTAAGAGAGGAATAGGTTTTACTGAATCTTTTGCTGAAATTAAATCTGCTCATTCTAATGTTCTATGAATTATTTGTGCTAAAAAGGGTCATTCTAAATTGTCTTGTCCTATGATAAAATCTGGGAAAGACAAGAGACCTGTTAAGTCTAACAAACCTGGACCCAACCAGTTTTGGGTACCAAAGAACAAAATTGTTTATGTTGCAGATATTCTGAGCAACTAGAAGGAAACACCAATCATGGTGCCTGGTCAATGGATGCTGGCAATGCACAAATAGAAAAAGGTGTATGTTCCAGTTTCCACCAGACAGAAGCAAAATGAGTCTAATGAAAGAAGGTCTGGTCAGTATAATTCACACCAGAATCAGAACCAGAACCAGTATCAGTATAAGAATCAGAGGTTTAGCCACAAACAGCAGAATCACACACATCAGCTTCAGTATTACCAGAAGAAGCAGAATTACCTGAATCACCATAAGTTCTAGAATCACCAGAGGAACATGGTGTATCAGTTGAAGCAGAATCAAGGGAACAGTTCAACCAGTCTGAACAAGCCAGAAACAGAACTAGCTCTGAAGACTCGTACAGAATCTGATTACAGCACTGAGTCTGACTCTGACTCTAACGATGAAGTATCAAAAGAAGAAAGGTCTGATCTGCAACACAAAGCATGGTATTTGGACAGTGGATGCTCCAAGCATATGACTGGAGACAAATCAATGTTCTAGAAGCTGACTCTGAAGAAAGGAGGCAATGTTTCCTTTGGAGGAAACTAGAAAGGTTAGATCATTGGTATAGGCACAATTGGTAAGAGTTCTTCTTCCTTATCTATTAAAAATGTTTTATTAGTTAAAGGTCTGAATCACAATCTGTTAAGCATTAGTCAGCTAAGTGATTGCAAGTATGATGTTGTGTTTAATCAAAAAACCTGCAAGGCTGTTAGTCAAATAGATGGATTTGTTTTGTTCACTGGTGTTAGACAGAATAATGTCTATAAGATAGATCTATTTAGTCTAGTTAAGTAGAAAGTTAAGTGTCTTTTATCTGTTAGGGAGGAAAATATGATTTAGCACAAAAGGTTAGGCCATGCAAACCCTAGGCTGGTTTCTGAGTTAAGTAAACTTCAGCTAGTGAGAGGTCTCCCCAAACTAAGTTCCAAATTTGAGATTCTGTGTGAAGCATGTCAAAAAGGTAAATAGACCAAAAGCTCTTTTAAACCTAAAAACTGTATTTCTACTTCACAACCTCTTGAACTGCTTCATTTATATCTATTTGGTCCTGTTCAAATTGCATCCCTTACTGGTAAGAAGTATGGGTTTGTCATAGTTGATGATTACTCAAGGTGGACTTGGGTAAAGTTTCTGAGAAACAAAGATGAATCCCATAAGGTGTTTATTTCTTTCTGTAAGCAAGTTATGAATGACAAAGGTTTTAAAAACATAACTATTAGAAGTGATCATGGAGGTGAGTTTGAGAATAGGTACTTTGAAGAATTTTGTGATGAGAATGGTATCTCTCACAACTTTTCATCCCCCAAAACACCTCAATAGAATGGAGTTGTTGAAAGGAAGAACAGGTCACTGCAGGAGATGGTCAGAACCATGCTGAATGACATGAATGTTGCTACCTACCTATGGGCAGAAGCTGTCAACACTGCATGCTACATCTAGAACAGAGTTTACATCAGGTCTATTCTAAACAAAACTCCAAATGAACTGTGGAAAGGTAAGAAACCTAATATTTCCTATTTCAAACAATTTGGCTGCATTTGTTATATGTTAAACACTAAGGATAATCTTGCAAAATTTGATTCCAAATCTCAAAAGTGTACCTTCATTGGTTACTCTGAGAGATCAAAAGCTTATAGAGTGTTTAATAAAGAAACTAACATTGTGGAGGAGTCCATACACATTAAGTTTGATGACAAACAGCTTGACTCTGAAAAGTCAAAGCAAGATGAGGAAATTGTGGGTTTACCAGAAGCACAGGAAGCAGGAACAGATCAAACAACAGAACCAGGGAAAGAAATGGATGAAAGCAAATTCAAAGATAATGCTGAACCTGAAGACAAGTCAGAAGGAAAGAATGGGTGGAAGTACAAGTCTTTACATCCAGAAACACTGATTATTGGAAGCGCAGCTGAACCATTGAAAACCAGATCATCACTTAAAGAAACAAGTCTGTTTGGTTTACTTTCTACCATTGAAACAACTACTGTTGATGAAGCACTGGCAAAAGAAGGATGGATTCTTGCAATGCAAGAAGAGCTGAATGAGTTTGAAAGGAATGATGTTTGGGATCTGGTGTCCAGACCACACAAAAATATCATTGGAACCAAGTGGGTGTTCAGGAACAAACTCAATGAAAAAGGTGAGGTAGTCATGAATATAGTCAACAAGAAGACATTGATTACACTGAGACTTTTGCTCCAGTGGCCAGGTTAGAAGCAATTCGTATCCTACTCTATTTTGCTGCAAATCATGATATTACTTTGTATCAAATAGATATCAAAAGTGCTTTCATAAATGGTAATATAAGTGAGGAAGTCTATGTCAAACAGCCCCCAGGTTTTGAAAGTTCTGATTTTCCAAACAATGTTTTTAAACTTAAAAAATCTTTATATGGTTTAAAATAAGCACCTAGGGCATGGTATGACAAACTTAGCAATTTCTTACTTAAAAATTAGTTTGATATAGGCCAAATAGATAACACTTTGTTTAGAAAATACATTAAAGATGATATTCTAATCATTCAAGTTTATGTTGATGATATTATCTTTGGATCCACTAATGGCACTCTCTGCTAAGAGTTTTCTGATTTGATGCAGCAAGAGTTTCATACGAGCATGATGGGAGAACTTAAGTTCTTCCTAAGAATTCAGATTCAGCAAGGAAAAACAGGTATACTCATTCACCAATCTAAGTACACTAAAGAACTTTTCAAAAAGTTCAAGGAGAGTGATTGTAAGCCTATGGCTACCCCCATGCACCCCACCTGCTCACTTGAAAAAGATGAATTCGGCCAAAAGGTAGACCAGAAAACATACAGAGGTATGATTGGATCCCTTCTTTACCTAACTGCTTCTAGACTTGACATTTTGTTTAGTGTTTGTGTTTGTGCTCGTTTTCAAGCTGACCCTAGGGAATCCCACATAACTGTTGTCAAAAGAATCCTTAGATACCTTAAAGGAACCACACATCTTACCTTGCTCTACAAGAAAACCCCATCTTACAAACTAAGTGGTTTTTCTGATTCTGATTATGCTAGAGACAAATTAGAGAGAAAAAGCACAAGTGGCAACTGTACGTTTCTAGGTGATAATCTGATTTCTTGGTCAAGCAAAAAACAAAGCACCATTGCTATGTCAACAGCAGAAGCTGAATACATATCAACAGCGGGATGAAGTTCACAGTTAATTTGGATGAAACATCAGTTGGAAGACTACAACATCTTTGAAACTAACATCCTTTTGTTCTATGACAATACTTCTACCATAAACCTAACCAAGAACCCTATCCTACACTCTAGAGCCAAGCACATTGAAATCAAGCACCACTTTATCAGAGACCAGGTTCAAAAAGGAACAATAAGCATCCAGTTTGTAGACACATATCATCAATGGGCTGATATCTTCACCAAACCATTTCCTAAAAATCGATTTGAGTTCATCAAGAAGCATCTCAACATAATCTCCATATTTGACTAGATCAAGTAGTCTTTTTAGAGGAGTATTTTTTAAATTTTTATTTTTTGTCTTTTATTTTCTGTTATTTTTTTTTTACTCTGAAAAAAAAACCTCTTTTTGGCTGATGACAAAAAGGGGGAGAGAAAGTAAGAGAGAAAAGGAGAAAAACTTGAAAAGGAGAGGAGAAAAGAAGAGTGAAAAAGAAAGAGTGAAATAAAGAAGGAGCTGAAAATGAGAGGTAACATGGAAAAAACCTATGTCAGCTGTGTTGATCCACTACGATAGTACCATGGCTATTGCAAAGATTGAGAATCGTTAATACAACGATAAGAGACGACAAATACGTCGTAAGCATAACATTGTTAGAGAGTTACTTTCTAAAGAAGCTGTTATAATGGATCATGTACGCACTGATGAGAATTTAGCAGATCCTTTGACGAAAGGGTTAGCTAGAGAGAAAGTCCTAAATGCATCCAAAAGGATGAGACTAATGCATATAGAGTCACTCATGATGGTAACCCGACCTAAAAGACTAGAGATCCCAAGAAGTAGGTTCAATGGGTAATAACAAGTTGTGAAGTGATATGGGATTTGTTGGAACCAAGTTGGTTCTATACTTAGAATTTTGATGTTTACAAAAGTAATTTTTGTGTAATCTTATTTTTGACTTAGAATAATAATGAAAAATGCCACCAGAAGATGACGTCACCAGAGGCAGAAGATGACGTCACCAGAAGATAAAATCAAAAGCAGAAGATGAGGACACCAGAGGATAAAATCAGAGAATGACACCAGAGGATACACCTCCAAAAGATATCAGAGGATGTCATCAAAGGCAAAACATCAAAGGACAAATAACATCATCAGATGATATCTTTCTTGGTCCAGATCAGAAGGAAGCACAGTCCAGAAGGAGACTTGGTCAAGACCAGAAGGAAAAATAAGTCAAACTTGGTCCAGACTTAATCCTGACCAGAAGATAGCTTGGTCGTGAATATAAGATTTAATCCAAACTTAATCCAGACTTGGTCCAGACCAGAAGATAGCATGGTCCAGAACATAAAACTTAGTCCAGATGAGAAGATTTGATTGTCCAGAACATAAAACTTAGTCTAGATTTAATCCAGACTTAGTTCAAACTTGATCCAGATTTAATCCAGACTTGATCTAGATCAAAGGATAAATGTCTAGATTGAAAGATCAATGGTCCAGATTAAAATATCATAAGTCCAGATTTAATTCAGATTCAATCCAGACTCAGTCCAGACTTGGTCCAAATCAGAGGGTAAATGTTAAGATTAAAAGATCAATGGTCCAGATTAAAGTATCATGATCCAGTGTTGGCCGAGATCAGAGGATCATACGGTCCAGATTTTAATCATGATGAAAAGCAATGAAGACTTGATTAAAATTCAAAAAAGACTTGATTAAATTTTGATAGAAATTTGATCAAAGTATTAAGGGGATTTGATACAAAAATAAATTGAAGTCTTGGAGGGAATTTAAAAGAAATTGGAGGGAAGAAAGATACGGTCCATAATTAAACAAGAACAGGATTGGCCAAAGTTATTTTCAGAAAAAATCTGAAGCAAAAAGGTTCGGATCAAGCATAAAGCTCAAACCCGATTGGCGAAGTTATTTTTGCAAGAGAATCTGGACAGATACAGCTCGAATTTGATCATGGAAGAAACCCTAATTTTCATCTATAAAAGGAGGCTCAAGGCAGAAGACTTTGTAATCGAAAATCAGTAAAAGAGTCATAAACTTTCATAGGCAAACACTCGAGTTTTCAGTGAGGTTAATTGTGAGTATCAGCTTTCCAGAAGCAAGTAATCTTGTTTTTCGTTCCCTTGTGTCAGATCTATATTGTTGAAGTAGAGTCTAGAATCTGAAGAGTCAGAAGAAGTAGCAGGTGACTTAGCAATTAGATTCAAGGTGTTGAAATCCCTTCTGCAATCTGGGGTTGTCAGATTGGTAGGAGTAGACTTGACTTGTGAAGTCAAGGTGCTGTGTTCCTCAAAAGTCTAGGATTGTTAGACTGTTTGGGAAGACTGACTTGGAGGGTCAGTAGTGCTGTTGTAATTCAGAGGTTTTGAATTAGTAAAAAAATCCTTCAAGGTGAAGGGACTGGATGTAGCCTAGTTAATGGTGAACCCGGATAAATTTTTGTGTTGATTATTTTACTTTATCTGCTGTTAATTCTGCTTGCTTATATATCAGATTTTAAATAATCATAAAAAATAGAAAAATAATTTAAGTATTAAAAACACAATTCAACCCCCCTTCTCGTGTTTGCACCTTCAAGTGGGGGATTGTTGGAGCATAATGTGTGAATTTAAAAACTGTTGAAGTCCCACATTGGAAAAATCTTATATGTTGAGTAGTTTTCATCACTATATAAAGATTTTAAAACTTTTGTTGAAGTCCCACATTGGATAGAAAACATATGTGGATTTGCTTCCATCACTATATAAAGAGTGTTAATTTATTGTGAAAAGCAAACCAAAGTTGGATGCATTTCCCAACTTTCTCTTTTCTCTCTCTTATATTCTACTCGATTATTTCTGAGCCACTTCTCCCATTTCTTTCTGTCCAATCGATTTTTAGTGGTTCTAATACCACTTCCTTTAGAGCGGTTTTTATGTCGTAGTCCTTTCGATTTTAAAGTAGTCATAATACCACTGTCTTTTTAGAGCAGTTTTTATACCGTAGTCCCTTCTATTTGTGAGTGGCTTTAACTGCTATGTTGTGAGTGGCTTTAACCGCCATATCAAGAGTGACTTTAACCGTCATTTGAGAGTGACTTTAACCGTCATATTGAGGGTGTAATTCTAGAACGGTTTTCTATAGTGCAGTGGAACTCGATACAATGAATCTGGGCTGTTTTATCATGCGAACGTCGTGGTTGATAGTGTGTTTGACACAATTTGGGCAGTGGCGTGAAACGTCTTAAAGGGAGCGACCTAGTTCACGACTCATCTCAGTAATATCTTCGGTGACATAAATTGATTTTCAAATAGTTTTCGAAATTCAAAAACCAACAAGAACTGTTGTGATCTGCAGTTCTCATTTACTCCTTTGATGTCTTATTTATCATATCATGTATCTTGTATAGCTTATCAAAGTGACTATCCTTCTTGGTCTTAAGGATCTTATGAGAAAAAATTATTCTTAATCTTGTTGATACATTTAAGTAGGATTATTCTTCTTGAATCACCAAAGGAACATGACCTCTGTTCATTGTATTTATTTCTTTAAATATGAACATATTGTCTATGTTCAAGACATAACATTCTCATCTTCCAGTGTAGAACATTCTGAAGTCTATCATGAGACTACTTCTTGTTTTTCACATTGTTATTTCCTACTTAATCGTGAATGATTATTTTGTCTTAGTAAAATTACTTAAAGGCACATATTAGATAACAAGATGTATCAAAATATGTTAATCATTTAATCATTAAGGTTTGTTATCACTGAAACTTCATGAGGGTTTTGTGTAAGACCCTTAATTTTAAATTCTAACTAATACAATTTTAGGGTATTTTGTGTTAAAAATACTTGGACTTTTAGCCAATTGTAAATTATTTTATGAATTAAATACCAAAAATATATATTGAGATGTTTGTAATATGTTTAATATATGTATATAATTATGTATGTATTTTGAGACTCGACTAAAATTATTTGTCGAAGAATAATTTAATTATATTACAAGGAATTTAATATCGGACAGTTTATCAAAATTTTATCTGTCAATGGAATTGCGACGAGAGTAGATATTTTATCAAAATAGTTTAAGATGTAAGTGAAGTGATGTGTGTAAGGGTATTTAGATATTTGTGGGTTAGTTTTAATTATAATATATATATGTGAGACGCGAAGGCAAACAGAGAGGAAAAAAGATCTTTCCCTGCCGTGAACTACTTCTTCTCCTTTTTTGTTTCGCAAAAAAAAAACAAGTGTGGGTAGAAAAAAAAAACCGCAAACACAAACCCTCGTTTATCTTCTAGATCTAAACTCCCATTCGAGAAGTGGTAAGAGAGAAAGTTATTCCTCTCCACACTACGGTGCTTGTGAGCTAACTTTTGAGGCGTCGACGTGAGCGAGAATTTCGCCGTATTTGATCGCGGTAGCGGAAAACGGTTGAGAAAGCGTTAAAGAAGGTAAGAGCTCCTTTCAAATTTTTAGTTTGCATATAGGGACTCTATATGTGTGATTGATGGATGATAAATGTGTGATTTTGTAATAAATAAATTTCGACGCGAAAATAACAATATCTATCAAAATCTATTAATCACTTTAATCTTCTTCTTCTCTTCCAACGATATATTCTAATTTTTAACGTCTCTTTCCCTCTTCTCTCCTACGTTCTATTCGAATTTTTCCTCTTCTCTCTTATCTATGACTTTAATTTTGTTAGGTTAAATATGGTTTGTTATGGTTTTGATTTCAAGTTCAAGAGGTATAATCTCTCTTGCATTCTCTCTTCTCTATAATTTTGATTTTTTTTTTTTGTTTAATATGATTTATTGTGGTTTTGATTTTGTTAGGTTTTCTGTGCATCTCATATAATTTTTTTACTGATTTTTTTAGATTTCAATGCTTGTTTTTTTTCTTCATCAAATCCTGGTTGGTAGCTTTATCCGTAGTAAATTGATATTCTAAAGAGAATGATTGTATATAGTTTAGATGTTACATGTTGGTTTTTGGTGCGGTGATTTTTGTTTCTTTTTCACATATTTGTTGGTAGCTTTTACCCTAATGGTGCTTTTTGTTTCATATGTTTGTTTTCTTATTTATATGATTTAGCTTTTTGTTTATATTATTTAGCTAAATGAAGGGGAAATAATTGTAGCCCAAGGCTTAAGAACATAGTTTTAAATTGTGATTTCTGTTATGGTGCAAACTTTTATATTACGGAAAAATACGGCTGATGCAGCCACAATTACGGTAGCGATGGTGTTGCAGCAACTTTAAAATCTGCGATACTACGGTTGCGGAATACAATTTAAAACCATGCTCAAGAGCTTTGGCAGCTGGGAAGGCTTCAATAGAGAAAAGAGGAACATTGGCCTACATATATCATCGATGCTCAGACTTTTATTCTAAACTATATTTACTACCAATTACAATTAGTAAACACCAAATTAAATTCTAAGACAAAAAACCTATACCAAATTATCCTTAACACCAAAGAATAATCACCTGACTCATAAAGCTATTGCAATGTATAGAACATATATAGGTATGAGTTGAAATACTAGAAAAATTAAGTACTATTCATTAATTAATTTTCGTAATCTATGTCTATTCCTGAAAGTCACTTATTTTTTTAAACAGTAACAAAACTTTAATTGGGGATTTGGTTCTTTGAATCTTTATATATGATTATTCCAATTATAGTCACAAACATAAAATCACAAAGAACACACACACAAAAAAGTTCGAACAGTTTTACTAGTGCCAATGTATATTGGCTAACAGTGAGAGACAATGTTGTGGTTAATGTGTGGGAGAGTTATGATATGGTAAAGAAAAGGTCACAATGGGAGAATCATGAGTTATGATATGGTTGTTTGAAGGTGTATATGTACTAATTAGTCAATAGCCTTTCTGTTTTCATGACATAAAGGTTTCTTTTCTTGATTTTGGATGGAAGATAATTATAAGAGTTTTCCTCTTTTTTTTGTTTTTATTTTTATCTTAACATTAAGAGAGTGAATTTTTTTTTGGTAGGTCTTATCTAAGTTACTTAATGCTATTTCTATATTTTTCTTCTTGTTTTGCTAAAAACACAACCTTTGTTCTCTGCCCCAACCACACTTGCTTGTGCATAACGTATGTGTAGCTAATTATTAATTTTTCCTAATAAAAATTAATTAGTTAGTTATGTTTGTGTAGTATATGAGTCAAGCAAAGGACATAAAGTAGGAGTGTGAATGGATTTCAGGTAGAAGGGACATAAATAAACTAATTTGTAGAGGAAGGTTGAGTATGGTTGATATATTTATATATGTGGCTGGTCATCACTCAATTAAGATTTTTTGTGTTTGTCAAGTGTTATCTTCATTTTAGATCAACCTTAATTAACAATCTAAGTCAACACTGCAAAATGCATAAACATATAAACAATTTCACCACAATATCTTATGTGAGTATTTGTTTAGTGTGTTGTTAGGATAGAAGGGGAATACACTCTTTTATTATCATCATCATCATTCAATTAAGATTTTTTGTGTTTGTCAAGTGTTATCTTCATTTTAGATCAACCTTAATTAACAATCTAAGTCAACACTGCAAAATGCATAAACATATAAACAATTTCACCACAATATCTTATGTGAGTATTTGTTTAGTGTGTTGTTAGGATAGAAGGGGAATACACTCTTTTATTATCATCATCATCATTATCATTAACAAGTTACAAGGTTATTCAATTTATTTTCACTTTCTTTCTTTCCTATTTTTTTTTATTACCCTTTTCTGCAGATTTTTGCTTTTTTTTTACACCATGTTTCTGTGTGTGTTTATTTTACAACAACCTAATTTTAGAGGAGTTTAATCCTTGATTGATAGTGTAAGTAACAAAAATTTATTATGGTCTAAAGTGGATTAGTGTAGTGTTGTGCTAAGATGACTGCTCAAAATTAAGTTTGAATTCTGCTTTCTGCTAGAAATTAAGTTTGGACATACTTTTTAAACTCAAAAGTTGTATAAGTCCTTTATCATGGTTGATTTATTTATTTATGTTATCTTCTGGATTTGTTGCTTTTTAGGCTTTAAAAAAACTAAATTTGTACCATTTTTGAGATATATCATACCATGTATTTGTTGATGTACACAACAAAATGATGGTGATGAGTTTTGTGGTACTCTTGTGTTTGCTGAAATATGTTAAAAAATATTAGGAATAGTACTTTTTATGTCTTTGTTCCACTAGTGTTGGAGTGTTTGCACTTAATTATTTAGAAAACACTTTCAATGCATATGCTACATTATTTGAGGTTATCTTAATATTATTTCTTTAATGGTTATGAAGTATATGGGTTTCATAGTTGCAATTACTGAATGATTACAGTGAAAAGAGTCAGAGTACGCTCATGCATTTCATAGTTTGTGGTGACCACGATGGGCCACAGTGTCACTGGTGATCGTGATGGGCCACAGAGTTAAGTGGTGACGATGATGGGCCACAGAGTTAAGTGGTGATCGTGATGGGCCACAGAGTTAAGTGGTGACCGTGATGGGCCACAAAGTTAAGTGGTGACTATGATGGGCCACAAAGTTAAGTAGTGACCGTGATGGGCTACAGGGTGGTTCCATGTGATAAGTTGGTCCATCTTATCCTTACGAGGATTTAATTGATGTGTAAGGCTTGTGATAGGCTACACTCTAAGTAATACCCAGAGCTTGCAACTTGATCTGCCTTCTTAGTCTTCTGTTTCATCAAAACATAGATCTTATACATTTCAATATGTGTGTATAGTTATTCAGTCATTGTTTGTTATCTTGCTGGAGCTGCTAAGTATGTATTGCTTGTCTTTTGACATAATTGTCAATTGTTAACTGTTTACTTTCGGTTGGTGACCCTTTACATTATTATGGAAAATTGGGATTTGCCCTCAGATGATACCCGAGTTCGTCCCACCGACGGTTATCATGACGACAGAGATGTCGTTAGACTTCCCGATCGACATTCGCCGACTGCTTGGGTGTACGACCCCATCTCAAGCAGGTCTACGTATACGAGGAGGGTGATGAGAACAAGTAGGAGTGTTGGGGCAGTGTCGCATGTGGAATATACTCACGGGCGGGTCGACTTTCATGTACCTTCAGGATTAGTACTCGAGGCGAATGGAGTATATACAGATGTAGAGAGTCCTGTAGTTGGAGGTGAGACGGAGGCCGCCGTAGGTGTGGTGACTCCTACTGTAGTAGCAGAGGATGTAGTGCTTAGACCAGGAACGGGTGAGAAGGGTAGGGGGCGATGCCAGCGGGGGAAGACATTCCAGGTCCGTCTAGGTTGGTTGGGGACTATGGTTCTGTTGATGCACCACTGGTGCCTTGGTTGGTGTCACCGCGGATTGAGTCTGAGCTTCCACTCCCGGTGAACGATCCTCTACCGACTGTCACTGAAGTAGAGGACTGTTTTGAGATTCCAACGCTGCCGAAGTCACCTATATCGTGGGTGGATCTGACTTTTGAGGAGACTGATCCTTCTATGGCTGATGAGGAAGAGGAAGCCACTTCGAGGAGAGATACTGCGTCAGATGAGACTTGCGCAGGGTGTGGTCACCTTTGTTACTGTAGTTATTTGCGGATGATTAGATTAGTTTTTTGTTGTATAGGGCCTTAGTGTCTTTTTTGTGGTTGTACTTATTTTTTTTTGGGATGTGTAACACCCCGAGTTTAAAACACAGCGCGAGTGTATTTTTTTTTTCTTTTTAAAATAAATAAAAGGAATTTTCTTTTTCAAAATTATTAATTCAAAAGAATTAAAATCAATTCAAATTAAAAGTTGTTCGACGTCGTAATCCAAAATAGAGAAGTAATTAAATAATTACATCACGATTAATCAAGTAAATTATTTTTGGGAATTTAATTCTTCAAAACATAACAAAATAAAGATACATCCAACAGCTGTATCCTGGACCCACCAAAATATTATCAGAGTGCGGAAAATATTAGCGGAAAAGTTATACAATAATTCCCAAAATAACCAATTACATTTCCCAAACTCAAGACCCTATGCAAAAGTCTAGTCTGATCATGCACTAAGCTACAGTAGAAAGCAATTTCCACCGCCTCCTCCACAAGTCTTGTCTTCACCCCAACTGTCCGTCCCTCTACGCTGCCCACGAATACTTCGTATGTAAAGATCAAGGGAAACTAAGGACGTCTCCGTCATTAGTGTAACCGTCAGTGGGACGGGTTTGGGTATCATCTGAGGGCAAAGCCCAATTTCCACAATAATAGTAAAGGGTCACCGACCGAAATTAACAAATAACACATAGCATTTATATCAACAGTAACAAATATATCCATGGCATATCATATAATAATGATGATAAATAAGGATGCTCATTTTGAAATTTCATGACATGTATGCCTTTTCTAACAGCAACCAAATTAATAGGGAAAACATGTTGTAAGTACAACCATCAACTCAACAATCACAATCATTCATCAAAAAATTCAGATTCCATAATATACTTACACTCATCAATTTCCAATCATCAACACATATCCAAATCATGACCCACCGGTCAACCACCCCGATGAAATATGTATATGCTCATGTACTCAACTTCTTGGAATTACCAAGGTGCAGTCGCTCACAGACCAACACAATTTACAGTGAAAAATCAACATTCTATATTCGAATACGAGGCGGTCGTAATCGAATACAGATGCGAATACAGTGGCAAAAATTGCAGTCCTATAGTCGAATACGACAGGGTCGTAGTCGAATACAGAGGCTAAGTCAGAAGCAAAAATCCTTCATCTGTATTCGAATACAGAGGCCCGTATTCGAATACAAGTTCGAAAATTTGAGTAAAATAGAAGCTTGGCAGGCTGTATTCGAATACACTCATGCCGTATTCGAATACACCTTCGAATTCAGTGAAATTTCACAGAAAACTTCAACATGTTTTCAAATTCTTTTCTTTGAAAAACCAACACAACACCAAAATGAAATCACCATTCTTTTGAAACCCCAAAATTCAAAACATTTTTCATCAACAACAGATTCCAGAAAACACTTCCACCATTTTAAATCCTTTTCTTTTGAAAACCATCATCAACACCAGATTGTTTTCAACGTAACAGAAACAGAATCACCAACACCAGAACATCATCACAGTTTTGCTTAAACCACCCAAAACAGAATGTCAAACTCAAAAACAGAACATGCATTTCCAAACATTTGCATTTTGAGCATTCCCAAAACAATATGCAAAGTATTTTCTAGTATTCTTTCACAACCAAAACAACATGCAAAGCATTTTCCAGCTTTCCCACACAAACAGAACAACATTGATGTATTCATTCAAAACAGCAAACACCACAGATCATCAAACCTCGACAGAATGCATTTTTCGCATTTTATAACAACATGCACAAGAGTTTTATCAACATATGCATTTTGATCATCCCCAAAACAACATGCAAAACATTTTCCAGCTTTCCCACATAAACAGAACAACGTTGGTATATCAACCAACACGGCAACATCACAGATCATTTAAAACATCAACAGAATGCATTTTTCATCCTTCAAAACGACATGCAAAACAGTTTTTCTTCAAAAACAATAATGAAACATTATTAATGCCATAAAAGTATGCATTTACAGCCCTAATGCAATCTAGAAAGTGGAATGTGCCCTTACCCCTATTACGTTTCTGCTCCCGTTCACGTTTCTGCGTCAAAAAAATCGGCGAAGTTTCCGTTTGCGTTTGCCGCTACCAAAGTGGGTTCTCTGGCTCCATAATGAGGAGAGGAACAAATTTTGTTCTTGGTGCTTGGTGGTTTGGTGCTTGGATTTCCAAGTAATCTCACTTTTGAGGAACTCCCTTTTTTTTTTTGAACGGGAAATAGAAATCAGAATGGGAGGAAGAAGGAGAACGTTACTGTTACATGCAGTCTGGAGGAGGAAGTGTTTTCTGTCTTTGCTCTTCCTTCACACTCCTATATATAGGCATATATGGGTGCCACCTCATCAAAAATAATACTATAATATTGCTGGACCCTCCAGCACTTAACCGGTTTCGTCGAAATTAGCTGATAACCTCTTAATTAACTGTCCGATAATTTAATTACTTGTAATTAAATTAATTTACTCTTCATCCAATAATTTTAATTCATCTTCCAAAAATAAATATATATATATATATATATTCACACAAAACATACATATATTAAATATTTTACAGATATCCCCAAAATACACTTAATATTAAATCCATAATTTAATTTTTAAATTTAAGGGTCTTACAGGATGACTGTACATATGACGTTCTTTGACAGTTGATTTTGTTGGTGGGTGCATGTTCCATTTTTTTGATGTGGCCATGGAGGGGATAACATTCTTGGAGCAGTACTTCTGTGCAGGTGTCTGCCGAGAATACCCCAGGGGTATGAGCGTTGTCTGATAGGTCTCATAGTCCGGTGTATTTTCTATTTGTATATTTTGGATTATTGTGCCAAAAACTATTTTAACTTGTTTGTTATATGATGTAATTATTTACTACTCTTGTCTTTTTTTGTTACGACATATTATTTTAGTAAGTGGTTTAAAAAAAAAAACTTGCACTGTTAAAAATCGGGGTGTTACATTTTGTCTCAACAATCTTCTTATTTATGCGACCTTTGATTCATTGGAAAACTTAGTTACTTATGTACAATTTATCTTTTAGACTCTAGAGCAAAATCAGCATCTTGCATGGTGGAAAATGGGCTTAAATTTGATGACGTGATTAGGATTAGTGGGCTGAAGTTTTTTATTGTGTTAATTTAAATTAAAATAAATAATGGGCAAATTCATGAGAAATAAGTGGTACCCAAGTGGAGCACAAAAGGGGGTGTAAAAGCACTTTATTCGTGTAGAAGAAGTAACTCTTAATTAATGGTTTATCATTCTATGTATATATCATTGGCAACAGATACACATATATTTCAAATTATTGAAAAATATGAAAATTGTAACAAGAAGAAAATAATAAAAATGGAGAAGATAGAATTGAAATCATGCCACACTCTTACTTCTATGGAGAAGAAAAAAATGATAAGCCTTAAAGTGAATGATTGCCACAAAGAAACATGATTTCTTGATAAGATCAAAAGGATGGTCCAATTTGCCACTAGACAAGACAATTAGTCCAATAACTAGGAATTGATGTTAGTTTACTGTGACTTTTTCTTTACTTGTAATCAGCCCATGAAAGCTTTTCCTTTATATAGGGGGAATTACATAATAAAAATGGTAGAAATTTTGTTGAAAATTACACTTTGTGTATTTGTGAGAGCTTTGTCTCTTTTTGGTTTTGGATTGAACCATCCTTTCTTTAGACCATTTTATCAAGAAATCATGTTTCTTGGTGGCGATCATTCCCTTTAAGGCTTATCATTTTTTCTTCTCCATAGAAGTAAGAGTGTGGTGCTATTCCATTGCTATCTTCTCCATTTTTATTATTTTCTTCTTGTTACAATTTTTATATCTTTCAAAATTGCAAAATTCTCACTTCAAAATGTCTGAATAAACAATTCATAAAATCATTCAAGAATTGTAAAATTTTGACTTCAAAATATTGAAACAACAAAAGATCTTGAATGAGAAAATTCATATTCCAAATATTCAAGAAGAAAACATTATGTTAAAAATGGAAAGTGATTTATTGAAAAGTGACATAAACAACTTTGACAAATCTACTAACATTTAAAAAAAAATCATGTTCTCAAGTAGGAGGTTTTGACAAAGAGGGATTAGGATTTAAACAATCTCAAAATCAAAAAATGTATGAAAATTTATTTATTCCTAATAAGAAAGAAAAAATGTCTTAAAAATCAATCTTATCTGAAAAAACTTTTTTCTCTAAGTCAAGAAAAAAGAACTTTTATGTTTTATACTTAGATGAATTATTAGTTGAATTTTGTTTTATACTTAGATGAATTATCAGTTGAATTTTGTTTTACAATTGTTGACAAAGGCAAATGAATTTTCCATAAAAAGGCTGGTCATGTAAGTATGAAAACCATTTCCAGGTTATCAAAACTTGACTTAGTAAGAGGTCTTCCAAAGATCAATTTTGACAAAGACAAAACATGTGTTAGAGGTAAGCTAAGTGAAGAATAGCTTTCACTATATATACAAAATTTCAACTAAAAGACCTATTGAACTACTTTACATTGATTTGTTTGGGCCTGTTAAAACTGCAAGTCTTGGAGGAAACAAATGTGGTTTTGTCATAGTAGGACTATTCAAGGTTCACATGAGTTTTATTTTTGAAACAAAAGGACGATTCTTTTGATGCTTTCAAAAACATTTTTAAGAAGGTTCATAATGAGAAAGTAACAAGCATTGTTGTTAGAAGTGATCGTGGAGGAGAATTTCAAAATTCCTTTTTCAAAACATTTTTTGAGGACAATGACATTTCTCATAATTTTTCTTATCCAAGGAATCCATAACAAAATGGAGTAGTTGAAAGAAAAAATAAAACTCTTCCAAAAATGGTAAAAACAATTTTGAATGAATCAAATGTTGAAAAATATTTTTGGACTAAAGCTGTCAACACCTCTTGCTACATTTTAAATTGTGTTTCAATTAGAAAAATCCTTAAAAAACATCATTTGAAATTCGGAAGGACAAAAATATTGGAACCAAGTTGGTTCTATACTTAGTTTTGATGCTAACAAAAGTATCTTATGTAAATAGTATGTTGACTTAGAATAACAAATCAGAAGCTGTGCAAAATCAGAGGATGACACCACCAGAAGATACATCTAGAGGAAGCAACCAGAAGATAGAAATGCCACCAGAAGGTTCAGCCAGAAAATGCATCCAGAGGGTACCAGAGGATGCATCCTAAAGGCACCAGAGGATACAATTCCAGAGAAAATCAGAGGATGTCATCAAAGGTCAAATAACCATCAGAGGATATCTTTCCTGGCCCAGATAAGAAGGAAGCATAGTTCAGAAGGAGACCTGGTTCAGACCAGAAGGAAGCTTGTCAGAGGGAGACTTGGTCCAGACAAGAAGGAATCATAAGTCAGACTTGGTTCAAAAGATAGCATGGTTCAGAGTATAAAACTAAGTCCATATCAAAAGAAATGATTGTCCAGATTTAATCCAAACTTGATCCAGATCAGAAGGTAAATGTCCAGATTAAAATATCATCAGTCCATATTTAATTTAAACCATACTCAGTCCAGAATTGGTCCAAATCAGAGGGAAAATGTTCAGATCAATGGTCCAGATTTAAGTATCATGGCCTAGTGTTGGCCGAGATCAGAAGATCAGATCATATGGCCCAGTGTTGGCCGAGATCAGAAGATCAGACCATATGGCCCAGTGTTGACCGAGATCAGAAGATCAGGTCATGTGGTCCAGTGTTGGCCGAGATCAAAAGATCAAATCAAGTGGTCCAGTGTTGGCCGAGATTAGACGATCACCAAATTGGGGAAGATCAGATTATATGGTCCAGATGTGGTCGAGATCAGAAGATCAAACGGTCCAGATTTAATCATGATGAAAATCAGTGATAACTTGATTAAAATTTGAAGACTTGATTAAATTTTGATAGAAATTTGATCAAAGTATTAAGGGGATTTGATTAAAAAATCACTAAAGACTTGGAGAAATTCGAATGCAATCTAAAGCTTCAAAAGATATGGTTTGAAATTAAAAGAAACAAGATTGGTCAATAGAATTTTCAAACGCAATCTGAAGCTAAAAAGATACGTTTTTTATTTAAGTGAAACAGGATTGGCCAAGTTATTTTTGCAAGAGAATCTGGACAGATACAGCTCGAATTTGATCATGGAAGAAACCCTAATTTTCATCTATAAAAGGAGGCTCAAGGCAGAAGACTTAGCATCGAAAATCAGTAAAAAAGTCATAAACTTCTAGAGGCAAACACTCGAGTTTTCAGTGAGGTTAATTGTGAGTATCAGCTTTCCAGAAGGAAGCACTCTTTTTTTCGTTCCCCTTGTGTGAAATCTATATTGTTGAAGTAGAGTCTACAATCTGAAGAGTCAGAAGAAGTAGCAAGTGACTTAGCAATTAGATTCAAGGTGTTGTAATTCCTTATGCAATCTGGGGTTGTCAGATTGGTAAGAGAAGACTTGACTTGAGAAGTCAAGGTGTTGTGTTCCTCAAAAGTCTAGGATTGTTGGACTGTTTGGGAAGACTGACTTGAAGGGTCAGTAGTACTGTTGTAATTCAAAGGTTTTGAATTAATGGAAAAATCCTTCAAGTTGAAGGGACTAGATGTAGCCTAGTTAATGGTAAACCAGGATAAATCCTTGTGCCGTTTATTTTACTTTATCCGCTGCTAACTCTACTTGATTATATTTTAGATTTCAAATAATCATCAAAAACAGAAAAAGAATTCAAGTAGTACAAATACAATTCAACCCCCCTTCTCGTGTTTGCACCTTCAAAAAAGCCAAATATTTCTTATTTCCACAACTTTGGTTGTTATTACAATATTTTGAACAATAAAGATAACTTGGGAAAATGTGACTCACAGTCAAATAAAGGTATTTGTTTTAGGATATTCTACATCCTCCAAAGGATATAGAGTATACAATTTAAAAACTCAAGTTATGGAAGAAACTATGCATATGTCGTTTTTGATGAGTTATTTGACGAAAGTAACAATGATGATGAGGAAGTGGAAGCTGAAAACAAACAACAACAATAAACTAATGGTAAAAAAGATGAGAATGATCAAACCTCTACTTCAAAAACTCCACCAAGAAGTTAGACATTGATTGAACATCATCCTCAAAATCAAATAATTTGAAGAACCACTGATGAAATTAGAACCAAATTATCCTTAAGGAATAATGATTCTAATATGACAATGATACCTCAAATTGAACCAAAATCCATAAATGAAGCAATCGTAGATGATCATTGGGTCGAACACATGAAAAAAATAATTATCTCAATTTGAGAAGAATGAAGTTTGGACTTTAGTTCCAAAACCTCAAAATCATTCAGTCATTGGAACAAGATGAGTGTTTAGAATCAAACTTGATGAAGAATATAAAGTCATTAGAATAAAGCTAGACTTGTATCTCAAGGCTACAATAAAAAAGAAGGTATTGACTACGATAATACTTTTGCACCGGTTGCAAGGTTAGAAGCAATTAGAAATTTTCTTGCATATGCATCTCATAAAGGCATTAAATATTTTCAAATGGATGTCAAAAATGATTTTCTAAATGGATTTTTGAATGAGGAAGCTTATGTTCATCAATCTTCTGGTTTTAAAAATCAAAGAAATCTAAATCATGTTTTCAAACTTACCAAAGCTCTATATGGTTTAAAACAAACACCTAGGGCTTTGTATGAGAGATTAAACACTTTTCTAATAAATAATGATTTTTCAAGAAGAAAAGTTGACACTACACTTTTTAAGAAAATTAATAAATTTGATTTATTAATTGTCCAAGTGTATGTTGATGACATAATCTTTGGTGCTACAAATGAGAAAATGATTGAGGATTTTTCAAACTTCATGCAAAGTGTATTTGAGATGAACATGATGGGAGAATTAAGATTTTTTTTCTTGGCTTGCAAATCAAGCAACAATATCATGGTATTTTTATTTCACAAGAAAAATAAATCAAGGACCTTCTTAAGAAATATAAAATGAATGAAGCCAAAATCATGACAACTCCCATGCATCCATCATCAAATTTTAACAAAGATGAAAAAGAGAAATATATTTTTCGAAAAAGAATATAGAGGAATGATTGGATCATGGCTTTATTTGACTGTCAGTACCCGACATAGTCTTTGTAGTTGGTTTATGTGCAAGATTTCAAACATCTCCTAAAGAATCACATTTAACTGTTGTGAAAAGAATTTTTAGATATTTAGCTAATACTATTGATCTTGGCCTTTGATACAACAAATGTTCTCATTTTAATCTTGTAGTCTACTGTGATGATGATTATGCTATTGACAAAATTAAAAGAAAAAGCACATGTGGTGCTTTTCAATTCCTTGGAGAAGTTGTTGTGAGTTGGTGTTGCAAAAAGCAGAACATTGTTGCCTGTCAATTCCTTGGAGAAGTTATCGTGAGTTGGTGCCTGTCAATTCCTTGGAGAAGTTGTTGTTGCTCACAAGTTTTATGGATAAGAAATCAACTTAAGGATTTTTCTTTAAGGTACAAACTTATAAAAATTGTTTGTGATAACACAAGTGCTATTAATTTGTCAAAAAACGTCATTCAACATTCAAGATCAAAGCATGTTGAAATTAAACATCACTTTATTCGTGATCATGTGAATAAAAATGATGTTGAATGAATTTTCATTAACACTGAAAACCAGCTAGCTAATATGTTCACAAAATCTCTTATTAAGGATTGTTTTAAATTCATCATGGAAAAGTTGAAAATTGTAAAAAATCCTGAGCAAAAACCTTGATTTTTAAGCATTCATCTCCGCAAAAATCAATAAGAAAGGTTTTAAGCAAAATCCTAAGCAAAATTGTTTTGAATTAATCTTCATCTTTCTCTTCTTACTTTCAAAAACAAAACTCAGCATGGCAAGAACCAAGGAATCAATAAGAAAGGTTGCCCACGATCACCCTCCTTCAAACTCACCATCTCCTTCATCTCTACTTTCACCAATCTCACGTTCACCTTATCCACGATCCCCCCTTCTAAAAGTCCCATACCCGATCACATTGTTGAAATGAAACCATTGGATGTGGCTCCTCCTTCCAATCCTACAACCACGGCTCCATACGTTACAATCACTCTTCCACACTTGGCTACATCTAAGAAGGCTAAATTTGTTAACCTTGGAAAAATCAAAAGGTCCTCACACATTCGAGCTGGAATTTGTACTGAGTAGATTGTTGAGAAAGATACAAATGTTCACACTATTCATGATAGTGATTCTGAAGCTATTCCTTCACCACAAAAAATCCTTCTCCCAAACTCTATCCTAAATAACTAGCTTCAGCTATTTCAAAAGCTTCTCCTAAACCGTCACAAAAAACTTCCCTTGCCAAATCTCAAACGAAACCAAAATTGCCCTCTTCTGCCTCCACTAAAACACCATTAAAACAAATCCAAACCTACTCCCAATGTTTATGAACCTAACCCCGACAAACCAAAGAAAATCACTTCAAAGAACCAACCTTCTTCTACCATATCCTTTGAAAAGTCCAAAATCAAGATCAAAGAAAAAAACCACTCTCTCATTACCTTTATAAGAATTAAAATTTCAAAACCAGAAACCAAGAACCCTATCACTTTGATAGTATATATGACTTAATCTTCAAAAGAAAAATGGATTGGTAGACCTATTGGAATAGGTAGATACTTCAACTTTGACAATTTTCTTCTCAAAGGGATTTATCTAATGAAGTATATAGATCCATTAGGCTGGACAAACTTATTTGAAATTTAAGAAGTTTATTACCCGAAAGTCATGCAAAGCTTTTATTTCAGATCATAAGTCTTTGCAGAAAAGAACCTTCTTATCTCCACCCTCAAAGAAACTAACATCACTGGGGCCCAAATGTTTTGGCCAAATTTTGAAACTCCCCATTGAAGGACGTACATTGTATGGTGACTCTTGGTACCAAACCATTGACATTTACAAAAATGAATTTATTAAGGAAATGTTTGTGGATGAAACCAGCCTTGACTCATCAAATCTCAAATCTAATTTCAAAATGTTACACATGTGTAAACATTGTTTACTTCCTAGATCAGGAAGGAAGAATAAGGTCAACGACTATGACCTCTTGCTCATGTACCATCTCTTTCATGGTCTTAAAATGAATATTCACTACATGATTATTCATCATATGATGCATGTAGCCCTTGTTATCAATATAAAGACCGCAATCCCTTATAGCATGGTTCTTACAAAAAATTTCAAGTTTTTCAAAATTCCTCTCAAAGATGAAGTCTCTCTCACTTCATTTTAAAAATTTACTATAAAAAATGTGAGCCACATGAATAAGGATCCTTTGAAAACAAGGAAGAGAGCTGCATCATCCTTACTTGAAAATACTAGTCCTAACGATGATCAAGGAACTGCCAAGAAGAAAAAGGTTGCGAGAACTCATGGGGTCAACAAAATGGAACAATTGCTTGAAGCAATTTTAGAGGAAACATAAAATTGTGCTCAGGAAGAGAACGCTCTCCATGAAGTTGTTGCTAATGTTCTAGAAAATGTTATTGATTTTGATGATGAAATGGACAATGATCAAATCAACTCTGAAATGAGTGTTGAATACACTTCCATGCCTATAGTCTCTTTAACAACCATGGCAATGGGAACCACTCAATTTAGTTCAATTCCTCTTCTTGATCCCTCCAATTTTGTAACTGGAAATGTGTCACAATTTGTCCCTGCATTTGTGTCCCCTACCAATAGTTCCTCTTCTCTTTTTGGGTCTGACACTAATTTTTTTTCTTATGAAAACACCAAGTCATGACTCTACTGTTCCTATCCCACCTACTCAACCATCCACCTTTTCTCTTCCATCTTTACTTGACAATTTTGGATCCTTGAACACTTTCTGTATTGCTAAGGGTTCAAGCTATTCACAAAGCCAATCTGCTAATGCACACCCTCAAAAGAGAACCAAAATTGAGAAAAATACTTCAAAAATTAGGAAAGACATTCCTACGATCTTTGAGGTATTAGTGATTTTGAAAAACCTTCTAATTCACAATATGAAAGAAAATACTATTCTTAGGAAATGGATTGTTGAAGAAGTTTGACCCAATTTTTTGGAATTTCTCCACCTCCTCCAAATCCACCACAATATCCTCAAGACATTCTTATGCCTTCCACCTCGACCTCTCATATGATGCATCATCACCATCTCTTTTTGGTTGAAGCTATTGCTTTCTACTCCATCTCTTCAACAACATAGTGGAAAGTCTCATAAGATGTGAGAACTGGACGTAGTCTAAGGTTAAAGGTGAATCGAGATAAATTTGTGTGTGATTCTCTTTACCTTCTTATAAAGAATGTTCTCTTTGTTTTAAACTAAGATTCTTGTAAGTGACAACTTGAGATACTTGCTTTTGATTTAAATTTTTGAAAGGTCACAATTCAAACTCCCTTTCTTGTGACATATTATTCTACTTCAGTTATTGGCAAACCAACATGTTGCGGAAATTGGAAGGACAAGCCAATCGTGGGGCGCTATGTATCCTCAAAAGCGGGAACAATCACACATTACCTGCATAAATAGTTGAACAAGATTACATTTCTATAGGCTATAATTATGACTAGTAGGACTAGCATTTGTCTATAAATATGAAGACTTGTAAATTTTCAAGATACACTCGATCAATCAAACAAGGTTTTAACACATTTTATCCCTTTATCGTTTTGTATGCATTTCTTAGTTTAGTAGCTCAAAAATACCTACACATCATACTTAACACTTTTTGAAGTAATTAAAAAACCCATAACCGAAAATTATACTTTCTTCTTCATCGTAATCATTTGAAGAAAAATAAATTGCATTTGAAAGCAATTAGCCGATGCATTGCTTAATTATAAGTTCCAACAAGAAAACTAAACCATAATAATATATTAATATGAGGTCAAGATAGTAATAATAATTTCACAAAATGTTAAAAAAAAAAAACAAAATACTAATACATACCTCAAAGACATTTATTAAAAAAAAATATAATTTTAAAGATTGTGTACTTCAAATTTTAAAAAGTGATATGTTCCATATGAAATATTTTATTTTTAATTTTTTTGATGAATTTTATTTTATTTTGTATTCCTCAATAATTTAGCTTGACTTTGCTGAAAGAAAAAAAGTTAGCTTGACAAAAAAATAATAATTTGACAAAGTGGAGGGAGGGTACATGCCATGTGGCTCGACACGTAGGTTTTAGTATACATGATGATGAGGCAAAACGAGGTGGCTTTCTTTTTCTCTGTCTTTCTTTCTCTCTCTCAAAAAGTTGATTACGTTTTGTTTGTCGGGGAGTTTTATTATGTTTAGTTATACGTTGTGGCTGGTTTGGTTGTTGCAGAATATAGAAAGAGAGAGAGAGAAAGAAAACGATAAAAGAAAAAGAGATGAAGCGAAACATTGAGACACAAAGAAAGAGATAGAGATACACAACTCTATTAACTTCATCACAACAATAACACTATCTTCTTCATTTTTCACTCCTTCACTTCATTCTATTCATTTTCCTTTTAATTCCACGATTCTCATTTTCATCAAAATCATCAATTTCTTACACTTGCTTCTTCTTCCTATTTCACTTTCCTTAAATTGTTTATTCATTTAATTTCATTAATTATTATTGTTTTTGTTGTCATCAACATTTTTCCTGTTCTATTGAATTGAGGCGAATTGTGAGATCTACAAAACGGTGCGTTTTAATTGCTATACTCGGCGTTCACTTTATCGGTTTGGATCCGATCGGGGAAGAAACAGCGCCATCCAATGGCGCTGTTCCGAAGGTTCTTTTACCGGAAACCGCCGGATCGTCTTCTTGAGATCTCCGAGAGAGTCTATGGTATGTAATTTTCCAAATCTTAAACTTTCAATTTTTGTTTTTGATAAAAAATGTGTGGTTTTCTGGTGATTGAGCTATTGAGGATTGAAGTTTTGAACAATGCCTATGTATGATAATATAATGTGTTACTGTTAGTTACAAAAATGTGGATTCTTTTTGGTTATTTTCTTCTAGTAATGCTTCAAGTTTCATCAAGTTGCTAAGTTTGGTGTTCTTATTATGTGTTTCGTCATTGACATCTATGAAACATATATAGGGACACGGCATTGATGTGTAGACACGACTAATAATTTAAGAAAATAGAAGTGGTTGAATATAATTACAATTGTTAAGTGTTACGTCGGTCCGTCACACCTTCAATCCGAAGTTTCGGTGCTACAATATATTGAGATTACTGTTTCAATTTTCAAGCTTCATCAAGTTGCTAAGTTTGGAGTTCTTGTTATGTGTTTCCTCATTGACATCTATGAAGCACCTACATGGACACGACACCGACACATAGACACTCGTAACTATTTATGAAAATAGAAGCAATTGAATGTTACTATAGGTGCCTGTGTCGGTACCGGTATTGTGTCAGACACTAACACGTGTTGGACACAAGGCATGCCTTCAATCCAAGGTTTTGGTGCTACAAATAGACTGACATTAATGTTCAGGAATTGGGTTTGTTTTTTCGATCTTCTTAAGAAAATGTATTGGGTTGGGTTAAAGGTAGGTTGTTCAAAGTGTAGCAAAATATGAAACCAAGAGAAAATGAAGTGGGGCTAAATACATGTTTAAGTCCTAACTTGTCTCTTGGGAGTGAGACGAATGTAATGTAAGTCTTTACAAATTACAAGTACCCTTTAAGCTGAAATGCTTTTGCCATCATGTCTTGGATTAGGGTATCATTCTGCGTTTACGCTAAATTTTTATGTACCAAAAGAAAGTGTAGCAAAATGTGGAATGGGATAATGGCGGTTGAATTTGTAACAACCGAGATAAAATATAAGTGGTGATTCATCAGTTGAGGATTGTTGGTTGAAAAACTAAGGTAGGTTTTAAACTCTTGGAAGAAGTGTTTTGTATGAGACTTGATTTATTGATGCTTTAGGGTACATTTGGATGGAGGGTTTTGGAGGGAAAGGGTAGGGAGGGTAAACTTTTCACTTTTAAATTAAGAGTTATATAAAGAAATTAACAAGGGATTGTGAGTTAGAATAGTAAGTTTAATGATAATCTTTCATTTTATTGAAAAATTATTAAGTTAGAGAATCTTTACATGGAATTAAAAATTTACCCTCTCTTTCCTTTCCCCACAAAACCATCTATCTCAGGAAATTTTTCCTATGCTTGCCTACAGTTTTGTTTTTTTTTTTGTTTTTTACGTTGTAGTAAAGATGGTAGTTGGCACCTGCTCTTTTAATTAACGGATGATAGGCTTGGTCTTCTTGAGCAGTTAAGCTTTTCTTTGACAAAGACAAACTCATTTACATTGGGTATCTTTGGTTTCTAAACTACTTATTAAGATGAAACTCAGATAATGAATTTGCGAATAAGTTTTTTGAGTTCTAACTCTAGTATTTTGATAATATTTGACCGTTCTTCTATTTTTTGTAGTTTTTGATTGCTGCTTCTCTACGGATGTCTTGGAAGAAGATGAGTACAAAGTCTATATTGGGGGCATTGTAGCTCAGCTACAAGATCACTTTCCAGATGCTTCTTTCATGGTATTTAATTTCAGAGAAGGGGATAAACGAAGCCAAATTTCAGACATATTATCTCTTTGTGACATGACAGTTATGGAGTACCCTCGGCAATACGAGGGGTGTCCACTTCTGCCTTTAGAGATGATTCATCACTTCCTTCGATCAAGTGAAAGCTGGCTGTCTTTGGAGGGGCAACAAAATGTGCTTTTGATGCACTGTGAAAGGGGGGGTTGGCCCGTCCTTGCATTTATGCTAGCTGGTCTATTGTTGTACCGGAAACAATACAACGGAGAGCTGAAGACTCTTGAGATGGTCTACAAGCAAGCGCCGAGAGAACTTCTCCAGCTTTTATCTCCTTTGAATCCACAACCTTCTCAGTTAAGATATCTCCAGTATATTTCCAGGAGACATTTGGGATCTGAGTGGCCTCCATCAGAAACACCCTTATATTTGGATTGTTTGATTCTTAGAGATCTTCCATTATTTGATGACGAAAAAGGTTGCCGGCCTGTTGTACGTGTTTATGGTCCGGACCCTTCACAACCTGCCAATAGAAGTTCTAAGCTTCTTTTCTCAACTTCGAAAACCCAAAACTTTGTCTGCCACTACCTGCAGGTGATGTAAAGTTATGCTATTCATATTGAATGTGAATTAATTTGATAGAAAGTCTGCTTAAGAAATTTTAACCACAGGCAGAATGTATGCTCGTGAAAATTGATATTCGTTGTCGTGTTCAAGGGGATGTCGTTCTTGAATGTATACATTTAAGTGAAGATTTCGTTCGTGAGGAGATGATGTTTAGAGTCATGTTTCATACTGCATTTGTACGGTCAAATATTTTGGTGCTGAGCCGTGATGAAATCGATATTTTGTGGGATACAAAGGATCAGTTCCCCAAGGATTTTAAATCTGAGGTAAGTTATTTTTATTCTTATGTCACAGCTATTTTCCAAGTCAGTAGGAGATGAACACATACTCATATCTGTATCAGGTGCTTTTTTTGGATGCTGATGCTGTTATACCTAATCTAACCACAGTCAATGTGAGTGAAGATGTAAATGAGACAGAAAGCGGTTCACCTGAGGAATTCTATGAAGTGGAAGAGATCTTCAGCAATGTAATTGATTCACAGGAAGGTAAGGGGGATTATGATTCTCCAATGGTTCATGACAATGCAGTAGATGATGGAAGCCGTAAAGATGTCTGGAAAGAGTATTCAGATCCTCATACTTTTCAGGATTCTTCGCCAGATGATGTGATTCACCATCAAGTTGGAAGGACGGATTCTGATATTAATGAGGTGAAAGACATTACTATTGATGATGTGAAATACAAGCTCGACGAGCATGTAGATTCAGATACTCATGCAGTGAAAGACATTGCTGTGGATGATGGAGAAAATAACTCAACTTCCATTGCAGTCACTTTTGATATAATGGAAACTCTGGAGAGACAGGAAGTCACTTTGGATGTGCATGATGAGTCGGCAGTTGTACGAAACAAGTATGACGAAGATAACAATGCAACGCTAAAAGAATTAGAGCCCGAGGAAGGGCAGCAGATGCATGATCTCTCCGAATCAGTATCTGTTGAAAAGAAACAACTTTCTTTAATTGCAGCAAAGCAAAAGACTAAAAACCAAGAACCCCAGGGATTTCAAGCAAAACAAGCAAAGGCAAATGCAACAACTAGGTGGATACCTTCTAACAAGGGTTCTTATCAAGATACGATGCATGTTTCATATCCACCGACTAGGCATATTAATTCACCAGTTGCTCTCACAAATGCTATCTCTGCAAAGGAGAAAATGACTAATGCCAAAGGAAAATATGATTCTAGTTCTCATGCCTATGAAGCAGTTGATTCTATGGACATGACCAGTGACCAGAAAAATTGTAATGGGGACAATTCTAACTCTTTAGAAAGCATAGGGGAAATAGACTCAAATGACCAACTATCATCATCAATGCCGATTACAGAGTTGTCGTTTCAGTCAGCTACTCAAGCACAACAATTGAGCATTGATCATGTGCTACAACCTCATCCTCCCCATCCACACATATCATCATCTTCTTCCTTGGATGGTAAGGTGTCTACGATACCTCAACCGCCACCACAACCACCACCAGCACCACCACCACCTACTTTGACATTATTTGGTAAGAAAAATGAAAGGATGGACTTACAAGTTAAAACTCCTCCACCTCCGCCTCCGCCTCCATTTTTTGGGCAAAATAGAGGGAGCTCATTACCTCTTCCTACTCATTGGAATTCTGTCTATTCATCAATTGATGAAGTTGAAGAAAATAATGGTGTTTTACCTTCAACTCCTCCTATAGTAGGAAGTGCAATTACATCAAAAGTTTCTAAATTAGTTGGTGTGGTGTCCCTTTCCCGTCTTCCTCCTCCACCACCTCCCCCGCCTCCTTTGTTATATATGGATAGAGCTTCAATCCTTCCTCCTTCAACATCCCCAACATCACTTCTCGCTCCACCCACTCCGCCGCCTCCTCCTCCACCTCCACCTCCTACTGTATATAGAGCTCCAACATCACCACCTTCATCTTCTTTTACTAGAGCCCCACCACCTCCACTGCCACCTTTTAGTATAGCTCCATCACTTCCACCTCTACTACCTCCACCTCTTCCTCCATCAAGTGGAGCACCTCCACCACCACCACCACCTCATTTGATGACTAAGGCCCCTCTTCCACCATTCTATGGAGCTCCACCACCACCACCACCACCACCATCACCTCTTCCTCCATCAAGTGAAGCACAACCTCCTATAGTAGGAAGTGCAATTACATCAAAAGTTTCTAAATTAGTTGGTGTGGTGTCCCTTTCCCGTCTTCCTCCTCCACCACCTCCCCCGCCTCCTTTGTT
>JBBPBO010000004.1:28448604-28527726 GCA_037974295.1 Cicer cuneatum
CCTCCACCATTCTATGGTGCTCAACCACCACCACCACCTCCTCCTCTTTTGATGTCTAAGGCCCCACCTCCCCCACCTCCACCATTCTATGGAGCTCCACCACCCCCACCACCTCCAATGCATGGAGCGCCACCCCCACCACCTCCAATGCATGTAACACGAGCACCACCTCCTCCGCCACTTCCAGGTGGTTGTGGCCCACCTCCTCCTCCACCTCCAGGTAGTCAAGGCCCACCTCCTCCACCACCTCCAGGTGGCCGAGGCCCACCTCCACCACCTCCTCCTGGAGGTCAAGCTCTTGGTGCTCCTGCACCTCCTAGACTTCCAGGTGGTGCACCTCCACCACCCGGGGCTGATCCTAGAGGGAGAGGGCGTGGACTTGCACGACCTACTGGTGCAGCGGCACCCCGACGATCCTCCTTAAAGCCTCTTCATTGGAGTAAGGTAACAAGGGCACTGCAAGGAAGTTTATGGGAAGAATTACAAAGACACGGAGAATCTCAAATGTAATTTGACATGTCTATTATTGCAAGATTTTGTTGAGTCTTTTCAATGTTCTATAAATAAACATTTCACCCAAGTTTTCAATATCCTTCTGGTTGTAATGATCGGTTTTATATTCTATCTTAGTGGACAAGACTTTGACGTTTCAGAGTTAGAGAAGCTTTTTGCTGCAAATGTTCCAAAACCTGCAGCTTCTGGGGGTAAATCTGGAGGGCAGGGCAAATCTGCAGGATCCAAAAATGAAAAAATCACCTTGGTATTTTTCTGTACATTCTGGAAATATGATATTCTAAATTATCCTTGTGAGATGTAATTTTATGGTTTCACTTGTTCTTTCCTTTTGGAAATGTATATGGCCTTCATATTAAAATTGGAATCTAATACCATTGTTTTGAATACCTAGTAATTTGTTCATATAAGAAGTCATTTTCACTTTGATATGAGTTGAGTGGTTAGGTATTTGCTTTTCGATAATGCAGGAAACAAATGTACAATTTTCTTAAGTTTTATTATGCCAAGAAAAATATCGAGCATTCCTTTGTACATAAATTGTTGAATTTGGATGAACTAATAGAATTCATCTCTTGGACTTTTTATTTTAATGTTGTCATTTGTTCATTGTCTCTCTTCTATGTCGTGCGAATTAAAACTCAGATAATACGAAGGTGCAAAGTGGTGCATTTTTTGGCTGTTACTGCAAATATATATTTTAAACCCATTGACTTGATATTTGTTTGATAATTCGCAAGTATCTAATCAGTAATTTGTGTATTTGTATATTTAATTGTAGGTTGACCTAAGGAGAGCCTATAATACTGAAATTATGCTCACAAAAGTTAAGATGCCACTTCCTGATATGATGGTAAGTTGACACTTTCAAATTTCTTAATTCATGTCAGCTATTTTTAAAGTATAAATATGAAAGCTTGGATTTTTTTCAATAAAGCACACTATAATGAATGACCGTATTTGATTTTGCATGAAATATAAATAAAAATTTCTGGAATTTTATTTCGTAGTATTGTGTCTATTACAAAGTGAGGGAGGAAGGGAGATAGGTTTTGAGTTGCATGAATGAAATGGAGAAATGCTTCAAGCAGTGCTTGTAATCAAAAGATGTCTTTGAAAGAAATATTCTACCGCATACCATAATATTGACAATACTTTACGCTGCTGGATTGAATGTTGGATGATTAAGTGTATGATCAAGTGCCTACAAGAGCATAGGTCAAATGTTGTAGAGTTGAGAATGTTGCAGTAAATGAGTGGGACATGTATGAAAAGATAAGATGAGGAAATTAATTTATTAGAGAGAAAGTAGGAGCAACACCTTCGATGATAAAATCTAATTCAAGAAAATAGATGAACTAGTAAAAGAATAATCAGATAAAGGATAGCCCAACAAATAGAGGTAGAGGAAGATAACGGAAAGCTAAGAGAAATTGTTATAAAAGGCTTGGATCTAAATGGTCTTGTTGAGAGGGATCCATGTGTATAAAATACATAGTGGAGCTATGTCATAACGACTTGAAGCAAAAAATACAAAAATTAACAATTATCTCATTTCAATAATTACATTATACTTTTCATCAAAAAAAAAAAAACATTATACTATACAAAGTAAAATCATTCTATTTACATTATTTCTAACAGGCCTTTCTGAAAACTTGCTTTATGGAAAAAACACAATGTTATTATTTGCTCTATATAGACAATGTCACCCAGTGGAAATTTTTTATGTTATTCTAGTTTCATTAGGATGATTCTCAAAATAGCTCAACATTATCAAACTTCTCAAATCTCCACCTATAATCTTTTCAATTTTCTAACTAATATTTTGTTTGGAACCTTTCTTCAAGCAAGAAATAATTCCTAGAATAATGGTGTAAAAAAATGATTCAAAGGAATAAAGATAAAGATTGCCCAACAACGTGATGATTTCCTATTCATGTAGTGAGGTTGAAAGAGAAGTTACAAGAGATTAACAATGAAGATGATAACCTTGCACTAGAGGCTACCTCAAAGGAGCACTCTCCTTTCTCACTACAGCACTCTCTAGTTTACAGCTTAATTCTTCAAAGCTATCTTTCCCCTCTACCAATAGAGCTATTTAAAGACTTTCTAAGAATAACTATAATAACTGTAGAAAGTAAAAGGCAAAATATTTTCATATTTATTACTACAACCCTAAGCTGTTTAGATAGAAAAAAATTACAATAGTAATACTAAGTAATAATGACAGAATCATAAAATAAAAATAAACAAAATAATATCAAATAAAAGAGAATCAAATATGATTTTTCTTGATTCTTCAACAATAACAACTCTTAACAACCACCTAACAAACTCATCAACTTACTAACCAACTCTAATTATCATATATTCTATATCCTAACAAAGTTAATATTCTCAGGCTGCAGTACTGGCTATGGATGACTCAGTATTAGATGCTGATCAAGTGGAAAATCTTATTAAATTTTGTCCTACAAAAGAGGAAATGGATCTTTTGAAGGTGAAGCATAAGAACTTATACATGATTCTTACATCTTGTTTTGGCGTTTAAGTTTTCTCATTTCTGGCATCTGCTGTTATTATAATTTGTGTCCTTTTCCTTTGATTTGTTTCTTTTCTTCTAAATTTTGTTCATCTTGATTATGATTATTTAGGCGTACACTGGTGACAAGGAGAATTTGGGAAAGTGTGAACAGGTCTGTGATTGATTTCTTTTGACCAAAGTATAATGTAGTAATTGTATAATGAAAAATGTCAGCATATAGAACTTATAGACAGTTCCTTTGACATACCCATAGCTGATTCATGTGTTGGTGCCTTCAAATTTGTGTGAAGGATGACTGGGTTGTCCAGAAAGTACAGTTTTCCAGTGTCTTAATGATAGGATATAATAAACTACCGATACTATGGAATAATATTAAAAGCAGTAAACATAAAACTATCAGGTGCTTCTGATTTGTTTGGAATTCACTGCTCGCATAAAATCTGGAAGTGTGGTGAGTGGTAAGAAGTATGAAGAAACTAGGTAGCCTGCTACCATTAAATAGGAGAAGATTGGTTGTGAGAAACCAATTGGCTGAATGGAAATTGAATCCTAATAATTGAGAATACTTGTTATAAATAGCCATGATGACAGCTTGGTTGCTGATGCCTGGTGGTGGCATGTGGAAGAAAAAGTTGTTTTCCTCTTACTATTCTCTACCTATTAGTATGTTGACGTTGGATGATAGAAAACAGCTATGACAATAGAGAATTGAATGGAAAATGGATTATTTCATATAAAGTCTTATAACAGTGATCAATACATAAGATTAGGAAATAACCAGAGCAAGAATGCTCCTTCCAGAGAGTATACTCTCCTAAACAACACAATAGAATTCTCAATACCCTCTCTCTCCTTCTACTCAGGCTAATAATAACTTCCTTACTGCCCCAGTACACCATGGGGACATGTAACCCACGGTAATTGCTTCCCACTCTCTCCCCTGGGCCCATTTTCTTTCTCCTTGAATATACTCTCCATATAGCAGGCCTTTTAGGGTCGTGGCCCACATTCACAATCTTCCCAGCATCATTAGGAATAGGTGCTCTATCATTGGATTATAAATACATTATTTTGATCTTTGTTAACTCAAGAACCTTTTTGTAAGTAATCTGAAAGAAATTGGTACTAATCATAGAAATATAAAAGGAAATAATTGACTTTTATTGAATAATTCTGGTTAACATTGGCCAGAATTTAATTACAAAAGGATATCTGGTTATACAATTACAAGAGATAAATTATAGGAAAATTAAGGATAGATACAATAGTTTCCTCCCAAAAATTCAAGAATTTTGGTCACTCTCCCGTCCAAGAATTAGAGAGTTAGGCCTCTCCCAATCAATATTAAATCCCAAATAATTGTCTACCCCCCTTTTCCAACAACTTCCCTATATATTATAGAATTCTGCAAATGCATAACTGTCAAAATACAATGCATTATTAACTGCCAATGTCTGCCATAAATACAATACATGACTGCCTGATTATTTGATGCACTAGGCCCAACCTCCTTGAGTCTCCAATTATAATGTTTATTAATTATTAATAAGTGGTCTAACATAATCATATTCTTATATACATTAGTAATGTTTCAGTTCTTTTTGGAGCTGATGAAAGTGCCACGAGTGGAGTCGAAATTAAGAGTATTCTGTTTCAAGATTCAGTTTCAAACTCAGGTTTGCTGTTGTCTGTAATAATTTTCTGAATTTATTGTGGATTTGGTTTCATGCTTTTCTTATATTTATTCCGCTTTCTGCAGATTACAGAGTTTAATAAGAGTTTAAAAATAGTGAACTCTGCTTGTGAAGAGGTACTTATGCTTATGAATCTAATAAACATTTTGTTGCTTGTATATTTTTGACCTTGTGCATCTTGTCTTTGAATAGGTCCGAAATTCACTCAAACTGAAGGAGATTTTGAAGAAAATCCTTTATTTGGGTAATACATTGAATCAAGGAACAGCAAGGGGTATGTCTTTTAGTCATGGAAGTGTCTTTGTTCTCTTTCATTTTTTGATATACGAAACATATGAAGTGCTAGCTCTCTCTTTAACGTTTAGATAGTCATTTTCCCTTCATCTTGTTGCATATGATATAGTATAAATGTCCTTCTAATAGGTAATTGATGCAAAATGTTTCCACTTTCTTCTACAGGGGCTGCTGTTGGATTCAAGATGGATAGCCTTTTAAAGCTCACTGACACTCGTGCTTCTAACAGTAAAATGACGCTGATGCATTATCTTTGCAAGGTACGAGTCTTATTTGCGATAATGAAGATATTATTTGGTGGCTTAACTTCTTGGTTTTTATTTTTCTTTTTACACTTCAGGTCCTAGCTGAAAAGTCTCCTGCACTCCTCGATTTTCATCTTGACCTTGTTAGTATAGAAACTTCCTCTAAGGTAACGATTTATTTATAGTGCTTCATGTCATAAAACTAAAGGTCAACGTTACCTTGTTACCATGATTTTTTGGTCAAATTTCACTTTTCCCCTTGCATTTGCAAAAAACATCCCTTCTGTTTTAATGATTCTTTCAATGGCGCACCTGTCCTTCATATTAAAGTTTATCTCCTTATAGGTTGGGAAGCACAGGCTTAGAGTTAGAATGTCACATATGAAATCACCATAATGAAACAAAAGAAGAGAGATTGTCCAGTAAATTTTGCAAATGACATTCTTTTACAAAATCATAGTGTAAGCCTTTTTCAAATTGAGAGACAAGCGTAAAACAAATGATATTCTTAGGTTTTGGGCCTAACACAATTCCACAAAGCATACTTGTGAGGAGATAGATGCCTACCACTTATAATCACTATTATGCCATATCAATTTCTACTGTGGCACTCATAGTTGTCAATATTGGTCTGGAGCAGCACTCTCGCGCCAGAGCGTAGCCTTGCCACCCTCAGATGCCTTGGAGCATCTCATTATGGTGTAGCAGCCATCACAGGCTGAAAAGCGTCGCCGTAACGTTGGTAGTGAAAAAGTGTTGTCGAAAGGCGGCGACGGCAACGCCATGGTGGAAATCGGTGGCGGAAATTTGACTTTCCATCATACAATGGCCGTGGCATGGCAGATTTGATAAAGCGGGCAATGGCAGCTATTTTTTGCATGGCGGTTATGGTGCTGCTGACGGCTATGGCGGAAATCCTTTGAGAAACTAGAGGAAAAGGGTTCTATTTTGTGACCCGACCTGGAAAACTAAGGCCTAATAGTGAAAACCCTAAAAATAAGAGGTTGGCACAGTAATCTGAGCCACAAAAAAGGTTAAAGCTCTATTGCAAAAACCCTAAAAATAAGTTTGCAACGTAGCCTCTGACTTTCTCACTTGTATTTTTTTTGTAATCTTTCGGTTTCTTGTTACCAATTCCCCTTTCTTTTCCTTTTTCTCCTTTTTTTTATTTCTTTCCTTTCTCCTCTGTATTTTGTTTGTCCAAGCCTGTCCTGTTTTTTGTTTCTTCTGTTTTTTTTTGCTGCAAGCATGCTAGTAGTGGAAGAATTTCTAGGGTCAAAAGACATCAAATAGGAATAACAGGAGATGCACTTTCTTGCTAAAACACCAAAGGATGCTGTACCGATTTTGAAGGAGTGATTTCATTTTTCAGCAATTATGTATTTACTAGTATAAACTGTATAATAATTTCTAACATATCAAATAGCGGTTGCTGTGCTCCCACACTATTCCCCATCCTGCTTTTGGTGTTGGCCACTCCGTTCCACAATCCGGGATTAACAACTATGGTGGCACTCTCAACACTCCCAACAATCAGGATTTAACATCCATTGTGTAACTGGGTGGCCCGATATCAAGTAACCCAACGGATCCAGGATAGTCTTTGATATCATCTTAAAATTTGGGTTAGGCCTAATTTTGGGTACACGGATCTTCACACTTATATTGTCTTAGCCCATTGTCAGCCAATTTGAGACTATCACAACTCCACATTGCGTTTTACTACACTCTCTGCCTGAAATCTCCATGTTGCTATACTCTCCCTCAAGCGAAAGCCTTGCCTAGTTTACGGGTTTACCGACAAACTATTGGACCAAGCCCAAATGGAAACTATTGTCCATTAATACTCGACACAACAAAACCGTCATCCCAAGTGGGTAACGAGAGGGAACTTGAGAGAGCAAATAGGGCAGAACTCTAATCAATGGCTTAAAGTGAGATACCACGAAAATCGACTAATCCCACACCTTGATTTAAAAGAGGGGCTATGCATGCTGCTCGGCTATGCTACAAGGCTACAATTGGATCCACTCTCGCTTCCACATCAAGCCCAATTCGGCTCTGATAGCACAATAGAATTTGGGCTTTAAACCGAACTCAACATTACAAAACCAAATTGACTTGTAAGTTAAGGAAGCTTTGTAAGCTTTTATTAGGCACTACCTATAGTCAATGTTTGACTTGGATTTGTGGCCCATGGTGCTGACATGGGAAAAGAGTGTGGCCAGCACAAGGACAAAGCGTGGTGAAAAGACTCAAGGACAAAGCGTGGTGAAAAGACTCGTGTTGGTTTTGGGCACCTTAATCAATCCTGCAAGCCGTCCGGGGATGTTACAAATGATATCAAAGCGGGACTACTTGGAACAATGTGGTTCGAGGATAAATTAGGCGGATACTGGTGGGCATGTGACATCTAGTGCCGACGAGACGAGGAGTGCAACCAGATCTGAGACAGAACCGGAAAAAGAACTACTAGTGTACACAAGGAAGAAGAAAACTCAAAGGGAGGAAGAAATCTGCACATCTCCAAGGCCAATCCAAAATTCCGAACCTAATACAGATCCTAATACAGATTTAGAAGTTCTACCAGGTAATATTGTTTTTGAGCATAATGATAATTGTGGTCTAAATGAGAGTGATCTTAACTTACCAATTGCTGTGAGGAAAGCAGTGAGATCATGCACTCAACATCCAATTGGCAATTATGTATCTCATAGAAATCTGTCACAAGAATACAGGGCCTTCATCACCGTATTGGATAACATTAAACTTCCAAAAAATGTACAAGAAGCTGTCCAACATGTTGAATGGAAGGTTGCAGTGGAAGATGAAATTAAAGCACTGGACAAGAATGGAACATGGAAATTTGTGGAGCTGCCAGAAGATAAAAAACCAGTTGGGTGTAAATGGATCTTCTCAATAAAGCACAATGCTGATGGGAGTGCGAATAGGTACAAAGCCTGCTTGGTGGCAAAGGGGTTCACCCAATCATATGGAGTGGACTATGAAGAAACATTTGCTCCAGTGGCAAAACTAAATTCTGTTCGTGTCATTATCTCGTTAGCTGTAAATCTAGATTGGCCCTTACACCAACTAGACATCAAGAATGCTTTTCTAAATGGTGAACTCGAAGAAGAGGTATACATGAAAATACAACCTGGCCTAGAAACTCCCCAAACAATTGGCAAGGTATGCAAGCTCCAGAAATCACTTTATGGTCTTAAGCAATCCCCACGAGCATGGTTTGAAAGACTAACCCAAGTTGTTAAGGGTCACGACTTTACTCAATGCCAAACCGACCATACAATGTTTGTCAAACATTCTAGTGAAGGAAAGGTGGCAATATTTATTGTTTATGTGGATGACATCATAATCTCAGGCGATGATGACAAAGAGATAGAAGAACTCAAGAGATTTCTAGCTAAAGAATTTGAGGTCAAGGACCTTGGACACCCAAAATATTTTCTTGGGATGGAGATTGCTCGTTCCAAACATGGAATCTGCGTATCCCAAAGAAAATATGTGCTAGACCTGTTGGAAGAAACTGGAATGTTATGGTGCAAGCCAGCAGATACACCGATGGAACCTAACCTTAAATTGGCAGAACAAGAAGGCAGTCCCCAAGTTAATAAGGAGAGATACCAAAGATTGGTAGGAAAGCTAATTTACCTAACTCACACTAGACCAGATATTAGTTACTCAGTGAGTATGGTAAGTCGTTTCATGAATAAGCCAATTAAAGATCACATAAAAGCTGTGACTCGAATTTTGCAGTACCTCAAAAAGACACCCGGGAGAGGTCTTCACTTCAAAAAGGACCCAATTAGGAGTGTGAAAGTGTTCACAGATGCAGATTGGGCTGGTTCATTGACTGATCACAAGTCAACTAGTGGATATTGCACATATGTGTGGGGAAACTTGATTACTTGGAGAAGTAAAAAACAGTCGGTGGTGGCAAGAAGTAGTGCAGAGGATGAGTTCAGAGCAATGGCTCATGGCATTTGTGAGGGAATTTGGTTACAAAGAATGCTTAAGGAATTAGGAGTACCAACAGATTCCACCATGAGCCTATGGTGCGACAAGGCAGCCATCAATATTGCAAAAAATCTAGTCCACCATGACAGAACGAAACATGTGGAGATAGATAGACATTTCATAAAATAAAAGATAGATGGAATTATCAAGTTGGAATACATCCCTTCCCAAAACCAAATTGCAGACTTACTGACCAAGGCCCTTCACAAATCTAATTTTGAGAACTTAAGGTCCAAGCTAGGCATGATTGACATCTACTGCCCAGCTTGAGGGGGAGTGTTGGATTCCAAAATTGTGGTTGAGAATAAGTCATTTATTGACTGGTTATTTTGTAAATAATTTATTATATTATATAGGATAACTGTAGAGAATATCAAGGGACTTTGTACAGTAAATCCCTCCTATTTAATTCTGATTTATTTATTAGACTAGGGAATGCTGTATTTAAAAACCAAAATTGTAACCATTTTGATTCAAGAAATGAAAAGATCATTTCCTCAATAATTTACATATATATTTGTTGAACGAGAAAAAATGAGAGACATACGGTAAAACTGTGTTTGAACTGCACAATGGAGTTGGTTTTTTATAGGCTCAAGGCAATAAATACAACAATAAATATATGATATACTATCCCTATTTACATGATATGATATGATATGCAATAAATACAAAGATCATAAATGTATTTTCAACAATACAATATTCATATCTTCATATAATACGAACATATCCTCTAAGAAAAATAAATATAATTAGATATAATTCAACACTTTCAACCAATGGGGCCAAATCAATTCTCTAGGGTAGCTTGATGGGTGATAGATAGAGCACTAGAGGAGTTGGAACCCTGATTCAGCAGATAATAGAGAAACAAGTAATGAACTGTGGCAGGAGGCTGATTGATGGAGCCTTGAAACTGTAAAGGGAGGACGGATCTGAGACAAGGGCTGCCGAATGCCGGTAATAAAAGTGCTCGACTGACTTCCCCATCACATCACACTCCTCATACTCTCCCGTATTCCCTCCCATTAGCAGTAACTAACTTAACAACTCAACCCATTCCCTTTTTTCCTTTTCCTTCCTTATCCCTCTTCCTATACCCGCATTAATCTCTCAGGGCTTTCCTCCTTGTTCCCTCATCTGGGATTTTCTCCCCATGGATCCCATGATGCACACTTGTGATTCTAGCCCACCAAAACGCCTATTGAGTTAACTTGATACACATATATTTCTTTTTTTCACTCTTAATAGACGGGGCTTTTTGCCAGGTATTGAAGGTTTAAACAGGTTGGTTGCTTAAGTTAAAACCTTGAAGGGAAATTAACCAATGGAAAGTTGCATTGTTAGCCAAAAGAAATTGCCGTGGGAACTGGCTAACTTTCAGTATTAGTTAATGGAGTTGCAATAAATATTGATTATCCATTCTTGATCTTGCAGATACAATTGAAGTCATTAGCAGAAGAAATGCAGGCAATCACCAAGGGATTAGAAAAAGTAAACCAGGAGCTTGCCGCATGTGAAAATGACGGTCCAGTGTCTGACGTTTTCCGTAAGGTGTTTAGCATTTTTGTGTTTGTTTATTGATTCTTCATTATATCATGAAAAAAGCATAATAATATGTAAAGAAATTTCTGTGTCTAAACTTAATTCATAATATTGGCTTTTCTGTATCATGGAGGTAGTTGACATTGTAATTATTTCTATTACTATCATCATTAATAAATCCAAGTTTATAGTTAAGCCTTGGAAGTTCTAGTTTAGATCTCTGGATTAAAATTGCTGTACATTTTTTCATAAATTGATATACTCACTGTATTCAACAACTCCAGATGCAGTTTTTTTGTCTCAATCTTTTGATTTCTACAATGAGATAAACTTAGATTTATTCTGAAATGACCCAATGGCCAATACACAATACAATTCTTATTTCAGTACCTCTTTCCCCTTAAGTAAGGAATGATATCATGGTTCCAAGAATCACACCATAATTGGCAACTAAACCTAGAGAAGTTAAATTTAATATAAAAAGACTTCATGGCCAATACTGTTCTTGTATTAGCACCTCTTTCCCCTAAATTAAAGAGTGGTCATGGTTCCAACTTCCAAAAACCACTATAATTGTCAACTAAACCTATAGAAGTAAGTCAATATTATAGAGCATATTATTTTGATAATTAAGTAACATTTCTCAGAAGCTCATAAAGTTTTCTGTCTCTTTAATTTGTCATACAAATTGAAACAGATTGGAGATGACATTGGTTTTGAATGTACTGAAAATGATTATACAGTTACTCACTGAGTTGAGCTGGACATCTGAAGTTTTTCTTTAGCAACCAGTTTCAGTCCAATTAAAAGCATTGCATCAGTGATTTAAATGAAGTTATAGTAAAAAGTGAAGATAAAATTTGGAGAAGTATATTTGAGTGTTGCCACCAAGGTTTATAATTGAACAACAGAATCCCAGAAGAAGCTCAAACTGAAAGTGCCCTAACTTGCAACTGAAAGGAAGGAAACCGTGATTCTCTCTTTCTCAAATGACTAAGAGCCTTGTTGTAAAAGAAGTTTTATGTTCTTCCAAATTTTTAACTATGACGAGTGTCAAAGAGGTCTTTGGTTCAGATAGAAAACTCGTTTCTTCATGGACTTCTCCTTTTCCAGTTTCCTGCAATCTTGTTGAGGCAAATAAAAACTTATTTATGCAAATACTTTTTAACCATCTTCACTATAATGGTAATATGCATATGGTGCACTGTTGCTTTTGGCCCTATGTAAGTTATTGAGTATGTACCAAACCAACTCACTAAATGCTCAAGCTGTCGAGTAAGGTAGACAAATGATTTTATATTACAACTCTAACATGCCCCCTTATACAATATGGGTTTGAAACTTGTATGATGCAACGACCCACCTATCGTGTGCTGAATTTGACTTTATTAGAGAAATAGGGGTAGCAAGGATCAACCTCTAAAGATTACTTACCATAGAGGCTCTGATACCATGTCACAAACCACCTCCCAAATGCTTAAGCTATTAAGTGAAGGCACACGTATACGTTTTGTATTATGCCTATAACAGGTTATTCACACAATATGTCTGCCTCTGCTAATGTTGTGTTGCATAAACATTGAGCATGTGTAGAAAGACAATTAAGGAGTGCTCTAATTTCCTTTAGAAGTGAGCGACTTTTTCATCACATTGCATCCATGAAGCAAATCCTGGCTTATATGGTTTGTCATCTGGTTTGCGTTTTATGTGTATTTGACTCACTTTTTTTTGTTCTTTTCAGACATTGCAAGAATTCATTAATGTAGCCAAGTCACAGGTGGATTCTGTAACACGCCTATATTCTGAAGTGGTAATATACTTAATCATCTTTTAGGTAGATTATGCGTTGGTATAGAGGGATATAAAAAGATTGTGTTATTTGTCTATGGACAGGGTAGAAATGCGGATGCACTTGCACTGTATTTTGGTGAGGATCCTGCCCGTTTTCCATTTGAACAAGGTAGGTTGATCATTATTACGTGTTGTTGGTATCTACGATGTATTTGCCATGCCATCATCTTTCTAATGGTGACTTCAATTTATCAGACTAAAATCTATTAAACTGATGTTTTGGAGAAAGTGCATTTTACTGACCTTTTCTCTTGCGTTGCATTTATGGTTGGGACATGTATTTATTTTTTAAGAAATTTGGCTAATTTGAAAGTGTGTTTTACTTGTCTCTGGGTTAAGGAAGTAGGTTCGTCGTACCCACTATTGTGTTCTTAATGGAATCTTCTGTGAGCTACAAAAACCTCTTCTTGTGTATGATAGTTGTAAGTTGCCGAAAATTGAAAGAAATGACTGTCCTTGGATTACAGTCTAAGCATGCAGAGAAATAAAGAATGGTGATGCTAACAGAAAAGGAAGGGGTGAGGGAGAAAATAGTTAAGGAATAATAATAAGATAAATGGAGGGGAAATTGGAGGACATGACCAAATGTAGTTTCATCATTCCTGCACTTAGTTTAGCTATTTTGTAATGCTCAAGTTAACTTCTTACCTCTTCCGTTTCCTTGATTGCAGTTACTGCAACGCTCTTAAATTTTATAAGGTTGTTTCGCAAAGCACATGAAGAGAATATCAAACATGCAGAGTTAGAGAAGAAGAAAGCTGAAAAAGAGGCTGAAATGGAGAAGAGTAAAGGCAGTAACTTGCCAAAGAAGAGTGGAAAAGATAATGAAGAAGAAAGCTGAGGAAGAGGCTGAAATGGAGAAGGCTAAGGGCATTGACTTGACAAGGAAGAGTGCAGAAGAGATAATTGAAGATTGGGTTGTTTTCCACTCCTTTGCACTGACATCATTCTCCACCAAAGAGCAGAGATCTACTCGCCAGTATTAAGGGGACAACTGCTTTCGAGATTGAATTAAGTAGCCTCCCTTTCCAAGACGACGGTGTGACAATTAGCCTCTCGAGGTCATATACTGAGGCAGAATTGCCAATTCTTGCCACATGCTGATCTTTGTACATACAAAAGGCTTCGGGGTTGATTCTTTGATGGCATGTTGTGGTATAATTCACAGCAGAATATTCTGGAAAGGCCAAATATAAACCCAGCATAATCCGCCTGCTGAGATTGCTCGCGAATCTATCTGCATCTAATGCATGCTATGAAGATGATGGATTTGATCCTTCAATTTAAGAAGAAATTTTGAAGTCGAACATGTCTTCTATTGCAATAGAACTGGCTTTGGCTTTCATCATTCATCGCCAGATTTTTTTTGGCACCAGAGCACATGCTTTTCGATTGTAAAGCACTGGAGTCCAACAGTAGTACCATATAACCTTGTACAAAGTTCTAACCCTCTTCTTTAGGATCCAATTCTTTCACATGTAACATAGAAATTAGTTTCTCTTTTTCCTTTTTAATAGAGATTTTTGTAGGATAGCTCCAAAGCATATTTTGTACAGTTATCAGGTTAAGAAAATAATTAGGAATCAGGTCTCTGTAGTGTAGCTATAAGTGAACAACAGGTTGAGTTAGAATTCGTAGCTTACATTTATCTTGTGAAATGCAATACACGATGGTGAAGTGTAAAAGCTTCATGTTTCATTAACTTTTCTCAAGTCTAGCAAATGAAATGTAGCACCCTGGACTATGTGTACACATTTTAGTTGTAGAAAGATACATTGCAGATTAAACCGTGTAGTGTAGTTATTTAATGGTTCTATCTTGTAGGTACCTCACTTGTTACATCTTTATTTGCATCTGTTGAGGTATTTTCAATTCTAAATTGTTTGCAGTCATTGAACATTGTTTCTTAAAGTTATTATTATTTATTGTTTGCTTGAGTTATATAGAACCAAAGACTACCAGATATATCTTTCAAGTGAGGTCTTATCCTTATTGTTATGTCGAACAAGATTGCCTCATATTTGAGGATCCCTGTGGATTTTATTTTTCATAAAAAATGAGTTGCATAGTATATAGACTAGAGTCCACACATCATGAAATACTTATAGCTACACTGTCATCAATTGATTTTGAAAATGATTATTACATGCATTTTGAAAGGGAATTGAGAGTCTTTGAGCTAATGAAAATTGAACTTATAACTCATTGGGGTCCACATAGCAAAGTATTTTTAAGCCTGAAAACTAACAGTAAACCACTTTGCCTGTAGTTTGTCTTTGGCAGGACTGACAAATAAATTATGCTGGCATTGAGTAACTCTTAAATTTGTTCAACAGGAACATTAACAATCAGATATAGTAAATTATGTATTAGCTCTTATGTATCGAGAATCCTTGTGTGTTTAATAAGTTCTCCGAAAGGGATTAGTGACTGCTAAACAATGATTGATACTTTGTATTTATAACATGACTAAAAAAACAAGAAAGTGTGTTGAGAGCAATGGAAATTAGCAGAAGCCTTTGTATTATTCACACATATAAGATTACCGATAAATTTACATGTAATAAGGAAAAATAAATAATGATTGATACTTTGTATTTATAACATGACTAAAAAAAACAAGAAAGTGTGTTGAGATCAATGGATATTAGCAGAAGTCTTTGTATTATTCACACATATAAGATTACCGATAAATTTACATGTAATAAGGAAAAATAAATAAAGAAGAAAAATTTCATGAATATAAAAAGAAAACATTAAAAATTTGATGATGAACTAATCTCCAGCTTCATGTTCTTGCACAGAGCTGAATTAAAAACCTTTACGCCTTCATAGTCATTCAATATGGTTCTGAGTAACAAACATGAATGAGTTTTTCAAATACCTGCTTTAATAGCTTGTAGCTCTTTCTCTTTTGAGAAACATAAGTAGAAAAGCCATATATATATATCTTAATCAAGGTAGTTCTTGGAAGTTTTTGTCTCCCAAGTAACCATAATTGTCCTCTTCTATGAATTCAATCCTCAAAAAATGCTTGTCTTCCTTATCAACCAATGATCCTCCAATTTTGCAGCTTTTGTAAAACATGTAACTCACAATACTGTCAATTATGATGAAAATCGAGTACAAGTAGGCAATGAAAATACCCTCCAAACCTAAGAAAAACCATGATGACTTTCCATCAATATTGCGATACCCTCTTACGACACGGAATTGAAACAAGGCCTCAATGGCAGCCAAACCTACATTGATAGGCAATGCCAAGAACAAAGCCGTTGATGTCCTTCCCCCAAGAAGAACGCACGCTTTCAAAATCGCCATGTAACCTCCATGTCCATCCATACCCGATAGTGTTAGTGCCATGTTCGATATCACAAGTGCATTTGCGAGGATCACTGAGAAGAAAACTGCAGCCGCGGCTGATACGAAAAGAGTGAGACTCGGAGACGAGTTTCCTAGCCCTTCAGCAAAACTAAAGGCGAGAAAAAGGAAACAAAAAGTTGTTGCATTTGCTGATAGAAGGAAGAAAGTGTTGTAGATATAGGTATGAAAGAGGGGCTTGTAATGATATGATATTATATCCATTAATGAAGGTTGCAAATTTTCTTTATGGTTATTCATTTTCATTGTTTGAATTATGAATGATTTTGTAATGAGGAAAAAGGTGAGAGTGAAAGGAAGGGTGAAAATTGAGGAAGTGATTGTTTGAGAAACTTTAAGGTTGAGAATAGTAAAAATTTGTGATGAAGAAGGAAAACCAGCAGCATCAAAGAGAATCTTAAGGTGATTGTATATTTGAGGAAAGAGTGATGAAGAAAAAGGGACTAATGCTTGTGAGAGGAGTATTGATGCTGAAAAAGGAAAGGCAAGAAAAACTATTGTTGTTGTGAAATAATGATAGTTTTGAAGAAAACTATGAATTGATCTTCTGAGAATTTTGTATGAGAGTTCCATTGGAAATATTGGTCTTTTTTGTTTTTGCTTTTTGATTCAATTAGAGAGAAGAGGAGAAGGTGATGAATTGAGAAGTTTCTCAATTCTCACAAAAATGTTATGGTTTTTTATTTTGGAAAGGGTAGGTTGGTGAGTTTAAAGGAGTTGATGTTTCTAAGAAATGGATAGGCCAACTAAAATAAACTAACTACTTGCCAAGGTGGGAAGTTGTTTAACCTTTTAGACTATACTTTTTTATTATTATTGTTACATAACATAATTTTGAAGTTTTGTAAATTTCTTTTTTGGCGAGAAAATAGATTTTTCCTCTTGTTCTGTGAATTAACACAACTTCAGTTATTTTTTTACCAACCAACATATTTTTTTTTTCGGATAACCAAATTTTTTTTTGGGTATAATTAAGATAACCAACTTTAGTTTAATTGTTTGGATTTCTGAAATTATATTCAGTATAAGCTGTTTTATTTAAAGTACACGCGTTTATTTTAGATTTTGTGTCCAACAAAATTGATTTTAAGTGGGTTGAATTGATTTTTATGTGAGCAAAACATTCAAGCTTTTTTTAGCATAATAAATTTCGATGTAGTGAGACTCATCAGATTTTATATATATTTTACACAAAAATAATTCTTGTAACCTGTAAATAAAATAAATTCTTTTAAGTTCATTTTTAAATATCATTCACGTTAACAAATCAATTAGGTTTGTGTGTTTAAGAGCATAGAGAGCATGGCATCACTGACTTGACAAGTTAGCAATAAGTTATTTGGTATGACATGCTTTTCGTCTTTTATTGATTATGAAATATGAAATTTATCTTTGCTTAAAATGCACATTATTGAGTAGCTAGCTTATTATTGCTGGCTAGAATTCCATTTCAAGTCCATCAGATATACATTTACAATCGATCAATCATTCAATTTTGGCCCCATTTTCCTTGAAATTTAAGTGCCATATTATTTTCCTAATAAAATATACGAGTATATAGACAAGAATGCAAAATAAAATGGAAAAGACATTGAGAAAGTAATAATTTTTTTTTTGACAGAATGAAAATGTAATAATTTCGTACCTTAATTTAGCACTTTTCTTTTCATGTGGTATACTCCTACAATAAGTGAACGTAGCTTGCAAGATAAATGCTTGTTTTTTAAACTGAAAAAGAATACATTTTTGACAAAAAAAAAGTATTTTTTTTTAAATGATAAAGAAATTCACACATAAGTCCTGAATTCGAACCCAAAATATAATATCCATCCTTATGGATTTTGACAAAACATTTTGATTGTTTTATACAATAAAATTTGACAATTAAATCTTAGTATAAAATGACTAAAAAAAATAATGCTAGCAACACAATATTTAACACATTTTCTAATATTGTTGACGTAGATTTATAAAACCTCAACAATGAATTCAAAGATCAATCTAAGATTCAAATTAGATCCTTAAGGGTTATAAGTTGATAGGGTTTATATATAGAATCAATTCGTAAGTCATAAAAACCAAAGCAACAATCATAAAATGAACAAACGAAAAAGTAAAATTATAAAAAGAAATATTTGAATTGAATTAACTAAGAATATGAACATATGTTAGCATTCGAAAAGTCAGGCATACTGAAAATCCGAACATGGTGGATGTGTACATCTTTTAGGTAGTTTTTTGAATGAATTGTCCGTCCCTTAGGCTAAAATAAAAGTTTTTATTTATAGAATAAGCATCACAACAATTAGTCTTTGTTGAGAATGCCACTCGATATTTCTTTCAGCTCATTTAACCGTTTTATGATTTCCTTATCAAGTTTCTCTCGCTCGAAGCTCTAGTATTTCGATCTTCAATTTATTTATTTGAAACATTAATCTTTCGATATACGTATCTTCATATTATTATTTTCATGTTGATCTTTGATTCGAACTCTAAAGCCAAATTGTGAAATTTTATATATAACAAATACACCATTTGATTGATTAAAATTCCAATAAGTTTTACAAAATTTATATAGACTCGTATGACTTAGTGGAAACATAAATTGTGTTAAAAACTATATTATTAGCACTCCTCTTGATCAAAACTTTAATCGATACAATTTTTTAAAAAGAATTTGTTACTATACACCTACTCATTTTTTTTACAAGACCTACTCATTTTTTAGTGAGTGTAAATTAGTGTGTCATAGTTTCAAATTTCTTAAATAAACCTTAAGAAAAACAATCAAATGTATCTTAAGGTGTAACAGATTGATTTGTACCCATTTAAATAATAAATTGCGTAAATTAAATCTCCTCTATAAAATATCTGTTTAATGTAATAAAAATATCTATGTAAATAAATTGTATAAGAATCAAATATCTATTTAATGTAATGAAATTTGAGTACCTTGTACTCTTTTTTAAAAAATTTTGCTTATAATTTTTTTTTTTTACTAAAAATAACTTTTTAATTTTAAATATCCATATTTTGTTTAATGTTTGTTCATGCTTTTATTTTCACATAAAGATATTTCCTCATCTAATACATTTATCAAGTGCATACTCGCCTTAAAATAAAATAAAAATAAAAATACATCGACTTTTTAAATATTTTTTAGGCTAAATAACACCCGTGGTCTCTTAACTTAATTTCAATTAACGTTTTAGTCCTTTATCTTATTTTTTTCTCGATTTGGTCCTTTATTTTAATTTTAAGTGACAATTTGATCTTTTATGTTTTAAAATGTCAACAATATTATCCTTTTTTTTCACAAAAATTCAAAAAACTCATCAAAATTTTCAACCAAAACCAATAAAATTAATTATATTCTTTAATATAATACAAATTTCATCAAATTCGTAACTCAAATCTTCAAATAAACTCATACAAAAATTTCATTAAATTTCATTCTTTATTTGATGTTGTTAAAAATGGAAATATGAGTTTATTTGAAGATTTGAGTTTTGAATTTGATGAAATTTGTATTATATTGAAGAATATAAATAATTTTATGGATTTTGGTTGAAAATTTTAATGAATTTTTTGAATTTTTGTAAAAAAAAAAAGAATAACATTGTTGACATTTTAAAACATAAAAGATTAAATTGTCACTTAAAATTAAAATAAAGGACCAAATCGGAAAAAAAAAAAGATAAAGTACTAAAACGTTAACTGAAATTAAGTTAAGGGACCACGGGTGCTATTTAGACTATTTTTTATTTATATTTTATTTTGGATGGAATAACAAATAGGACAAAAAAGTTATATAAATATAGTTTAGTTTATATTTCTATCAACAATTATTAAAAAAGGCCTCAATATATTGTGAATGAATTAAATCCTGACCGTCAATTTAAAATCAAATACCATGCATTATGAATGATTGTGGATTGGGTAGAAGTTGAGTTCCAATATAACTTGGAGGTCTTGGTGGCCATTGAGGAAGAAATTAAATTATTCTTTGTTTCTGGTGTAAGTATAACTACAAGTATTATTCAGTTGGTGAGCTATCTGCATGCGTATGTTGACCCGGTTGGTTAGTTAATAGTGAAGAAAATTTTAATTAGGGATGAGGATATCCTTGTTTACTTTAGCTTAATTTGAATTAGGTATGACAATATAATAATTAACTGCGGGTGCCAGCATCAATCTTATATGTGGTTGACCGAAAAATTCTGCTATGAGCCTATGATTTAGAACATGTTCGATTTTTAAAAAATATTCAAAGTCAGGAGCAAATTAAAGTGAAAATGGGATATTGATATCTGATCGGTCAATCCTTACAAATTAGTAAATTTTTTGGTATTTTTAATTTAATTAATTAATTTAAATAATTAATGCATTGGTTCTATATTATAAAATTATATGTTATTTCATTAAAAATATGTTAAATCATAATTTTTTAATTCAAAAATTTAAAATAGACCAGAACTATTGACTTTTAAAATAAGGGACTAATTATGTGAACTGATAAAAATAGAGGGACCAAAATTGCAATTAAACATTTTTTTTATTTTGTTTATATACACTTATACTTTCTGTAATTTATATTTTTTATATATTATCAAGTTTAACTCCTCTATAAAAAAATTAATATAATTTTATTATTAGTTTGTAATTATTATTTTATTATATTAAATATGTTTAATATGATTTTTATTTTATTTTATGTATGTAGACAAAAGGCAGGTGTGAGCACTAGCGGAGCTTCTTGGAAAATATAGGGTGTTTACTGCCACTCCAAAGTCTTCAAGAATTATTTTAAAATTACTACTATTTTTTTTGGAAAAGACATTTCAGTTATAATTTGATCAACAAAAATTGATTTATTTAATCTATATTGGATCAAATAAATCAATTTTTGTTGACTAAATTGTAACGCAAATGTCTATTATAAAAAAAAACAAAAGAAATAAATTATAAAAAAATTACAAAAACAACTACTATAATTATAAAATAAACTAAAACTAATTATATTAGTTTGATATTTTTTTAGGGGTTTGACTCCATGTTGAACTAAACTAATACATCCGATCTTTATTGATTCGAGATTTCCTAATAGTCAAACCAAAGAATTATTTTTTATCAACACTATGGCAATATTGGTATCTTAAACAATGTGTTTGTTTAAATTTATTTTAATAATTATATATATTGTTTTTGTCTTTGTAATTAAGCAAGTTGTATTAATAATGTCAAAATTTAGATTTAATTTATATGCATCGACGATATAAAAATATTTTAAGTTGTCAATTAATTATAACCGTCAGATTAATAAAACACTTTAAATTTTTATTATAATTATTTTTAAAGTCACACATATGAATATTTACTATCAACATAATAATTAAGTTTTTTTAAAGAAATCAGGGTTGAGGGGAGACAAAACGCACCCCACCCTTCTTGTTACATACCTATTTCGAATTAATAAATTTGGTTATGGTATTAATATAAAATGAATATTATTGTCAAACGACACAAAACATTATGTTTCTCTTGGTGAGATCCCCAAACAATTGTTGGTATTTTTTGTCTTAATTATTTGTTTTTGGAAGGCATCGCAAACCTACTCTTCCCTTTTATATCCACAAACCCAGACAAAAGAAATAATAATTGAATTTGAACAATTCACGTTCTAGGAGGGATGCCACAAAATAATAAATTACCCGTTAACACCTAAAATTAACTTAGCACACTACGCCAAAAATTACCTTTTACAGCGCTTTTTTAAGCCCTTTACGGCGCTTTTAAGCGCTGTAGTATATCTAGTGCTATAAAAGGATACAACAACGCTATTGAAAATACTAAAAAGCGTTGTAATAGGTCCTATATATAGCGCGTTTCTTATATTAGATTTACAGCGCTTTTTCAAAAAAGCGCTGTAATAGGTCCCATATATAGCGCGCTTCTTATATTTGATTTACAGCGCTTTAATAGGTCATATATATAGTTATTTAACTTAGATTTACAGCGCTATAAAAGGACTTAAACAAAGCGCTGTAAAACGTTTAGAAAAGCTCTATAAAAGGATTTTTTATGGCATTTTTTAAAAAAGCGCTATCTTTTTTATTACATATTATGAACATCAAATATCACATTCAGATTCTTCTTTTCAACATTAAAATTCACATTATAGCAACAAATTCATATTCACATTCAACAATATCAATTACAAGTGTTTCACAACAACAAATTACAATAAATTACAGTATGAATTACATATATTATCAGAACAAATTACATTCAACATATTCACAGTATGAATTACATATTCACAGAACAAATTATATCATGACAGTATATCAAGAAATTAATTACAAATTATATAACATTCATTTCGAGGACAAACTGGCACCATTCTTCTTTCATTTCTTTGAGATCATTTTCAGAGTAAGTTGGGTTGAAGTTGTCAAAATACTGAAACAACATAAGTTAGAATCAAATATATACATATATAGTTTATATATGAAAATCAAAATATAATGAAAATAACGTACCGTTTCTAGAATTATATGTTGATTCAGATCAACCATCTCCTTCATGAACCTCATTATATAGTATCCGCAGTCTATGTTGTTAGTTTGACGCGGACACTATAAAATAAAACATGTACGCCAATAAATATTTATGCATTGATTGTAAATGAAAATTTAAAGGCATATAATTATGTTCTATAACAAAAATTTCAAACATTTACTAGAAGCCATGTGATGTTGTTTGACTTATTCTTCGACACTGAAGCACCCCTTTGAGCGCGAAAAACTTGTAGAGCACTATCAAATAGATGTGATTATTATTCAATGACCAAACACATTATTTATATATGTAAGAAATAAATGAATATTACTTACGTGTCGAAGATGTTCTTTATATCAGGGTGATAGTTGTAATGACCGTGCAATGGGTCTAAATAATATACAATTTTAGAAGTCGCATTTATGGCAAACAACACTCAATGTTTCCTACAACAACACAAATTTGGTTGGCAAATTTGTTTACACAACTCATAATATCATAAATTAAAAAAGATATAGATAAAGTATCTAATTACGTACCCTGAATTGTATGGTGCCAGAAACAACTTTTCCTTATCTTTATTTTCTATAAGTCTATCAACTACATATTTATTTACATTATCTAGACCGAGTTTAAACATGGATAGTTTATGCGGAGATAAGAATGAAAATCTACTTGACAATTTCCGCGCGCACACCAACTTCTCGTACAAAAACCTTCAAATATAAAATTAGATTATAATATCAATAAATTAATGTGGCAGTGATGCAATTAAAAGGTAATTTTTATCTTAAATAAAGTATTTATATTACCTGATATATATGCTGATTACAGTAGCACTCAACTCTTTATGATCGAGAAGTTCGTATATTTGCTCTTTGACAAGTATTTCTAAATACTCTTCTCCGAATATACTTTTTTCCATGTCTAGCATACATGCATCATTGTTGCTCTTCATATTCATCTTTGTTGCTGTGTCAAGACACGACCCAAATCGAGAAAGGCGTGGTTGACTTATTTTAGGAAGAGCAACTGATTTTCCTCGATCTAGTTTTTGCATTTTGGAAGGTTTATTTTTACCACAGACCTGCACCTGCGGTGTAGCGGGTTTATTTTTTTGGTTGAATCTGAAAAAAATGAGGTTGATCAGTTTGTTAGTTATTATAGTAAGCTAATCATTTCATATACATGAATTGATGTATATGTCAAACCTTTTCTGGTGCCTTTTCTGGTGAAGTGACAGACTTGCTGTGAGGGATCTTATCATCATTCCTTTTAGCAACAATCTAAATAAATGTGAAATATAAAAGAGAAAAAATTAGCAATTACATATAATCAATTATAATCATACAACTAAACATACATAGCAATTAAAACATACCTCCTGATCAGTGCCAACAAGATGTTTCGGCCATGCCACATAGCTACCTATTGCTTCTCCCAAAAGTTTCATATCTCCGTCGTTGTCGGGGATAGGCAACGGTGCAAGTGGTTCTAAAGCCACCGCATGTGACACTTTAACATGGTCGGCAGGGACATCTTTGTTGTGCAATACTTCTCCCAAAGTATTGTACAATGTTCTTTTCCCAACCATGCGGGTAGGGGAAGACAAGTATAGGCAGCAATGTGTAACACCCTAAATTAAATCAACCGTTAATACATAAGTATGTGAAACAATTAGGTTTAATGAATTTCTTATTTCGTTATGTAATTAATTACCTTCGGCAGACTTTTATGACCAATGTTGCAACTTCCCTCTTCACTTTCTATTTGCATTTCATGTTGAAGTTGATTTTCCTTATCTTTTTTAGCCAAGTATGCAACTTGCTCCGATAGGGTTTTCAATGCTTCTAATACTTGATCATTTAAGGGATTTCTGCGCTTCTCATGTGAAAAATAACTTTTGGGAGTCACGCCAAATCCCTTACCCATCACACGGAAAGAATATTTAGGAATATTGAATACCTTGCCAAGAATGTCCCTGCAGCTAACTTCTTTATTTCCATCTTGATTTTCAAGACATTGTTCCAAATTTTCCTAAAATACATGTAGTATTAAAAAGATAAGTTCAATATCATTTTTAAAAGGCAATATTAAAAAATATTAAAGTGATAGTATACTTACACATTCTTGAACATTGAACATTTTCGTTATCCACTATTCCATCTTTATTTAAGTGAGCCTCCTTCCACAAGATATGACAACCCAATGATTGATCGGATTTCGTCTCTTGCAGCTGTTTGTTAAGACATAAACAAAATATTAGTTATAAACTATAGTTTATAATCTAGCTACCACAATGTATAAAAGTGATTTTTACTTACAATTTTTTGCTCTAAACGCGCATACCCCATACACGATCTTTTGTATGGATGCACTGAGTTTTTTGTTCGCTCCCGATTTGCTGTATTTATATTCTATATATAAATAAAAAAAATAACGATCGTGTAAAAAATATAAGATATGAATATGAATAAACACACATAGTAATAAAATAAATATTACCACAAATGTGGGGTCTGAGCGTTTAGCACAAAAAAGGTCCACTCTTTAGGTGTTATGTAGTGTTTGTAAATGTTTGGAGCTTCAACATTCACATTTCCACACTTGTCTCTTAGGTAACAATTCGACATATGAGATCTAAATCCTCTGTGAATTTTACCGGCAACTCTAATTACGTAATTTTTACGCATATCTTCAATGTTAAAAGCGCTCTGAAAACCAAATAAATAAAGTTTGAATAAAAGTATTTCAATGGAAAAAATTATAATTAAGTAACAAAAAAGTGGAGTAAAAAAGTTAATTACTTGTACATCACTCCACAGTATGTCTTTAGCATCCTTCAATACTTTGTCTCTCTAGTCATCGATTGTTATTGGGATATTTTGGCGGACAACAGCACCGATGTAGCTTACCATCATTGAACTGTTGGGCTCAATCGGATGGCCACTTTCATTCCATCCCACCTAATAAACTCATAGCTGGAGTGTAAGTGATTGCTTTCAAAAAAGAAAAAAAGAAAATCTAAACAAAAGTATAGTATATATACCTCAAATTTTATTCCAATACTTCTTGCATTATAGTTGCCCTACGCTTCACTTCGCCTTCATAGCCTTTAGCGTTGACAGCTTCATCGTTTACAACTTCAGTGTTTACAACTTCGTCGTTTTGACGACCTAAATCGTTGTTGGAATCCATTTATCTACACATTTCACATAGTATAAGTTTAACATGCAATATATGTTCAACATGCAGTTTAGTGACAACAACAAATTCAATAAATACAACATGCACTATAAGTTTAGTGACATCAAGATATGAATAACAACACCTGTAGTTTAGGGTTACGACGTCGCAGAAATACAAATAGAAATGTCTTGTGCAACGAGAAGATAGCACTAGGGTTCCATAGAGCACTTTAAAAAACTGAACAAAAAGCGCTTTAAAAACCTTTATGGTTGTACGAATAGAACTTAGTGAAAATGGAGAATAATGAAAACAGAGAGTACGTAATGAATATGGACAAAGAGAAGGGTTCGCACTAAGGAGAAGGGTTTGTATATGGAGAATGGTTCGTATAGAGAGTACGTAATGAATAAGGGTTTCACGCTGCCAAGTTCGTAGGGATGAGAATATACGTAATGACAGAGAAAATGAAGAGGCGGTTTCTTATATTATCAGTTTACGTAATATTATAAAAAAACCCTTTTACAACACTTTTCCAAATAGCGCTTTAAAAGACTATACAAAAAACACCTTAAATAGTATTTTACAACGCTTATATACACACTATATAAAAGGTGCTATATGAGCATTTTACAACCCTTTTTACACATAAGCGCTGTAAATGTTTTGTACTTGTATTTTATTTATTTATATATAACTGCTTGTAATTTTACAGCGCTTTTATCCATAAGCGCTGTAAACGGCTTTTAAAAATTAAATTTCAAAACATTTACAGCACTTTTAAACAAAGCGCTCTTAAAAGCGCTGTAAATATAGTGTGTGTGGGCACTATATTTTACAGCGCTTTTATCCATAAGCGCTGTAAACGGATTTTAATTGATAGTCGAATGCAATCAAAAATCGAGTTCAAAGGTTAGTCAAATTTGATAGTGAATTGGTAATAGTTGACCAAGAACATAATATTATAATCTGACTAAGCCGAATCAGTACGGGAATTTTCCAAGTTAAATTAGGTTCTTGGACGAGTTTGGATTCTCTACATCCAAATCACCTTTAATCTCTCTCAATGTCTCTTAATTTTACTTTTTTTTCTTTGAATTTTTTTGATTTAGATCAAAAGATTATATCATAAAAATCGTACATGTAAAGTTTTATACTAATCTGATCTGGCCAGAGGATGATGGTCGACTTCGTTGGATTGGTCATAAACTTCAAACTTGTTGAAGGGGGTGGTACCCTGCATACACTCTGACGATCAAGTGAGTAATGATTTGAGGAGAGTAGGAAGTATTGGGATGAGAAAGTGTGTGTGCCTCTTTGGTGCTGGAGGCACAGTTTATGTAGACTTGAGTCTCAACGCGAAGAGGGACAAGGACATTGGTTGACCACCATTCTTGGCTGATTGGGTGGTGTGCTATTTTAAGGTTGTAACGACTACGTCTGGTCATTGGGGTAGTAAACCCTAATTTCCTGAGATGGATTAAAATTTCGAGTCGGGTTGGAAGCCGGATTGGGCTTCGACCAATCCAAAACAGTTGCCCCCCAAGTCTTTGGTGAGGAGGCGAGGTAATGACTCGACATGTCGTATTGAGAGGTTCTTCAGCATGGAGAAAAACCTTTGTCATGAAGATGTTCAACTGATGTTCGTAATCGACAAGTTAAAGTCACTCTAATTGTTAGACTATATCTGGCGTTTATCGTGGGGCCGAGGTAGATCCTATACCCTTTGTTTGTTAATTGTTATATGTATCTGACGTAATTTAGTGTGTTTGAGTAGCTTTGTAGTCGTCATGGCAAAAGTGTCTCATTTGTGGGTTCTTTGTTGGACTAGGATGTACTCGATGTTGGATATTCGTTTCCAAGAATTGATTGTTGGTGGTTTAATTATTTAGTTGAACGGGCTTGAGGGGTTGGTGAAATGACGTGCAGTGGTGTCCTTTGGTTCTCATTGTGACATGCATCTCCTATGGGTATAGGCACTTGAGTGCTTATATATGTTCACTTTAAATTTGTGATGTTTCAAGGTGTCATCATACCCGTTGGTTCACATCTTTTGAATTCCTATCGTTGGATTAGGTCAAGTATATAAAAATTTGTTTTAGGATTTTGAAGGGACTTTTTCATTTTCGTGACCATCTTCTTCCTTTTTTTCTCTTCTTGTTTATGCAAAACAAAGCTTTAGTACATGTGACTTTGGTTGTTTTAGTGTCTATGAGGATTACTTTGTAGTTCAACGCTCTCATAACTTCCTGGTATGCCGTTCTTCTTTCCTCGAGAATCCTTGAATTTTCGTTGTTAGGTTTGTTTTTGTTTCTTGAATTTGGGTATCTTTCATGGTGGTTGTTGCCCCCCTCTCCACAGTGGTAGGCTAACATTTCGTTGCCGTGCGTGTTGGCTTAGGGATGGAGGTTTATGCCTCCTTCGTTTGTGATGTTGGCTTAGGGATGGATGTTTGTGCCTCCGTCGTATGTGGTTTTATGGAAATGTAGTAGTTTATTTGGGGAAACTATAGGCTAGATGACTTGATTTTATCTCTGATGCGATGGTGACTAGTGATGGTCCAATCGCTCTGTCGTGCCAATTGGGCATTGGCACAGTGATTTTCCTTTTGACCCTTTCACTTTTAAAACGACGGTTGAAAGGATGATTTGTATGTCAATTTCATTCTCTTGTTCTGCTTCTACCTTTCAGGTTGACATGGTGAAAGTAGGCACACTCATTGTACGACTTGGTATTCCTGATTGATGAGAAAAGTTTCAAATGTTTAGCCTGAGAACCGCTGAGAATGGTGTCGTCCTTTATGAATGGTTTCGGGGATTATTTTACAGAAGTAGGAACAGGCGTATTTCCGATAAAGACTTGGGTTTCCAATTTCCATTCCTGAATTTCAAGAAGAACGTGTTTCAGCATCTAGGTATGCGTCCTTCTCAAATTCATCTAAACCCGTTACCCTATATGAAGGCTTTTTAGTGGGTGTGCGACCATGTGAACACGATACCAACAATCAGTTTTTTCTCTCTCCATTTTGAATTTAATTTGGAAAGAAAACACTACCAATCAAAATATGTTTTTCTTCAAGCAATCAAAAAGGCTCTTTGCACCTTACATGGAGTCTCTCCGTGGGTTTAAGGATAGATATTATCTGATACATCTGCTGACGGATGAACGAAAGAAAGTGTAGCCATTTGTGAAGTGCTCTTTAACAATGATGGCATGCCTCTCATCGACGAAAAAGGGGAAATTATCGAGAATGTTATTTCCCCATTCCTCTTCTTTTGGTTGAGCATGCATTTTTGGTGAAACAGGAAAATGGTGGTTACCTAACTGAAGGACCTTAGTGTCCCGGAAGCTTCATATCTAAATGCCTTACTGAGTTTTGTTAAACAAAGATATATAGAGACCTGGGAGTTAGTTTCTTGTCGATGTCAAGAGCAAGTTGATGAGTTTTTTAATAAGTCGAGTTACCTTAGATTTTGTTGTTGTGTATTTTAGTTATTTTGTTTTGTCGCTCTTACTTCACTATTTTAGGGAAAATGGTTGCATTGCATAAGGCAATTGCTTTGGAGGAGAAAAGAAGGAAGAAGAATAGGGGACGAGTTCTTCAATCGCTGCTAACGCAACACTAATTCAGTTTATTGAGGTTCCATCCAACGATATTGTTGTCCTTACTCCGTCCGTCATCGCGACTTCAAAGGACGAAGACATTCGGGAAATCTCAGCCGAAGAATCCAACTGAAAGTAGTAGAGGCTGAACCCAAAAGGGCAAGGGTCTTCTCCACCAGGGCCATCATTTTTACCTGCTATTTGGGCAAGTACCAGTTATTCGGAGGTGGCCAATATCTTCATGTATCCTGTTGACTTGACCGTGTAACGTTATATTGGGACATAAGGTCGTAAAAGAGCATTCAAGGTTGACTTTCCCTCGGTGTTGTGAGTTTTGTCTCTTGTACATATTACGATGTTCGCACATAGATTCAAATATATGAGGTTTAGAAGATTGGATTCCAAACCCAAGATAGCTGACCTTGAGAGCATAGCATAAATCAATGTTGGGTTGACCTCAAAGAATGCTAAACTTAAAGGTTGATGTTGGCTTGCTAACGAAGAAGAAAAGGGTGTTATCCCTGATATGAGATTTTCAGATGAAGAAAAACATTGAGCTTGTCGTGGAGCTGAAGTCGAGGGAGGATGAGGTCACTGTGCTCATAGACGAGGTTGAAAAACTTAAGCAAGGGGATAAAAAGGACAAGGCCACCATCGACACTTTGGAGGAGAATGTGTTGAAGGTCTGTGACGAATCGTTTGATAACATGGTTGCTTAGATCCGTGCCCTGCATTCTAGTGTTGAGCTTAGGTTGGATGAGCTGGATTGGGCCAAAATCGTTGTGAATGGGGAGAGTTTGGCTTTTTGTTTTATGTTATATTTATTTTGACTTATATCGTGGTGGCCATTCTATAATAATCTCAGTCCCCTTTTGGTGGCCGAGTTAACACTGTGCTTTTTTTATTCCTCTTTTTTATTTGTGCTTCTATGCATCCTCATTCTTTTGAAATTTACATTACGTTTCGATACTCGACTTTGTGATTTTAGGCATATGCTTTTGTGTGTGATAAGTTAATGTTAATGTATTTGTGTACATCAACTTAGAATTTGTTTAATGATTTATACTCGGCTGTATGAGTTTATGTTATTGTATCCGTGCATGTTTACTTATAATTTGTTTAAGGATTTATATTCAATTATGTGTGTTTATGTTAACGTGTTTGTGCACATTAACTTAGAATTTGCTAATGTTTGAGCGATGTCACGTTAGATATATGTGTTCTAACTAGATATAATATCTTTTCAATTTGGATGCATTCCAAGTTCAAGGAATAAGATCACCAGATAGGGTTTCTAGGATGTAGGCTCATTTTTTCGGTTTTGGTAACGACTCGATACAGGCCTTCCAAATTAGGGATAGTTTTCCTTGGTCATTTGCTTTAAGTTTTCACGTAGTATGCGATCCTTTTCCTCAATGTCACGTTAAAGGACTCGTTTGTTGTATTTGATGTCCACCTTTTGTTTGGTGGCAAGTTCTTTTAAGCTTGTTGTGTGTATAACCTCGTCAACGATATTGAGTTCATGACACAATTCGTGTTCAGTTGTTTGAGGATCTAGCGTGAATGTGATCCTTCAGCTTAACTTTCCGATTTCAATAGGGACAATTGCCTCGACTCCTTACGTTAATCTAAATGAGGTTTTGCCTATGGTTTCGTTTGGTGGTGCCTGCACATGCCTTTGCTGACTAGGCATTTCAACTGGGGGGACATCAATTCCGTTCTATACAGCGTCTCTTCTATGAGTGAGTAAGAGCATGATCCATGTTTTACCTTTGCAGCCTCGATCTAGTAAGGGGAGTATTTCGTTGAAGATGTACTCAATGATTGTCTTCGTACAATTTTTGTTCGAAAAGTTTGTTCCTCAAACTTGATTGTCATCACATATTATCCTATGTTGGGAGAATGTATTAATTCCTAAATGATGGATTTTGTTGTCTCATTTGCTCCTCGTGCTAGCTAGATTTGATAGGACGTCAGCCATCGTGTTTTGTTCTGAGGAATATGTTCGATTGTAATTTTCTTGAATTTAGACATTATTTATTTAACTTATGTGAGATACCTAAGTAGTAATTAGTCATTTGTTTCGTAATCTCTGCTGTTTTGAGAGACGACAAGTTGCGAATCTATATTTAATGTGACCTCGTCGGTACCAAATTCGTTTGCCAATCCAAATTGCACGATATATGACTCGTAGTCGACTTGATTTTTAGACGTGGAAACCAAACGGTAAGGGAGGCTTCAACAGCTATGCCTTTGATGAGTCCTCATCAGTTCTTGTTTTTTTAGCACATTGTTAACAACTTTTGTTTATGTTCAGTCTTTCTAGTTAGTTTTATAATTATTTGAATAAGAAATGGAATTCGAATTATCTTGGATTATTTTTAAATGTTTTGGTACTAACTATTTCTAACAAGACAAATTCTCAAAGTTTTCTATAGAACGAAAAGAACACAAGAAAGGAGGTTTGAATTGTGTTTTTAAAATATTTTTATATGGCTAAACTTAAAGTAAAAAAGGTAAGCAAGTGAATGATAACAGAGAAGAGAGACACAACGATTTGTTCTTGTTCACCACCAACATGGTAGCTACGTCCAGTCCCTTTAACCTGAAGGATTTAATCCACTAGTTTATCACTGAACCGAACTTACACTTGAACACCTACTAGTCAAACCAACAATGTTCAATCTTCTCAACCTTCAAGCTTAGTACAATAAAGTTGTTGAGGAAAGCAACCACTACTAGGCTAGGTTATGACAAAAAGGTTTTGGGTTTTTCTAAATTAGCTCTCGTAGAGAGTGTTTACAAATTTTTTCTTCAGAAATTCTATTAACACTAAAGTGAGATAGAATAATATTGAGAGTACAAATGTACTTATTGCTTGTATGTTGTGTATCTTTCGTGTCTTCTTCGTTGAGGGAGGCACATCCTTTATAGAGTGCGATTACGGTTTCTGGCCGTTGTCCTAATTATAGAAAATCAAAATAATCCATTAAGTTTTGTATCATATCTTTGTGGAATTGACTTCCTAGAAAAGTCTAATCTTGTACTGATTTGGTGTATTTGTTTCAAATAGTTGGGAAACAGAGGGAACATTGATCAGAGGGTGTCTTGAGATCTTCAAACAAGTAGCTTATTTAGGATATGTATCGGAAGATGCCCAATTGCTTTGTCTTCAGAGCGTTAACTTTTTCAAAGTGTTGACTTTTTTAGATGATACATAAAAGTTCAGAGTGATACGCTTGATGTGATTAACAGAGGCAGAGGCTGAAAAATCCTTGTTGAGTTAATCACAGGCAAATAAGTTAAGGCATTGCTTTGCGCTATCAGAGGAACTGGAGCGCAATGCTGATTCGCGTATCAAACTTAGTGAAGAGAGGAAAAGTCGTGTTAATATCGCATCTGTCTGAATATCACATCTTATAAAAAGTAAAATGTTACATATTCATGATTTATTGAATATAAGCCTACTGATGACCAATGTCGACAAATTTAATGTCTAAAATACCCTTCTAGACATAATCCCTAGTAAAGCAATGTTTAATCTTTATATGTTTTGCCCTGAATGTAAAATATAGTTTTTGGTTAAGTATATGGCTGAAGTGTATCATAGAAGATATGAATGTTATTATCATAAATTTTGAACTCTTCTAGTTGATGCTTCATCCACAACAGTTCATTGTTGCAATTTGCTGTTGGGAAATACTCTACTTCTGCTGTAGACAGAGCAATTGTGCTTTGTCTTTTTCTTGACCAGAAGATCATATTGTCACCAACGAATGTGCAGTTTCCAATGGTGCTATTTCCCTCTAGCCTATCTCCAACATAGCCAACATCACATAAACCTACTAACTTGTACTAAGAGGATTGGTTATAACCCAAAACCAAGGTTAGTAGTGCCTTTTAGATATCTAAAGATCTTCTCGACACCTGTTAAGTGGGACTCCTTAGGATCAGACTGAAATTTGATACACACACACACTAAAAAAAAATATCAGGTCTAGATGCAGTTAAATAATGGAGGTAACCTATCATTCTTCTGTATACCTATTGATCTACCTTTTTACCTGACTCATCCTTATCAAAAGAGGAAGTTGGATGCATAGGTGTGGACATTGGTTTACAGTCATCCATTTTAAAATTTTTAAGCAGTTCTCTAGTGTATTTGGTCAGGTGAATGAGTACATTCTCTGGGTTTTAATGAATTTGAATTCCAAAAAATAATTTCAATTTTTCCATCATACTCATCTCCAATTCATTCTACATTAACTTAGAAAATTCTTGGCAAAGATTGTCATTAGTAGAACCAAAAATAATATCATCAACATATGTCAAGACAATGAGAAGATCATTCTTAGATGATTTTCTAAATATTGTAGTGTCAACTTGACCTCTTTCAAAATTATTTTCTAAAAGAAAGTTGCTTAGTCTGTCATACCAAGCTCTTGGAGCCTATTTTAGATCATATAAAGATTTTTTGTTTGAAGAATGGACTGGAAATTCATTGTCTTCAAAACAAGGAGGTTGTTTGACATATACTTCTTCATTGATGTAATCATTTAAGAAAGCACTTTTTACGTCTATTTGATATAAGGTAATTTTATTAAATATTGTAAACGAAAGTAAAAGTCCGATAGCTTCTAACCTTGCCATCAAAGCAAAATTTTCAGTGTAATCAAACCTTTCTTAGTGAGTTTGTTTCTGAAAACCCACTTGATTTTGATTGGCTTCTTTTTTATGGGTCTGGGACTAGATCCCATACATCATTTCTTTTGAATTGGTTAAACTCTTATTGCATAGCTAGTATCCATCCATCATCTAATAGTTCTTCTTCTATGGATGTTGGATCAATATCAGATAGGAGCCTAAATAGAGATGTCTATTTAAGAGCAGATCTGGTGTTCAAGGGATCATTTGCGTTGCCTATGATAAGAGATTCTTGATGAGAGGACTTGTATTTCCATCAAGTTTGGGATTCTTGATGCTCTGGATCGGAGTTGTTAGGTGGATCTTTTGATTCACTTTGGACAGAGTTTGACGCTTCTTCAGTTGTCTTTGGTGTTTAAGATATAGCAAATACATCAAAATTGATTAAAATAAGAAATGTTGGGTTTTATTCCCTTCTTCATAAGGATCCTTATTGAGAATATGTCTAATATATATTCTATTCTGAATACAACACGCAATGTTCAGTATTTCTTCCAAAAAGTGCTTGGCAACGTTCATTTCGTGAATCATAAGACGCAATGTTTTCAAATTCACCTCCATGATTACTATGAATAATGGTTATACAAAACCTTTTTTCATTTTGCACTTGTTTGTAGAAGGTAGTGAATACTTTATGTGATTCATCTTTATTCTAAAGGAAGTTTACCCATAGTTATCAACAATAATGAGTCCATATTTTTTACCACTGACAATGGCAGTCTTTACAGGACCAACTATATCAATATGTAAAAGTTCATGTGGTCTAGATGTAGAAACAACGTTTTTTAGAAGAAAAATAATATATTTTTTTGTTTCCTTTTTGACATGCCTCACAAAGAACATATGAGTTGTACTTAAGATTAAGCAAGCCTTTGACTAATACAAGTCTTTTTAATTTTGAGATTAACCTTAAGTTGGCATGTTCTAATCTTTTGTGCCATATTAGTTTTTTGTCGTTTATAGACATAAGACACTTGACATCTTGTTTGTTTAAATCAGATAAATTTATTTTGTAAATTTTGTTTTTCCTTTGGTCAGTAAATAATATGGATCCATATGTTTGACTTATTGCCTTAAATGAATTTTGATTGAAGACTACATTATAACTATTGTCGCTTAATTGACTTATGCTTAGTAGATTATGCATTAGTCATTTTTACAAATAAAACATTCTTAATAGAGGGAAGAGAACCATTACCTACTGTGCCATGTCCAATGATCTGATCTTTCTGATCACCTCCAAATTCTACGAGTCCCCTGTTCTGGAGGGTCAGATCTTGGAACATAGACTTTTCTCCCACCATGTGTCTTGAGCATCCATTGTCTAGGTACCATGACAGGTGTTTCAAATTTTTTGCTAAGGATATCTGCAAGATAGAGTATTTTATCTTTAAGTACCCAAATTTGGTTGGGTCCTGTTTTGTTAGTTCTAAAAGGTATCTTATCTTGTTTTTAACATAGAAGAAGTTATTCTTTTGTGACCTTTCTTATGAAAATATACAAAAGCAATATCAGGTTGATTGAATCTAGGATTTTCATTTGTTTCTTCAAGCCTATGCCGCATTTATTGTTATTTCCTTTAGCTAGAAACTTGAAAATCTAATTCATACTTAATAGAATTACAAACTTTATCTTTTAAGGTTTCTAAAAACCTTTTCTTTTAGAGTTAGGTTTTCCCTTTTTGGGTTTTCAAATTCTTTTTCAAGAGATCTGCATTGTTTGTTAAAATGTCATGAACTTTTCTTAGAGACTTAATTTTTGAAGAAACCTTTTGATTTTTCTTGAGAAAATCATTTTTCTTGTGCTCATCTTCAACTAGTTGAATCTCATCGGATCAAACATAACTCATTAGTTCTTCCAAAGGTAGTTTGTTTAGATCCTTGGCTTCATGAATAGTTGTTACCTTTGTTCTCCACTTCCTAGAAATATTTTTGAGGATCTTTTTAATGTGGTCGACAGTAGGGTTGCTCTTCTGGAGAACCTTCAATTTATAAACCAAAGTTTGGAATCTAAACAATTTTTCAATGTCGTCATCTTCTTCCATCTGAAAGAGTTCATACTTTCTGACGAGTAGATTAGCTTTGGGTTCTTGTACCTGCTTGTTTTCTTCATAGTGAAAAGCCAGAGTATCAAAGATACTATTAGCTATTTCTTGGTTGTAGCACTTTTCAAACTCCTTAAAAGTGATAACATTTATCATGAAGGTTCTGGCTTTATGATGCATTTTGTATTGTTTCTTTTGGTCAGCGTTGAAGTTCTTTCTCGATATTTCAATTCCAACAGCATCTTTTGGAGCTTCATAGCCATCTTCGACTATGCCCCAAAGTTCAAGATTGTGAGAGATGAAGAAACTTCTGAGTTTGTCTTTTCAATACTCAAATCTTTCTTCATCAAATCGAGAAGGTTTGTTAACTTCAACCTAAAGGATTTAATCCAGTAGTTTATGAAGGTGCAAACACGAGAAGAGGGGTTGAATTATGTTTGCCAAAGTTGAATACTTTTTGCTGATTTGATGAAAGTTGATCTAAATTACTTGGAGAAGAAGCAATCAGATTAAGCAGTAGTGGATAATAAAAGCATAAGTATTTGGACACATAGATTTATCCTGGTTCGCCAATAACTCAGCTACATCGAGTCCCCTCATTCAGAAAGCTTTAATCCACTAATTCAAACACTTTGAATTACACAACACCTGAGCCTCTAAGCCAGTCTTCCCAAATATCCTGACAGCCCCAGACATTTGAGGAACAACAACACCTTGACCCTACAAGCCAAGTCTTCTCCTACCAATCTAACAACCCCATATTGAAGAAGGAACTTACACTACCTTGACCCTACAAGCCAAGTCTTTTCCTAATAATCTGACAACCCTGAAAATATATAAGATCTATGTTTTTGATGAAGACAAAAGACTATGATTAAAGATCAAGATGCAAGCTCAAAGTGAAATCAACATCCAAGTCATCTATTAAGAAACTTAGATTTTAAGGTACTTGATAATAATCCAAATACATTTCAAATACAATTATATGAGAACCTTTGTATTTTAGCATATGCATCAAAAGAATTTTCAAAGTGTCAAAAATGCATAAACTATATTTGCAAATCAAGTTTTTGGCTAATATCAAAGTTGTATTCGACTACATATATGTATAGCCGAATACAGATGAAGTCAGTAGAAAAAACTGGACATCTATATTCGACTACAGCATCTCGTAGCCGAATACAAAATCAAGTCAGTGGCAAAATTCACTGTCTCGTATTCAAATACAAGGTTTTAGTATTCGAATACGACGCTGACATTTTGAATAAAAACTGAACGTTACAGAAGTGTATTCGAATACGCATAAGCTGTATTCGAATACAAGTGCGAATCAATGCAATTTTTCAGTTCATATCTCATTTGGATCATTGCATAAGTTCATCAAAACTTATGGGAACAATTTCCACTGATCTGAAGTGTTGTCTATGGAGTATAAATACCTCATAGCTTCAGTTCTAAACTAATCAATTCTACTACCAACTTTGAACAACTTGCTGAAATATTTTGTGAACTTTTCAAAGTTATATTTCATACTTCAAGTACATGTTCTACATTTTCATATCATTGAGAAAGGTTCTCTATTGTACTTGAAAGTATATTGGATTGTTATCATTGTACAAACTGTTATATCTTCTTGTTCTTAATTAAGAACATTGTTGTAAAAATAATTGAAGTTATTGTTTGAAGAAAGTGGTGTTTTTTCTTCAAGTGTTGTAAACTAAGATAGTGGTGTGCTATTTTAGGCAGAGTGTTAGGAATTTGTAACTGAAGTCTTAGTGTTAGACTTGTACTTATTCTAACAAATAGTGGAAAATATCTTGTGGTGTGCTAGAGGACTGGATGTACGCTTGGTTGTAAGGGGAACCAGGATAAATTTATGTGTGCTTTACTTTCAGTCATTTACAAAGCTTTCATAAACTTAACACAACAAGTAAAATAACTCACAAAACTCTAAAAACTAGAAAAGTTTTTAAACACCAAATTCACCCCCACTCTTAGGTGCGCATCTATACTTACAAACCCCAGATTGAAGAGGGAACTTACACCACTATCGGGTTGGATACAAAGGTTTGGAACTTGAGTAGTTGTTTTTGGACGTAGAAAATATTTCTCTTTCGCACAAGTGTTTCTCTCTTTGAACTCTAACATGAATTTGGATTTTAAGCTTGAGTTCTTCTACTCTCTTCACTTTTTCAATGATATCTTCTTCATCCTGAAGTATATATTTATAGTTGAGATTTGGGCTTTCTACTTGGTCCAAGTTTAATTTGAAATTGTATTTTGTTCAAATTTCTTTTGTAAATTCTTCCACTTGATTTTGTTCCTTTTTAAATTTGAACCAAATCTTCTTCGGATTTAAATTAAATCTTCAAATTTTGATCAGATCTTCTTCAAATTTTGATCAGATCTTCTTCAGATTTCAATTCTTCTACAAATCTTGACCATTTCTTCTTTCATACTCTGATGTTTGCCTCGGATGGTATCCTCTGATGATGTCCTCTGGTTCCTGCCTCTGAAGGTATCCTTTGATTTTTGGCTCTGATGATATCCTCTAATTTTTGCCTCTGATGATATCCTCTGATTTTTGCCTCTGGTGATATTCTCTGGTGGGATCCTCTGGTGATATCTTTTGGGATCCTCTGGTGATATCCTCTAGGATCCTCTAGTGATATCCTCTAGAGGTATCCTCTGGTGACATCCTCTGGTGGCATCCTCTGGTGACATCCTCTGGTGACATCCTCTGGTGGGATCCTCTAGTAGTATCCTCTGGTGACGTCCTCTGGTGACATCCTCTGGTGGCATCCTCAGGTGGTTTGCTTCTTTGAAGTCAAAAATATTATTCTCATAAAATACGTTTGTTAACATCAAAACTTTAAGTGTAAAACCAACTTGGTTCCAACAATCTCCCCCTTTTTGATGATGGCAAAACTTATATTTTTGATAACCACTTTTCATTCTATTTCTTTGACTCCCCCTAAGCCTAAGCACCAGTTTCTCCCCACTTTATATCTTTCTCATATATCTTTCTTCCCCTAAGTCTAACCCCACTTTATCTTTTCTTTATCAAATATCTTCTCCCCTTTTTGTCATCAGACAAAAGGAATGAAAGTGATCTTTCTCCCCCTTTTATTTTGCATACATCTTTACAACACTGTATAAACAAATTTTTTTTTGAATAACATGAATATAACATATTACAGGAAAATATAAAAACATATTTAAAACTAAACTATTTTGAAGTGATGACACTATCAATTAGAGATGAATGTAAGGTTTAGGTTTTTCTCGATGAAGTCAAACCTATCTTCAGGTTGTGGTTTGGTGAATATGTCAGCCCATTGGTGTTCAGTGTCTACAAACTGAATTTTGAGTACCCCTTTTTGAACAAAGTGTCTAATGAAGTGATGTTTGATCTCTATGTGTTTAGCTTTGGAATGAAGTATAGGGTTTTTGGTTAGATTGATGGCAGAAGTGTTGTCACAATAGATGGGAATGTTGGTTTTCAGGATTTTATAGTCTTCTAGCTGATGATTCATCCAAATGAGTTGAGAACTGCATCCAACTGTTGAAATGTACTCAGCCTCAACTGTTGACATTGCAATAGTGTTTTGTCTCTTACTTGACTAGGATATTAAGTTGTCACCTAAAAAGCTGCAGTTTCCACTTGTGCTCTTTCTCTCAAGTTTATCTCCAACATAATCAAAGTCACAGTATCCACTATATTTGTACTTAGGAGATTTCTTGTAGAACAAGGTAAGGTTGATATCCTTTTGTATATTTCGTTTGATGAATGTATATACCTTTTTGACTTTGCTGAATTTGTATCCCTAAGAAGAACTTAAGGTCTCTCATCATACTCATTTGAAATTCATGCTGCATTAATTGAGAAAACTCTTGGCAAAGAGTGCCATTAGTAGATCCAAAAATAATGTCATCAACATAAACTTGAATAATAAGAATGTCATCTTGTATTGATTTTCTAAAAAGTGTATTGTCTACTTGTCCTCTTTCAAAGTTATTTTTAAGCAAGAAGTTACTAAGTCTATCATACCATGCCCTAGGTGCTTGTTTTAGACCATACAGAGAATTTCTAAGTTTAAAAACATGATTTGGAAATTCAGAACTTTCAAAACCTGGGGGTTGTTTAACATAGACTTCTTCACTTATATAACCATTTAGAAAAGCACTTTTAACATCCATTTGAAATAATGTAATGTTATTATTTGCAGCAAAATAGAGTAGGATACGAATAGCTTCAAACCTGGCCACTGGAGAAAATGTCTCAGTGTATTCAATGCCTTCTTGCTGACTGTAGCCTTGTGCAACAAGTCTTGCCTTGTTTCTGACCACTTCACCTTTTTCATTTAGCTTATTTCTGAAAACCCATTTGGTTTCAATAATGTTATTTTCTAGTCTTGGTACTAGATCCCAAATATCATTCCTCTCAAATTCATTTAACTCTTCTTGCATTTTAAGAATCCATCCATTATCTGCCAATGCTTCATCAATAGAGGTAGGCTCAATTGATAAGAGTAAGCCAAACAAACTGGTGTCTTTAAGTAATGATCTGGTCCTTAAAGGATCACTTGCACTTCCAATGATTAGAGTTTCAGGATGAGATGACTTGAACTTCCAAACACATCTTTCTTCTGACTTATCTTCAGATTCATCCTTTGAAAATTTGTCATATTCTTCTGATTTTCTTGTATCCTCTACTTTTTCAAGTTCTTCTGGTTTTTCTACATTAGCTTCCTTTGGTTCTGGTAAACCTACACTATCATCATCTTGCTTTGACTTTTCAAGGTCAATCTGTTTGTCATCAAATTTAACATGTACGGATTCTTCCACAATATTAGTTTCCCTATTAAACACTCTATAAGCCTTGGATCTTTCAGAGTAACCAATGAAGGTACACTTTTGAGATCGAGAATCAAATTTTCCAAGGTTATCTTTGGTGTTCAACATATAACAAGTACAACGAAGTTGTTTAAAATAGGAGATGTTAGGCTTTTTACCTTTCCACAATTCATAAGGTGTTTTATTCAATATGGATCTGATATAGACTCTATTTTGAATATAACATGCAGTATTAATTGCTTCAGCCCAAAGGTGTTTGGCAACATTCATATCATTTAACATGGTTCTGGCCATTTGTTGGAGTGATCTATTCTTTCTTTCTACAACTTCATTTTATTGGGGTGTTCTAGGAGAAGAAAAATTGTGAGAGATTATATTCTCATCACAAAAACTTTCAAAGAACTTGTTCTCAAATTCTCCTCCATGATCACTTCTAATTGTTATAATCTTAAGACCTTTTTCATTCATTATTTCTTTGCAAAATGTGATAAACACTTTGTGGGATTCATCCTTACTTCTTAAATTTTTTACCCATGTCCACCTAGTCTAATCACCTACTATAACAAAGCCATATTTCTTTCCACTTAGAGAGGTTGTTTTCACTGGCCCAAATAGATCTATAAGTAAGAGCTCAAAGGGCTTTGAGGTAGAGACTGAATTTTTAGGGTTAAAGGAGTTTTTTGTTTGTTTTTCCTTTTGACAAGCTTCACACATAATTTCAGTTTTGTAACTAAGCTTAGGTAGACCTCTCACCAGTTGAAGTTTATTTCATTTGGAAACTAATCTAAGGTTTGCATGACCCAATATTTTGTGCCAAATTAGTTTCTCTTCATTTACTGACATAAGACACTTAACCTTTTGTTTCTCTAGACTAAATAGATTTATCTTATAAATGTTGTTTTGCCTCTAACCTGTAAAGAGTACATATCCATCCTTCTAAATAATTGCCTTACATGTTTTTTTATTAAATATAATATCATAATTATTATCACTTAACTGACTAATACTTAATAAGTTATGCATAAGACCTTTAACAAACAAGACATCTTTAATAGATGTGGAAGTACCATTACCAACTGTGCCTTGACCAATGATATGGCCTTTTTGCTTTCCTCCAAAAGTCACTGTGCCTCCTTTGCTTAAGGTTAGTTCTTGGAACATAGACTTTTCTCCAATCATATGTCGCGAGCGTCCAAGTCCAGGTACCATGATTGGTGTTGTAACTTTGTTTGCTGATGACATCTGCAACAAAGATAATTTTGTTCTAAGGTACCCAAATCTGGTTGGGTCCCTGTTTGTTAGTCTTGAAAGGTTTCTTGTCTTTCCTTGTATTTATCACGGGACAAGATAATTTGGAGTGACCTTTCTTAGTGCAAACAGTGAAGGTGCAAACACGAGAAGGGGGGTTGAATTGTATTTGATTAACTTGAATACTTTTTCTGTTTTTGTAGTTTTATAACAAAACTTGATGTATAAATCAAACAGAGTTAACAGCGGATATAAATAAAAATAAAACACAGAATTTTATACTAGTTCACCGTTAACGAGGCTACGTCCAGTCCCTTCCCTTTGAAGGATTTCACTAATTCAAAACCTTGAATTACAACAATACCACTCACCCTCGAAGTCAGTCTTCTCAAACAGTCTAACAATCCTAGACTTTTGAGGAATACAGCACCTTGACTTCTCAAGTCAAGTCTTATCCTACCAATCTGACAACCCCAGATTGTAGAAGGAATTACAACGCCTTAAATCTAATTGCTAAGTAATCTGCTACCCCTTCTGACTCCCTCAGATTGTAGACTCTACTTCAACAACTTAGATCTAACACAAGGGAAAAAAAACACGAGTGCTTGCTTCTGGAAAGCTGGAACTCACAATTAACCTCACTGAAAACTCGAGTGTTTTCTTTTGGAAGTGTATGACTCTTTTGTCATTTTCGATGCTAAGTCTTCAGTCTTGAACCTCCTTTTATAGATGTGAATTAGGGTATCTTCCAAGCTTAAATTCGAGTTGTATCTTGCTGGATTCTCTTGCAAAAATAACTTGTCCAATCGGGTTTCACTTTAAATAAAAAACATATCTTTTTCTGCTCCAGATTGCCTTTCAAAAATAACTTTTACCAATTCTGACTTTAATTAATTCTGGAACAAATCTTTCATCCCGCTAGCTTCCGAATTCCACAAGACTTCAATTTATTTTTGTATCAAATACTTTTTAATACTTTGATCAAATTTAATCAAATGTCCACCGATTATCATCATGATTAAATCTGAACCCTTTGATCTTCTGCTCTCGTCCACATCTGGACCATACTAAGTGATCTGCTGTGATCCTCGTATTTCGGCCAACCCTGGACCACACTTTCTGATCTTCTGATCTCGGCCAACCTGGACTTGCAAACTGATCTACTGTGATCCTCTGATCTCGGCCAATGCTGGACTACACGTTATGACCTTTTGATTTCGGCCAACACTGGGCCATGGTCTGATCTTCTGATCTTTGCCAACACTAGGCCATATACTTAAATCTTGACCATTGATCTGAACCTTTTCCCTCTGATTTGGACAAATTCTGAACTGGGTCTGGATTGAACTAAAATTAAATATGGACAAAGGATATTTAATTCTGGACATTTACCTCTTGATCTGGATCAGGTCTGGATTGAATATGGACATCATTTCTTCTGATCTTGACTGAGTTTCATACTCTAAACCATGCTATCTTCTGGTCTGGGTCAATTTTGGATTAAATCTCTTGTTCTGGACCCATTAATTTATCCTCTGATTAAGTCAGGATCAAGTCTGGACTGTTTATCATTTCATTGTCAGGCTATCTTCTGGTCAAAATAACTTCTAGACTAAGTCTTACTTATGATATCATCTGGTCTGGAACAAGTCTCCGTTTGGTAGGCTTCCTTCTTGTCTGGTCCAGGTCTTAACTTATTTTGCTAGCTTGTAGCTTGGAGTACTTGAAATACTCCTCCTCGGACCAATCTCTCCCCCTAAGTCTAATACTGACTTTTTCTTCTCCTTTTAAACTCCTTCTTGAATCACTCTTTCTTTTTTTCTCTTCTGCTCTCCTTTTCAACTCCTTCTTTATTCATCTCTTTCTGATTTGTTTTTCTCTCTCCCTGTTTCTTCTCCTTTTCAACTCCTTCTCTTTTCACTCTTTCTTTTTTTCTCTTTAATTTTTCTCTCTCCCTGTTTCTTCTCCTTTTCAACTCATTCTCTTTTCATCTCTTTCTTTTTCGCTCCTCCTTTCTTTTTATCTCTCCTTTTCTACTTATTTCTCCTTTTTCTCTCCCTCCCCCCTTTTGTCATCATCCAAAAAGAGGTCCTACTATTTTTGTATTTTTCTTTACAAAGTACAGAAATTAAAAACAAAAAATAAAAGACATAAAATTACAAGAAATTAAAAACTCCTAAGAAGACTACTTGAGCTAGTCAGATATGGAGACAATGTTGAGATGTTTCTTGATGAACTCGAACCTGTCTTCAGGTAATGCTTTGGTGAAGATGTCAGCCCATTGATGATCAGTGTCCACAAACTGGATGCTTAAAGTCCCTTTTTGAACATGGTCCCTAATGAAATGGTGTTTTATTTCAATGTGTTTGGCTCTAGAGTGTAAGATCGGGTTCTTGGTTAGGTTTATGGTTGAAGTGTTATCACAGAACAAAGGGATATTGATTTCAAAGATGTTCTAATCTTCAAGTTGGTGTTTCATCCAGATTAACTGTGAGCTGCATCTTGCTGCTGATATATACTCAACTTCGGCTGTTGACATAGCAATGGTGCTTTGTATTTTGCTTGACCAAGAGATCAAATTATCACCTAAGAAAGTGCAGTTGCCGCTTGTACTTTTCCTTTCCAGCTTGTCTCCAGCATAGTCGGAATCACTAAATCCTCTGAGTTTGTAGGTGGGGTTTTTTGTAAGACCCTTAAAATTAAGAATTAATTTATGGAATTAATGTCAAGGGTATTTTGGGAATTTTTGTAAAATATTTAATATATGTATGTTTTGAGTAAATATATATATAAATATTTATTTTGGAAGATGAATTAAAATTATTGGATGAAGATTAAATTAATTTAATTTCGAGTAATTAAATTAATTGGACCATTAATTGAGGATTAGTGGCTAATTGCAAAAGGATTAAGTGCTGGAAGAATCCAGCATTATTTTATTATTATTTTTGAGGTGGTAGCACTTGAGTACATTCTATAAGTACATGTGACGAGGCAGGGCAGAAATCAGAACTTCACATCTCCCCATTTTGCTTGTAATAGTGTTGCATGTAATAGTAACCTCTTTTCCCATTTCTGCCTCCTGTTTTCCTGAAACACGGTTTCACGATTTCATAAATACCAAAGAAAGAGTTGCTAAAACACCATAAATGGAAATACAAGCACCAAACCAGAAAACCCCCAGTATTAAAGTTGTTCCCCACGTCATTACGGAGCTAGAGAACCCAGTTTCGTAGCATCAAACTCAGACAACAGTTTCACCAGATTTTGGCGCAGAAACGGGAACGAAAACAGAGACGTGAACAGTAGCAGACACGCAGCAAGGGTAAGGGCACCTTCCAACTTTCTAGTTGCATTAGGGCTGTAAATGCTTGTTGTTTCATTCTGTTTTAGAAGAAAAACTATTTTGCAATCACATGTTTGAAAAATGAAGATAATGCATTTTTGTGATGAGTAAGGAATCTGTGATGTTGTTGTTTTGGTTGTTACTGCAAGGCTATTTTATTTGTGTGGAAAAGCTGAAAAATGTTTTGGCATGTTATTTTAAATATGATTAAAATGCATGTCATAAAACTGTTTTGGAAAAATGGTCTTAAAATGTAAAAATGCATTCTGTTTTGCTGCTCTGTGATGCTGCATGTTATTCTGAGGTGTGTGAAAGCTGAAATGCTTGCATGATATTCTGATATTGAGAAAGCTGAAATGCTATGTGATGTTCTGATGGTTTGAAAGTCTGGATGATTTGTTGTTGATGATCCTGATTCTGTTTCTGTTTTGAGTGATTCTGGTGATGTTGATGATTTTAAAAGAAAAGGGATTTTTAGTGAGGAAAGTATTGTCTGAAAAAAAATGCTGAATCTGTTTTAATGTTGGTTGTTTGTTTTTAAAAGAAAACAGTTTGAAAAGGGTTGAAATCTCAGGAAAATTTCACTGGTTTTCGAAGGTGTATTCGAATACAACATGTGTGTATTCGACTACAACCTGTCAATGTTTCTGTTTTACTTAAGTTTTCAAACTTGTATTCGAATACGAGCCCTTGTATTCAAATACAGAGGAAGGATTTTTGCTTCTAACTCAGCATCTGTATTCGACTACGACCATGTCGTATTCGAATACAGAAGTGAAATTTTTAACACTGTATTCGCATCTGTATTCGACTACAGGCATGCTGTATTCGAATACATAATGCTGTTTTTCACTGGTTTCAGCTTCTGTATTCGAATACAAGGAATCTGTATTCGAATACTGATTCGTGTTTTTCCAGAAGCACTATTTTTAGCTTCTGTATTCGAATACAAGGAAGTTGTATTCGAATACAGATTCGTGTTTTCCAGAAAATCAAGTTTTAAACACTATGATATACATTTTAAAGTATTGAGAAACCTTGAGAAGGGTTAAAGTGATTTTAAATGGAGTTCTTGAAAATATTTTGAAGAGGAGAGGAGGAAGTATTGAAAACCTTTAAGGATCTGGAAGAAAAGATTGAATTTTTCAAGGTTTTGTCTTCTGTATTCGACTACAGGCATGCTGTATTCGAATACAGAATGTTAAAATTGCAGTTCCATGCTCTATATTCGAATACAAGGAGTCTGTATTCAAATACAGATTCGAGTTTCCAGAAATTTCAAGTTTTTAAGAGTGTTTTGTAAACCCTGAGTGTTTGGGGAATGTTGGGATTGTTGTGGGGAATTAAAATGGAACTTTTGGTGATATTTTGAAGTGGTGGTGATAAGGTTTTTAAGACTTTACTGATGTAATGAAAGATGTTGTTTTGTGCAATGAGACTGCCTATGTATTTGAATACCAAAGGGCTGTATTCGAGTACAGAGTGTAATTTTGCATTGTTTTTGGTCTCTGTATTCGAATATAGAGAAGCTGTATTCGAATACAGATTCATAAAATTCCAGAAAATCCCTGTTTTGAACACTGTAATTGAATTTTAAGAGTTTGGGAAAACATTTCAAAGTATTAATGATTAATTGACTGTTTAATCATGATTGTGATGATGTTAATTCTGACTGTGCTTAGATATTCAAAACATGATAAAAAGCATGAATTTTCTTATTTTGCATTCTGTTTCTAGAGAAGTGCAACACTGCATATTCATGCATTGCATAGTCAAGTGGTACCCTTGATGGGCCACAGAGTAATGCGCAACCACGTGCTGATCTGTTGAGCGATTGCACGAGTGTTGGACTGTTGAGCGTTTGCACTAGGTACTGATCTGTTGAGCAATTGTACCTTGGTATATAGGTGCTGGTCTATTGAGCGACTGCACTGGTACTGGACTTTTGAGCGTCTGTACCCTGGAATGCGCAACCACGTGCTGATCTATTGAGCGATTGCACGAATGCTGGACTGTTGAGCCTCTGCACTAAGTACTGATCTGTTGAGCGTTTGTACTTTGGTATATAGGTGTTGGTCTGTTGAGCGTCTGCACTGGTACTGGACTGTTGAGCGTCTGTACCCTGAAATGCGCAGCCACGTGCTGATCTGTTGAGCGATTGCACGAGTGCTAGTCGGTTGAGCGATTGCACGAGTGCTAGTCGGTTGAGCGACCACACTAGGTACTGAAATGTTGAGCGATTGTACCTTGGTATATGTCAAACGTGCTGGACTGTTGAGCGTCTGCACTGGTGCTGATCTGTTGAGCGATTGCACCCTGGTCTTGAGGGCCGTTAATGTCAAACATAATGTGCTGGTCAGTTGAGCGACTGCACCTTGGTGATTCCAAGAAAATTGTATACATGAGCATATACATATTGCATTGAGGGATTGACTAGTGGGTCACGTTTGATTATATGATGAATGAGTGGAAATTGAATGTGTGCGAGTACTATTCCAGAATTTGAATTTCTGAATTAATGATTGTGATTTGCTGAGGTGTTGTTTGTACTTACCACATATGGCATAATAATTGGTTGCTGTTTTTGAAAAGGCATATATGTCATTAAAATTCAAATGAGCATGATTATTTTCCTCATCATCATATGTTATACCATGGACATAATTGTTGCTGTGAAATATATGCTATGTGATTAATTGTTAATTTCGGTCGGTGACGCTTGCTATTATATTGTGGACTTTGGGCTTTGCCCTTAGATGCCCCCCAAACCCATGCCACCCGTGGGTACCCGAACGACGGAAACGTCATTGAACTTCCTTGATCGCTATTCGCGCACTGCTTGGGTATTTGACCCCATCTCAAGCAGGGCGACTTACACGGGGTGGTTGGAGAGGACGAGCAGGACTGACGGCGTAGAGGATTTCGTAGAGCGCACACATGGGAGTATAGATTTTCCCGTGCCTTCCCGTCTGGTATTGGAGGCACACAGAATTTTTGACGATGCTGAGGAGCCCATTGGAGGGGTTGAGACGGAGGCCACCGTAGGAGTGGTGACTCCTAACCCGGTGAATGGAGGAGTTGTACATGAGTCCAAGGCAGAAGGGAAGACTGATGAGCCGAAGCTAGTAGCAGCTGAGATTCCGGGTCCGTCTAGGATCTCTGACGATTGTTATGAGATTCCGGCTCCGCCGAAGCGGCCGAGACTATGTATTGATCTGACTTCTGAGGAGACCGACTCCTCCCTGTATGATGATGATGAGGAGGAGGTCACGTCGAGGCGAGCGGCAGATTCGGAGCAGACTTGCTTAGGATGCGGAGGAAATCCGTGCTACTGTAGCTTTAGCGCATGATCAGTTAGACTTGATGTATTAGGATTTGAGCTGGAAATGTATTTTGTTTTTATTTTGAAAAACAATTGTTGTACTATTTATTCCGCACTATGATATTGACTTTTGGGAATGTTATGACATTATTACCTTTCAAAAATGTCTTATTATTATTAAATTTCCAGAATTGAGTATTTATTGAGATTACGAAAAACTTTATTTTAATTAAATTTGGAAAATTATTTTATTATTGATAAAAAAAAAATGAACCCGCGCTGTGTTTTAAACTCGAGGTGTTACAGTTTTCTTGTATAACAGGGTAAGGTTGGTGGTTCCTTTAAGGTATCTCAGAATTGTTTGACATCAGTTAAATGGGATTCCCTAAGGTCAGCTTGAAAACGGGCACATACACAAACACTAAACAAGATGTCAGGTATAGAAGCAGTTAAATAAAGAAGGGATCCAATCATACCTCTGTATGTTTTCTAGTCTACCTTTTGGCTGGTTTCATCTTTCTCAAGTGAGCAGGTTCGGTGCATGGGGGTGGCCATAGGCTTACAGTCACTCATTTTGAACTTTTTAAGAAGTTCTTTAGTATATTTAGATTGGTGAATGAGTATACCTGATTTACCTTGGTGAATCTGAATTTCCAGGAAGAACTTAAGTTCTCCCATCATGCTCAATTGGAACTCTTTCTGCATTAGGTCAGAAAACTCCTTGCACAAAGTGCCATTAGTAGATCCAAAGATGATATCATCAACATAAACTTGAATAATTAAAATATCATTTTTAATGGATTTCCTAAATAGAGTATTATCAATCTGGCCTTTATCAAATTCATTCTTAAGCAGAAAGTTACTAAGTCTGTCATACCATGCCCTTGGTGCTTGTTTTAAACCATATAAAGATTTTTTAAGTTTAAAAACATGGTTTGTAAAATCAGAATTTTCAAATCTAGGGGGCTGTTTGACATAGATTTCATCACTTATATAGCCATTTAAGAATGCACTTTTAACATCCATTTGATACAGAATTATATCATGATTAGCAGCAAATGATAAGAGAATTCTAATTGCTTCTAACCTGGCCACTGGAGCAAAAGTCTCAGTGTAATCTATACCTTCTTGTTGAATGTATCCTTGAGCTTCAAGTCCGGCTTTGTTCCTTACCACTTCACCTTTTTCATTGAGTTTATTCCTAAACACCCACTTGGTTCCAATAATGTTTTTTTTTTTGGTCTGGATACCAGATCCCAAACATCGTTCCTTTGAAACTCATTCAGCTCCTCTTGCATTGCAAGTATCCAACCTTTCTTTACCAGAGCTTCATCAACATTGGTTGGTCTGCATCAACTTCTGGTTCTGGAAGATCTGTAACAGCTTCTGATTCTGGTAAATATCCAGATTTCTCTTCTAACTTATCTTGGCTGTTTCTGACTTGATTAGATTTATCATTTGAAGATTTGTCATGTGTTGCTGACTTTCTACTTCTGGTGGTTTCTGCTTGTTTTTGAAACCACTGGAATGTTGTTTTTGCTAAAGTGTTCAATTCGTGTGAATCACCTGGTTCCTCTGACAGTTTGAAACCTGCAGAATGCTTATCTAGCTTTGATTTTTTAAGATCAAGCTTCTTGTTATCACAGTAAACATAAATATCAAACAATAATAGTATTTACTGCAAGATGTAACCCCTATGTCAACAGTTTCAGTTTTACTCTAAAAATCCTCTTGTTTCTGATTTTCAGATTCTGAATCTGTACGCTTTGTGATTAGATGGTTTGGATGAAGGGATTTGAATTCCCATCTAGGTTTGTAGTCTTGATGAATTTCACTGGAGTGTTTGAAGAACTCTCCTGATTCTGATTCTTCTCTTTCTGCTTTGGCTGATACACCATGTTCCTCTGGTGATTCTGGAACTTATGGTGATTCTGGTAATTCTGCTTCTTCTGGTAATACTGAAGCTGATGTGTATGATTCTGCTGTTTGTCGCTGAACCTCTTATTCTGATACTTATACTAGTTCTCGTTCTGGTCCGGGTTCTGGTACCGATTCTGATTCTAGTTCCAGTGTTGGTTCTGGTTTTGGTTCCAGTTCCTATTTTGATTTTGGTTCCAACGTTCGTTCTGGTTCCAGTTCCTGTACCTGTGATATTGGTTCCTGGTTCTGGTTCTGATAGGTATTGTGTTGACCAGTTCTTCTTCTACTAGAGTCAGTTGGCTTCTATTTGGTAGATGTTGGAACATAAACCTTATTCTTCTTGTGCATTGCAAACATCCATTGTCCAGGCACCATTGTTGGTGTCTCCTTCTGGTTGCTCAGAATATCTGCAACATAGACAATTTGATCTTTTGGTACCCAAAACTGATTGGGTCCAAGATTGTTAGTTTTTACTACTTTCTGATGTTGTTTAGATTTTACCATTGGACAAGATAATTCAGAGTGACCTTTCTTAGCACAAATAATGCATAAACCATCAGAATGAACAGTTTTAGTTTCAGCAATAGTTTCTGTAGAACCAAACCTCTCTTTCCACTGTTAATGTTTCCATAAATCATAGATGCATATTTACTTCTTTCCATTCCATTAGAAATAAAGTTTTGAAAAAAATGCTCATGCATATTACATTCACAAACAGTTTTGGACGTGGAACAAATATCACTTTTGAGAGTTTGGTTTTTAGATTTGAGTCTTGCAACTTCAGTTTTAAGATCCTTGTTTTCATTTGCATACTCAGAATTTTGATTCTTTAAAACTTGGACTTCTTTGGTCAGATTTTTCTCATCTTCCCTAAGAGTTTTTAGTTTTAAAGACATCTTATTGTTTGCATTTAAAAAGTCTTTAACAACATCAATTAATTCAGATTTAGTGAGATCAGAAAATACCTCATTGTATTCATCTTCTGTATCTATTACAGAGCCTGAGCTGTATCCACAACATAAGTTGCTATGAACCATGAGAGCAAGAATTGCTTCCTCTAATGTGCTTCCAGACTTGCCTGAATGACTGTTTTGATCATTCTTCCTGATGTGTGCCATGATTGTTGTTTCTATCTCTTCTTCATCAGACGATACTTCTTCTGATTATGATACATCTCAGGCTGCCATCAGACCTTTCCTTTTGAATCTGGAACTCTTCTTGTGTTGTTTGCCTTTTCCTAGATTTGTAAATTTTGACTTGATATGTCCAGGTTCATTGCATCCATAACAGATGATGCTCTTCTTGTCAGATTCTTCGTTTCCTTTGCTGTTATGTTTATTCTTGGAGCTTTTTTTTTCTTTCTGTTTTCCCATATCTTAACCATCTGTTTGGTTAAGTAAGCCATATCATCACAGTCACTATCTCTATCCTCTGATTTTGGTGATGCCTTTGCGGTTTTCTTCTGTTTTGACTTCAGGGCCAGATTCTTCTTCTTCTTCTTCGGTTCATCTACTTCCAGTTCTATTTCATGAGACTTGAGTGAGCTAATCAAATCTTCAAGTCTTAAGTTATTCAGATATTTAGCTTGCTAAACTGCAGTAACCATTGGTCTCTACTTGGTTGGTAAGCTTCGTAGAATCTTCTTGACATCGTCTGCTGTTGTGTAGCTTTTGTTCAAGACGATCAGTCCAGATATCAGAGTCTGGAATCTGCAGAACATTCCATCAATGTTTTCATCATCTTCCATCTTGAACATCACATACTGTTTTACGAGTATGTTAGCCCTTGCTTCTTGAACCTGCTGGCTTCCTTCATAGGTCAGAACCAGACTATCGAATATGCTCTTTGCTGTTTCTTTATCTGCGCATCTGTCAAATTCCTTGAATGTGATGGCACTGATCATGATGTTTCTGGACTTGTGATGCAGTTTGAATAATTTGCTCTGGTATGGTTTCATATCTTCCATGTCCAGTTCTTTAGTTGGATCTCCTGGAACAGTAGGTGCAGTGTATCCTTTGACTACCAACTTCCATAATTCAGGATCTTGAGATATGAAGAAACTTCTCATTCTGTCCTTCCAATACTCAACGTTTCTCCATCAAACAGTGGTGATCTATTGATGTTTCCTCCCAAATCATCTTTGGATTCTGCCATGTTGAACACCTTGGACCTTTCCTCAAACACTGTTTAAGTGCTTGGCCTTGAGACCGAGCTCTGATGCCAATTGAAGGTGCAAACACGAGAATGGGGGGTTGAATTGTGTTTGACTAACTCGAATACTTTTTCTGTTTTTGTAATTTTATAACAAAACATGATGTATAAATCAAACAGAGTTAGCAGTGGATATAAATAAAAATAAACCACAGAATTTTATACTGGTTCACCGTTAACGAGGCTACGTCCAGTTCCTTCACTTTGAAGGATTTCACTAATTCAAAACCTTGAATTACAACAATACCACTGACACTCGAAGTCAGTCTTCTCAAACAGTCTAACAATCCTAGACTTATGAGGAATACAACATCTTGACTTCTCAAGTCAAGTCTTCTCCTACCAATCTGACAACCCCAGATTGTAGAAGGAATTACAACGTCTTGAATCTAATTGCTAAGTAATCTGCTACCCCTTCTGACTCCCTCAGATTGTAGACTCTACTTCAACAACCTAGATCTAACACAAGGGAAAGAAAAACACGAGTGCTTGCTTCTGGAAAGCTGGAACTCAGAATTAACCTCATTGAAAACTCGAGTGTTTGCTTTTGGAAGTGTATGACTCTTTTATGATTTTCGATGCTAAGTCTAGACCTCCTTTTATAGATGTGAATTAGGGTATCTTCCAAGCTTAAATTTGAGTTGTATCTTGCTGGATTCTCTTGCAAAAATAACTTGTCCAATCGGGTTTCACTTTAAATAAAAAACACATCTTTTTCTGCTCCAGATTGCCTTTCAAAAATAACTTTGACCAATTATGACATTAATTAATTCTGGAACAAATCTTTCTTCCCGCCAATAGCTTCTGAATTCCACAAGATTTCAATTTATTTTTGTATCAAATCCTTGTTAATACTTTGATCAAATTTAATCAAATCTCCACCGATTATCATCATGATTAAATCTGAACCCTTTGATCTTCTACTTTCGTCCACATCTGGACCATACTAAGTGATCTGCTGTGATCCTCTGATTTCGGCCAACCCTGGACCACACTTTCTGATCTTCTGATCTCGGCCAACCTGGACTTGCAAACTGATCTGCTGTGATCCTATGATCTTGACCAATGTTGGACCACACATTCTGCCCTTCTGATTTCGGCCAACACTAGGCCATGGTCTGATCTTCTGATCTTTGCCAACACTAGGCCATATACTTAAATCTAGACCATTGACCTGAACCTTTTCCCTCTGATCTGGACCAATTCTGAACTGGGTCTGGATTGAACTGAAATTAAATCTGGACAAAGGATATTTAATTCTGGACATTTACCTCTTGATCTAGATCAGGCATGGATTAAATTTGGACATCATTTCTTCTGATCTTGACAGAGTTTCATACTTTAAACCATGCCATCTTCTGGTCTGGGTCAAATTTGGATTAAATCTCTTATTTTGGACCCATTAATTTATCCTCTGATTAAGTCTGGATCAAGTCTTGACTGTTTATCATTTCACTGCCAGGCTATCTTCTGGTCATAATAACTTATGGACTAAGTATGACTTATGATATCTTCTAGTCTGGAACAAGTCTCCCTCTGGCAGGCTTCCTTCTGGTCTGGTCCAGATCTCCTTCTGGACTTTGCTTCCTTCTGATCAAGGCCAGTAAAGATATCCTCTGGTGGTGTTTTGACATCCTGGTGTATCCTCTGGTAATTTCAGGTGGCATAGTAATTCAAGGTACAAAATAAGATTACATGGAGCGCTTTTGTAAACATCGAAATCCTAAGTGCTTAGAACCAAATTGGTTCCAACAAACAGTACACAAAACATCAAAAGAAATAGGTTTAGTTTCAGTTACAAGTTCTTCAAATCCTATACCTCTTTTACCATTGCTACTAACTCCATAAATCTTAGAAGCATATTTGCTTATTTCCACACCCTTATCAAGAAAGTCTTGAAATACTTATTCATGCATATCAGAATTACATGTTGTATTTTCACTTGATGTTGAACAATGATTACTTTTTAGAGTTAGATTTTCAGCCTTAAGTTCAACAATATTAGTTTTAAGAGCTGCATTTTCTGTTTTACATTCTGCACTTTGATTCTTTAAAACATTGACTTCTTTGGTTAGAATTTTATTTTCTTTCTAAGTGTTTTCAATTTTAAAGACAATTTGTTATTAATATTTAAAAAATCATTTATTGCAGTAAATAAATAAGATCGGGTGAATTCAGAAAATACCTCTTTTTCTTCATTTGTTGATTCACTTCCAGAGTCAGAATCTGTATTGGATCCAGAGGAAGAGTTGGTTATAATAGGAATAAACAGTAAAACTCCTTCCTAGAATAACCATATTGAAGTAAGCAATGAGCTTGCCTTGCTGCATTTAAATTTTCCTACACCAATGTTGGATGTGTCACATTCAATCTCAAAGGGTTGAGAGAAATCAGTTAAAGTCAATACCGGTGATGTGGTCATAGTTTTCTTTAATTTCTCAAAGGCTTGGGCAACTTTGAGACCCCTCCTTACCCCTTTTTTCCGGTCAAATTTTCACAGGGAGGACAATATTGCATAACTAGAGATAAATTTCTGGTAATACTAGGTGAGACATGAGAACCCCATACAACTTTAACATTTTGAGGAGTTGGCCACTCAATGATGCTTTGAATCTTGGTAGGAACTACTAGTACTCCTTCTTTTGAAATAACGTGACCAAGATACTCTACTCGACTACCAAAACTACTAGAAAAAGCAAAATTATCAACCAAAAAAAAAGAAATCTCTCTAATTCCCTTGTAACACATTTTGCTACAATATCTATAATATAATGGCTAAATGAGATATATGAGATTCTCAATGCACCAAAATATCATAGAAGAAAAAAAGTATGCACCTTCAAAAGTAAGGCTTAAACATGTTGTTTATGGTGGTGTAAGACCCTTAAATTTAATATTAAATTATGGATTTAAAATTAAGTGTATTTTGGGGAATAATTGTAAAATATTTAATATATGTATATTTTGTGTAAATATATATATATATATATAAATATTTATTTTGGAGGTTGAATTAAAATTAATGGATGAAGGATAAATTAATTTAATTACGAGTAATTAAATTATCGGGCAGTTAATTAAGATGTTATCTGTTAATTACGACGAGAGTGGTTAAGTACATGATGATCAAGCAATATTATAATATTAATGTTGGATGAGGTGGCACATATATGTGCCTATATATATGAAGGAGTGGCAAGAACAAAGGCAGAAAACCCATTTTCCCTCCTTCCTCACTGCATGCAACCATTTTCTTTCTGCTCGTTTCTGTTTTGCTGTTGGTAGAAAAAAAAAGAGAGCATCCTCAAATGTGAGATTACTTGGAATTCGAAGCACCATACCAGAAAGTGTCCAGTACAAAAGTTGTTTCCCTCATCGTTACGGAGCTAGGGAACCAACTTTCGTAGCGGCGAACGCGAACGGGAGTTTCGCCGACATTATCGTGATAGCATAAACGAGAGCAGGAAACGTAACAGAGGTAAAGGGCACCTTCCACTTTCTAGATTTCATTTTAGGGCTGTAAATGCATGTTTGATGTGTGCTCATATTTGAGTTTCTGGTTTGAAAAACGAAACTATTGTGCATGTTGTTATAAAATGCGAAAAATGCATTTTGTTGATGTTTTGATGATCTGTGATGTTTGCTGATACAACATTGTTGTTTTGGTTGTGTGGGAATACTGAAAAATGCTTTGCATGTTGTTTTGGTTGTGTGGAAATACTGGAAAATGCTTTGCATGTTGTTTTGGGAATGATCAAAATGCAAACGTTTGAAAATGTCTGTTCTGTTTTGTGGTTGACTTTCTGTTTTGGTGGTTTAAGCAAAACTGTGAGGTTATTCTGGTGTTGGTGATTCTGTTTGCTACGATGTTGATAACAATCTGGTGTTGATGATGATTTTCAAATTTAAAGCATTGTAAAATGGGTGGAGGTGTTTTGGAAAATCTGTGGTGGTTGTGTTGATGCAAAATGTTTCTGAGTTTTGTGTTTTCTTTTCAAAAGAATGGTGATCATGTTTTTTTTCTTCTGCTGAGTTATTAAAATTTTGGGTTGATAATGGTTTTTAAGAGAAAAAGATTTTTAAAATGAGTGGTGAATCTGTTTTGGTGTTGTGTTGGTTTTTCAAAGGAAAGAGTTTGAAAATGTGTTGACGTTTCAGGAAAATTTCACTGAATTCAAAGGTATATTCGAATACAGCATGAGTGTATTCGAATACAGCCTGCAAAGCTTCTATTTTATTCAAATTTTTGGACTTGTATTCAAATACGGACCTCTGTATTTGAATACAGATAAGGGATTTTTGCTTCTAACTTAGCATCTGTATTCGGCTACGACCCTGTCATACTCGAATACAGGATTGCAATTTTTGCCACTGTATTCACATCTGTATTCGAATACCGCACCCTCGTATTCGAATACAGAATGCTAATTTTTCACTATTTTAGCTTATGTATTCGAATACAAGGGAGCTGTATTCGAATCCAGATTCGTTTTTTTCAGAAATTCAAGTTTTAAGCATTGTTATATGAACTTAAAGAGTTGGGAAATATTAGGAAGGCTTGTGATGAATTAAAATGGAGTTTTGAGATAGTTTTGAAGTGGAGATGATGAGGTCTTTGAGATCTTTATTGATGTTGTGAAAAAATGTTGATTCTGGACTGTTTTATCTTCTGTATTCGAATACAAGGATGCTGTATTCGAATACAGAGTGTTGATTTTCACTGTTTTAGCTTCTGTATTCGAATACAAGGAAGCTGTATTCGAATACAGACTGTTCTTTTTCAGAAATCTCAGTTTTAAACATGTGTTTATGAACTTTAAGAGTTGGGGAAACATTGGGAAGACTTGTGATGAATTAAAATGGAGTTTTTGAGATAGTGTGAGGTGGTAATGATGAGGTGCTTGAATCCTTTGTTGATGTGATGATAATGAAATTATTTGGGTTGAGATGGTTTTGAGGAAGTGATGGAATGGCTGAATTTTTGCTGATGATTGCATACTGTTTTCAGTGAAGAGAAAACATTGCATGTCCATGCATTGCATAGTCAGGTGGTGACCGCGATGGGCCACAGAGTAATGCGGCAACCGTGATGGTCGGTGAAGTTAAGTAGTAACCACAGTGATGGACTACGGAATGGCCGCGTGTTCGTGGTGGTCCATTCTATCCGTGCGAGGATTTAACTTCTATATGTTCTGGCCTGTGAGAAGCTGACATACATAAAACATGCTGGTTTGTGAGCAACTGCATTGGTACTGGTCTGTGAGCGACTATACCTTGGTATGCGTAAAACGTGCTGGTCTGTGAGCGACTGCACGAGTGCTGGTCTGTGAGCGACTGCACGAGTGCTGGTCTGTGAGCGACTGCACTGGTGCTGATCTGTGAGAGATTGCACCATGGTCATGTTGGCCATTAAAGTCTAACTTATATAAATTGTGCTGGTCTGGGAGAGACTGCACACGTGCTGGTCTGTGAGCAACTGCACCTTGGTTATTCCAAGAAGTTGTGTACATTGGCATATACATATTGCATTGGGTGGTTGATTGTGAGTCACATGTGAATCCAAGTTGATGAGTGGGAATCGATGTGTGTAAGTACCTTATGAAATCTGAATTTCTAATGAATTGATGTGATTGTTGAATTGATATTTGTACTTACAACATGATTTTATATTAATTTGGTTGCTGTTTTGCAAAGGCATAAATGTCATATAATTTCAAAATGAGCATCCTTATTTATCATCATTGTTATATAACATGCCATGAATATGCTTGTTATTAGTGACATAAATGTTGTGTGGTATTTGTTATTTTCGGTCGATGACCCTTTACTATTATTGTGGAAAATTGGGTTTTGCCCTCAGATGATACCCGAACCCGTCCCACCAACGGTTACACTAACGACGGAGACGTCGTTAGTTTTCCTTGATATTCACGTATGGAATAATCGTGGACAACGCAGAGGGACGAACATCTGGGGCGAAGACGGGACTTTTAGAGGAGGTGGAGAAAATCACTTGCTACTATAGCTTTAGTGCATGATCAGTTTAGACTTGTTGTATAGGGTCTTGAGTTCTGGGAATGTAATGTTTTATTTTGGGAATTATTGTCTTTTCCGCTAAACTTTTCCGCACTGTGATAATATTTTGGTTGGTCTAGGATACAACTTTTGGATGTATCTTTATTTTGATATATTTTGAAGATTAAATTCCCAAAAATATTTTACTTGATTAATCGTGATGTAATTATGGAATTACATTTGATCATTTTGGATTACGACAAATTATTTTAAGAAATGACTTAATCTTATTTTAATTCCTTTGAATTAAATTCCAAAAATTCATTTATTTATTTCGGTTGAAAAAAAAATACACTTGCGCTGTGTTTTAAACTCGGGGTGTTACAGGTGGCTTGAAAAGTAGCTAGTGTGTTGGTTAGCCCAAACAGCATAACCAAGAACTCATAATGATTGTCGTGCGTCCTAAATGTAGTTTTAGGAACATGCTCAACCTTAACCCTAATTTGATGATACCCCAGGTCCATTTATGTGGAAAATGATGCTCCTTGGAGCTCATCAACCACAAGAATCTGGAATTTGTTTGGCACAATAACTTTATTAAGCTCGCACTAGTCGATACACTGATACACATAACCCATGAGGCATCCTTCTTCTTTAGTAGAATGACAGGGCTTGAGAAGGCCAAGGAACTAGACTATTCTGTAGCATCTCCTTTTACTTGTTTCGCAATCTCGCAGACTATTTATGAGTGGTTTATCTATATGGACACAGACTAACTGGTCCTGCTCCTTCTTGCAAAATTAAGGAGTGAATTACATCTTTAGTCAGACGAAGGCTTGTTAGTTCAAAAAATACATCAGAGTAATGAGCCAATAATTGTTGAGTTCTTTACTGAATTTGTTGTGATGACAATCCTGATTTTTGTGACGGGGAATTTTCAAAATATATTTGGAATTCTCTAATAGCTATATTAATGTAGAAAAATTAAGTAACATAATGTATCACTTGATCAAGTGATTTTAATGCATCTGTTAGCCATAAAATCAATGCATCTGTTAACTTACCAAGGGTTACAAACTTTTTCAAGAGTTGTTTTCTTTTACTAATTGGTATTAGTTTATCTATAAATAGAGACACTTTAGGTGCAACAATAAGAACATAATTTTCATGTTACATGAGTCAAATTTCTGTTAAAAATATTTGAGTCATTTCTTCTTTTCTCTAGTGAACGAGAATAAATGAAGGAATTTTTTTCTATAAACTATCATTGATCAATAGGTTTGATGTGAATGTGGGATTCGCTGGTTAACCCGTTTGCATCCAATATACATAGATTGGTGGAGCGAATCGAACCTAAAGCTTAGTGTGATAGACACGCTTCGGAATTTATTTGTGCAACCTTCATCACATAAATTCATCTTCTTATTCAAGATTTGCAACATATCTCCAATAAATGATCCAGCAATCTTTAGGTTCGACTTCGATTATCTTATTTATTTATGACTTTAACTTAAGAGATGACCATGTACATATTCATGACTATAGTAAAAGGTACACAATTATTTTAATAAATATATACTATTTACTTGATGTTGTAATTCATACAATATTGAAATCCGGTTAAATACAATATCGGTACTAAATATGTTCTAGTACCAATTGGACACTTGAAAATAGAAAGAAAATGCATGAATGTATTGATACAATTTTCATTTTTGTTTATGCATAAAAATTATTAGTTTTGATTTTTTTAATATAAAGTTTTATTTCTGAAATAATGATGCACCTAAGTCATTGGTGGAATAAATTGTTGGTACTAAAGTTTTACATTAATTTTGTTTCAAATGGTATAAGACTGTGGTAACTAAGTTTTTGAAACTGATTTTGTTAATTTTTAGGCTTAAAAAAATTGTACCTTTGAAAACCTTGACATGTGCATTTTAATAAGTATGAATATGTTTATTTTATGATGTCGGCTCATATGTTGTATTATTTTAAAAGTAGTGTGCATATGAATTGTTATAAATATCAAGTTCATGCTTTAATGATATTGTTGTTTCATGCAAGAAGTCTTAAATTTAGAATTGCTTAACTCATAATATATGTGCATGATAGTATGAAATAATCTGTCAATTTCTTGCTTGTTTTGATATTAAAAATGATTTGGATATATTAAAATTATTGTAAGTTGAGAAATGTTCATTAAACAATGTAATAGAAAATCTTAATATTTTTATTCATTGTTTATTTCTATTGTGATAAATAATTTGATTTACTATAGAACATATTTAAATATGACAGTTGAATTAACAAATAGAATTCATGATGCATGTATTAGTCATAATATAACTATGAAGAAATGGTTTTTTTAATAGAAATGATATGAATTCTTATTTGTTAAGGAGTACATGACTTACATGTTTGGACTCACCTTATGATATTTGATTATGAGAAATTTTTATGATCATGCTTTGTTAGGTTGGGGCAATATATATTTAATGCGTTCAACATATCTTGGACTTGAATATATTGAAAAGAGAATTAGAATTTTAAATAGAGATGCTTATTAAATATAGTAAAAGGTAGAATTTTAAATTTAGATGCTTATCCTGATTTGGTGATAATTGGTCAGCAATATCAAGAATATATAAAATGTGTAGCTTTGTGGATGAATGCCTATTCAAAGTTTATTAAAGTTGAATAGAAATATGCAATTCTTTAGCGAAAGAGTTGACAAGGATATGATGTCTTCAGATATGATGTTGAAGTCATTGAAGACATTCTTAGAGATGTGATACAAGTTCTTATCTAAATAATCAATAGTGGTGGAAACGATCAACTCACACTTGAGTATAATGATGAAAGTACGCTATTAAAGTAATTGAAGTACTTGACAATAAATATATCTCAAAAGATAAAAGTACTTAGACCATAAGAATTAATGTGGTAGGGTGAAGTTTCCTCTTAATGGACATATAACATATATTTGTTGAAAATGCATAATTATTGGTGCTTTTCTGATATAGTGTACCTATATGAGAATGAAGTGGGCAGCTTCATAGAGTTCAAGGGGTTGACTCTTAAATTCTCACGAAAATAATATGTGACACATCGTCTTATCAAATGTGTCATCTTCATAATTCGATCAATGGTACCGAGATTTCATGTGTGAGTTGTACACAGTTGTTCTAATGAATGATTAGTTCCAAACTTATCTACCAATCTATTCGGGGATGAGTGAAAACATAATTTACTAAGTAATTGTTCAAATTGTAAGATACCTTTATCTGAAATCATGAAATTTTAGGAATAACGGATTTAAATATATTTTGAAAATGGTGGAGGATTGTGAGGGGAATTTCCAAAATGTATTTGGAATTCTTTAATAGCTATATTAATGTGGCAAAATTAAATAACTTAATGTATCACTTAGTCACGTGGTTGCAATGTTTGGTTTTAATGCACCTGTTAAGTTACCAAGGGTTACAAACATTTTCAATAGTTGTTTTCTTTCATCAATTGGTATGAGTTTCTCTATAAATAGAGACACATTAGATTTAGAAATAAGAACACAATTTTCATGTTACATGAGTCAAATTTCTGTCAAAAATATTTTTGAGTCATTTCTTATTTTCTCTAATGCACGAAAGTAAATGAAAGAACTTTATTTTGTTCTATCATTGATCGATTAGCTTGATGTAAATATGCAATTCACTTCAAGGATTTCAAAGTATTCTGAATTGGATTGGTCAATTAACCCGTTTGCATCCAATATACATAGAATGATGAGGACGAGTCGAACCTAAAGCTTAGTGTGATACACAATTTATTTGTGCAACATTTATCATCATCAATTTCATCTTCTACTTGTTCAAGATTTACAGTGTACCCTCAACAAAAAATCCAACAATTTTTCATCTTTTTCGGCCCTTCCAATCACCCATTGTCTCTCCCTTGGGTCCAACAAACACTTAACCACTGGGGTTTGGTGACCTCCCCTGCAACTCAACCAATTTTCCCCTCCTTATAAAACTCATGGGGAGTTCCTTCAAATCTATCATCACTTTCCCAAGAATCCTCAACCATGCCATCCCCAGAGAGTCATATAATTCCTCATATATCCAAGACATAAGCTTCTTCGATGAGTACTGTAAGACCTTTAAATTTAAAATTTAATTATGGAATTAATATTAAGTGTATTTTGGGGATATTTGTAAAATATTTACTATATGTATGTTTTTAGTGAATATATATATATATATATATATATATAAATATTTATTTTGGAAGATGAAATAAGATTCTTGGATGAAGAGTAAATTAATTTAATTACGAGTAATTAAATTATCGGGCAGTTACTTAAGGGATTATCTACTAATTGCGACGAGACTGGTTAAGTGCTGAGGATCAGACAAGTGTCGGGTGAGGTGGCACCTACAAATGCCTATAAATATGAATGAGGAGGAAGAGCAAAGGATGAAACCATACCTCCTCCATACGGCATGTAACAATATCACTTCCCTTCCCATTCTGATTTCTGTTCACGTTCAAAAAAAAAAAGGGAGTTCCTCAAAAGTGATATTACTTGGAAATCCAAGCACCAAACCAGAAAACTTCCAGTATAAAAGTTGTTCCCCTCATCATTCCGGAGCTAGAGAACCCATTTTCGTAGCAACGAACGCAAGCGGGAGTTTCGCCGACTTTTGTCGCAAAAACGTGAACGAAAACAAAAACGAAACAGAGGTAAGGGCACCTTCCACTTTCTAGTATGCATTTTAGGGCTGTAAATGCATCTTTGATGCATGGTCATATTTGAGTTTCTGTGTTGAAAAACGAAATTGTTATGCGTGTTGTCAAAAAATGCATTCTGTTGGTGTTTTAATAATCTGTGATGTTTGCTGTTCTGATTGTTACTTCAATGCTGTTTTCTTTGTGTGGGAAAGCTGAAAATTTTTTTGCATGTTATTTTAAAGATGATCAAAATGCATGTTCATAAAACTGTTTTGTATGTTGCTATAAAATGCAAGAAATGCAATCTATTGATGTTTGAAGAGATGTGATGCTTACTGTTCTAGTTGAATACATCAGTGTTGTTTAGTTGGGTGAGAAAACTGGAAATTTCTCTGCATGTTGTTTTGAGAATGCTCAAAATGTAAACGTTTGGAAATGCATGTTCTGTTGTGAGTTTGATATTCTGTTTGGGTGATTTAAGCAAAACTGTGATGTTGTTTTTAGTGTTGGTGATTCTGTTTCTGTTATGGTGAAATAGTCTGGTGTTGATGATCGTGTTTTCTGTCATGTTGATGAAAATCTGGTGTTGTTGATGTTTCCAAAAGAAAAGGGATTTTAAATGATGAAAGTGTTTTTCTGGAAAAGTTGTTATTGATGAAAAATGCCTGAGTTTTGTGGTTCAAAAGAATAGAGAAACTGTTTTGGGGTTGTGCTGGTTTTTCAAAGGAAAAAGTTTGAAAATGTGTTGTAGTTTCAGGAAAATTTCATTGAATTCGAAGGTGTATTCGAATACACTCAACCTGTATTCGAATACAGATAAAGGATTTTTGCTTCTGACTTAGCCTCTGTATTTGGCTACGACCCTGTCGTATTCGAATACAGGACTACAATTTTTTGCCACTGTATTCGCATCTGTATTCGACAACGACAGCCTCGTATTCGAATACAGGATGCTGATTTTCACTATTTTTGCTTCTGTATTGGAATACAAGGGAGCTGTATTTCTGACATTGTTTTATAAACTCTAAGTGTTGGGAAACATTTGGAAGGTTTGAAATGATTAAAATGGAGTCTTTGAAATAGTTTTGAAGAAGAGATGATGATGTTCTGGAAACCTTGAATGATGTTGGAGAAAATGGTGAGTTTACACTAACTTTGTCTTCTGTATTCGAATATGTAACACCCCGAGTTTAAAACACAGCGCGAGTGTATTTTTTTTTTCAATAAATAATTAAAATGAGTTTTCCAAAATTAATGTCAAGGGAATTAAAATAAAATTTTCATCAGTTCATTTCAAAAGAGAACACCCGGCCTGTGGCCACTAAACAGTATCAGAGTGCGGAAAATACAGCGGAAAAGTCATACATTAATTCCCAAAATAAATTACATTTCCCAAAACTCAAGACCCTATACAAAAGTCTAGTTGATCATGCACTAAGCTACAGTACCACGGTCTCCACCGTATCCTCTATAAGTCTCGTCTTCAGCCAACCATCCGTCCTTCTGCGTTGTCCACGGATACTCCGTACGTAAAGATCAGGGGAAACTAACGACGTTTCCGTCGTTAGTGTATCCGTCGGTAGGACGGGTTCGGGTAACATCTGAGGGCAAAGCCCAATTTCCACAATATAATAGCAAGGGTCACCGACCGAAATTAACAAATAATCACATAGCATATATTTCACAGCAACGATTATATCCATGGTATAACATATGATGATGAGGAAAATAATAATGCTCATTTGAAATTTAATGACATATATGCCTTTTCAAAAACAGCAGCCAATTATTATGAAATATGTGGTAAGTACAAACAACACCTCAGCAAATCACATTCATTTAAATCAGAAATTCAGTTTCTGCACAGTACTCACACACATCAATTTCCAACCATTCATCATATAATCAAACGTGACCCACCGATCAATCCCTCAATGCAATATGTATATGCTCATGTATACAATTTTCTTGGAATCACCAAGGTGCAGTCGCTCAACAGACCAGCACAATATGTTTGACTTTTACGGCCCTCAAGACCAAGGTGCAATCGCTCAACAGATCAGCACCTAGTGCAGTCGCTCAACAGACCAGCACTCGTGCAGTCGCTCAACAGACCAGCACTCGTGCAGTCGCTCAATAGACCAGCACGTTTGACATATACCAAGGTACAATCGCTCAACAGATCAGTACCTAGTGCAGTCGCTCAACAGACCAGCACTCGTGCAATCGCTCAACAGATCAGCACGTGGTTGCGCATTTCAGGGTACAGACGCTCAACAGTCCAGTACCAGTGCAGTCGCTCAACAGACCAGCACCTATATACCAAGGTACAATCGCTCAACAGATCAGTACCTAGTGCAGTCGCTCAACAGACTAGCACTCGTGCAATCGCTGAACAGATCAGCACGTGGTTGCGCATTACTCCGTGGCCCATCGCGGGTACCACTTGACTATGCAATGCATGAATATGCAGTGTTTCACTTCTCTGGAAACAGTATGCGAAATCAGAGAATTCATGCCTATCCATCGTATTTAAAAATATCTCAGCACAATCAAGATTATCATCATCACAAACATGACTAAACAGCCAAGTATTCATTAACATTTTGAAATGTTTTCCCAAACTCTTAAAATTCAAATATAGTGTTTTAAAACTGGGATTTTCTGGAATTTTACGAATCTGCATTCGAATACAGCTTCTCTGTATTCGAATACAGAAGCCAAAAACAGTGTAGAATTACACTCTGTATTCGACTACAGCCCTCTGGTATTCGAATACAGAGGCAGTCTCAGTGTACAAAACAACATCTTTCACTACATCAGTAAAGTCTCAAAAACTTCACCACCACCACTTCAAAATATCACCAAAAGTTCCATTTTAATTCACCACAACATTCCCAATATTCCCCAAACACTAAAGGTTTACAAAACACGCTTGAAAACTTGGAATTTCTGAAAACTCAAATCTGTATTTGAATACAGACCCCTTGTATTCGAATACAGAAGCATGAAACTGCAATTTTAACATTCTGTATTCGAATATAGCATGCCTGTAGTCGAATACAAAAGACCAAACCTTGAAAAATTCAGCATTTCCTCCCAGGTCATTAAAGGTTTTCAAAACATCATCCTCTCCTCTTCAAAACTATTTCAAAGACTCCATTTTAAATCAGTTTTAACCCTTCTCAAAGTTTCCCAACTTTTAAAATGCATATCACAGTGTTAAAACTTGATTTTCTGGAAAACATGAATTTGTATTCGAATACAGCTTCCTTGTATTCGAATACCGAAGCTAAAAACTGAGCTTATGGAAAAACAAGAATCTGTATTCGAATACAGACCCAATGTATTCGAATACAGAAGCTGAAACTTGTGAAAATCTGCATTCTGTATTCGAATACAGCATGCCTGTAGTCGAATACAGATGCAAATACAGTGTTAAAATCCCACTTCTGTATTCGAATACGACATGTTCGTAGTCGAATACAGATGCTAAGTCAGAAGCAAAAATCCTTCCTCTGTATTCGAATAAAGGGGCTCATATTCGAATACAAGTTTGAAAACTTAAGTAAAATAAAAACTTGGCAGGTTGTATTCGAATACACACATGTTGTATTCGAATACACTTTCGAAAACCAGTGGAAATTTTCCTGAGACTTCAACACATTTCAAACTGTTTCTTTTAAAAAAACAACCAAACATCAAAACAGATTCAGCACTTTTCCAGACAATACTTTCTTCATTCAAAATCACTTTTCTTTTTTAAATCATCAACATCACCAGAATCACTCAAAACAGAAACAGAATCAGAATCATCAACACCAAATCATCCAGAAACTAAAACTAAATGATCAATCATCAGAATCATCCAGATTTTCAAACCATCAGAACATCATACAAGCATTTCAGCTTTCTCAATATTAGAATAACATGCAAGCATTTCAGCTTTCACGACATATCAGAATAACATGCAAGCATTTCAACTTTCACAACACATTAGAATAACATGCTAGCATTTCAGCTTTCACAACATATCAGAATAACATGCAAGCATTTCAGCTTTCACAACACATCAGAATATCATGCAAGCATCACAGAGCAGCAAAACACCAACAGAATGCATTTTTGCATTTCAAAACCATTTTCAAAACAGTTTTATGACATGCATTTTAATCATATTTAAAATAACATGCAAGACATTTTTCCACTTTCTCATATAAACAACACAAATTTAGTGCATTCAGCCCAAACAGCAATCATCACAAAGCTTTTAAAACATCAAAAATGCATTTTTCATTTCTTTCAAGCAACAGGCAAACCAGTTTCCTTTTGTTCAAAACAGTAATGAAAACACCAGTAATGCCATGATAGTTATGCACTTACAGCCCTAATGCAACTAAAAAGTGGAAGGTGCCCTTAACCTTGTTGCGTTTTCTTCTACTGCTCATGTGTATGTGTCAAAAACGGCGAAACTCCTCTTTTCACTTTGATATCGTGAACTGGTAAGCAGAACAGAATGGGAGAGAAGGGTACTGTTACATGCAGTATGGAGGAGAGAAAGGTTTCTGTCTTTGCTCTGTCCTTTGCAGTCCATATATAGGCACCTCCATGTGCCACCTCATCACAATTACTGTTAAAATATTGCTGGATCCTCCAGCACTTAAACGTTATGCAATTAGCCGCTAATCCTTAATTAATTGTCCGATTAATTTAATTACTCGTAATTAAATTAATTTATTCTTCATCCAATAATTTTAATTCATCTTCCAAAATAAATATTTATATACATATATTCACTCAAAACATACATATATTAAATATTTTACAAATATCCCCAAAATACCCTTAATATTAATTCCAAAATTAATATTAAATTTAAGGGTCTTACAGAATACAAGTATGCTGTATTCGAATACAGTGTGTTGAATTTGCAGATTTAGCTTCTGTATTCAAATACAAGGGAGCTGTATTCGAATACAGATTCGTGTTTTTTAGAAAATCAAAGTTTCAAACGTTGTTTGATAAACCCCAAGTGTTGGGGAACATTGGGAAGGTTTGTGAGAAATTAAAATTGGAATTTTGTGATAGTTTGAAGTGGTGGTGATGTAGCTTTTGAGACTTTACTGATGTAGTGAAAAATGTTGTTTTGTGCACTGGGACTGCCTCTGTATTCGAATACTAGGGAGCTGTATTCAAATACAGAGTGTTAATTATGCACTGTTTTGGCTTCTATAATCGAATACAGAGAAGTTGTATTCGAATACAGATTCGTGTTTTCTAGAAATCCCAGTTTTTAACACTGTTTTATGAATTTTAAGAATTGGGGAAACATTGGAAAGACTTATGATAATTAAGAATGGAATTTTGAGATAATGTAAAGTGATAATGATGGGATTACTTGAATGTTTAATTATTGATGTGATGATGATGAAATAATTGTGTTGAGATGTTTTGGGGAAATAATGGAAAGGCTGAATTTTTCAGATAATGCATACTGTTATCAGTGAAGAGAAAACATTGCATATTCATGCACTGCATAGTCAGGTGGTACCCGCGATGGGCCACAGAGTAATGCGTAAACGTGCCGATCTGTTGAGCGATTGCACGAGTGCTGGTCTGTGAAGCGACTGCACTGGTACTGGTCTGTTGAGCGACTGTACCCTGAAATGCGCAAAAACGTGCTGATCGGTTGAGCGACTGCACGAGTGCTGGTCTGTTGAGCGACTGCATTGGTACTGATCTGTTGAGCGATTGTACCTTGGTATATGTTAAACGTGTTGGTCTGTTGAGAGACTACACTGGTGCTGATCTGTTGAGCGATTGCACCTTGGTCTTGAGGGCCGTTAAAGTCAAACATATTTAAATTGTGCTGGTCTGTGAGCGACTGCACCTTGGTAATTCAAAGAAGTTGAATACGTGAGCATATACATATTGCATCGGGGTAATTGACCGGTGGGTCACGATTTGGGTATATGTTGATGATTGGAAATTGTTGTGTGTAAGTACTTTATAAAATCTGAATTTCTGATGAATAATTGTGATTGCTGAAGTGTTAGTTGTACTTACAACTGTTTTCCATATTAATTGGTTGCTGTTTGAAAAAGCATACATGTTATGAAATTTCAAAATGAGCATCCTTAATTATCATCATTGTTATATGATATGCCATGGAATGTTTGTTACTGTGATATAAATGCTATTTGTTAAATGTTAATTTCGGTCGGTGACCCTTTACTATTATTGTGGAATTTGGGCTTTGCCCGCAGATGCCCTCCAAACCCATGTCACCCGTGGGTCCCCAGACGACGCGAATGTCGCTCGATTTCATTGATCGTTCTGTGCCTACTGCTTGGATATACGACCCCATCTCAAGAAGGGCCACGTACACGGGGAAATTGAAGAGGACTTGTAGGACTAACAGAGCGGTGAACTATGTGGAGCACACCTATGTGAGGATTGACTTTCCTGTGCCTTCTCGTTTGGTATTGGAGGCGCATGGAATTTTTGATGATGCGGAGGAGCTAGCTGGAGGGGTTGAGACGGAGGCCACCGTAGGAGTGGTGACTCCTAACCCAGAGATTGGAGGGGCTGTACATGATTCCGAGGTGGATATTCCGGATCCATCTAGGATATCCGATGATTGTTATGAGATTCTGGCACCGCCGAAACGATCTAGATTGTGCATCGATCTGACTTCGGAGGAGACTGATCCCTCTCTGTATGTTGAGGAGGAGGAGGTTACATCGAGGCGAGCGGCGGAGTCGGATGAGACTTGTATGGGATGCGGAGGAAATCGGTGCTACTTTAGCTTTAGTGCATGATCGGTTAGATTTGATGTATAGAATTTTGAGTTGGAAAATGTAATTTGTTTTATTTTGGAAATTATTGTACTACTTTTCCGCTAACCTATTCCGCACTCTGATATTTCCTTTTGGGATGACATGACACTGATCTTTTGAAATGTATTAATGTTTATCATTAATTTCCAATGATAAGTACTTAGTGATATTTATGATGAAACTAATTAATTACGTTAATCGATTAAATTACGACGTACCATTTTATGAAATGAATTAAAGGAAATTTTATTTCAATTCTTTTGAAGTAATGAATTGGAAAATCATTTTAATTATTTATTTTGAAAACAAAAAAAATACACTCGCGCTGTGTTTTAAACTCGGGGTGTTACAAGTACCACTTCCTCTACTTGAACATGAAGATTAAGGCATTTCATAGCGGTACTCACCTTGTGACCATCTCCCAAGCGTACACTCATTTTACGAGTTGGAAAGACCATTAACCCAAATATTGTCGTCATATGGGGTGAAATGAAGTTGTGGCTAACACCATTATCAATCAATATTAAAATGGAAACAACTTGTAACTCACTTTCCAAGCGCATAATTTTTAGCTCAACTGTTAATTTGTTAAACAACCCAACTAACCCCGTCACTCTTTGCACTCAAAGGTCACCTCGTCATCTTCGTCCAAAGCTTCGTGGTTTGATGAGGAAGAGATTGACAGAGTCAGAGGAATTGATCTTGGACCAAAGTATTTATCTATTTTTGTGTGACAAAATTTTTTCTTTGTGCTTGTTGTGTTTTATGATTGGTTTCTCTCATGTTTTATAGCGTAATCGGCTTAGCATTTTCAATGCATAGTTTTTATCTTAATCTCATATACACATATACACTATTAAAGGTTATGACATTTCAGAGCTTTCTAATTATTTTTATCGGTTGACAAGTTTGGTTTGTTTGTTTTCTTACACGGCCTATTTCTCCATTTCTTATGGTCATATTGTTTCTCCTAACTTATTCACTTGAGAATTTTTTTTCCTTAACATGGTTTAGTGCAACTGCTACCAATAATTTGGTTTTGACAATTTCCTTTAAGATGTACTTACTAAATTTCACGAGGGCTGTACCAGAGGTTTGGGGTTGGGAAACATTGAAACTCATCAAGAGCTTATAATCATAATGGTCCTTTGGTAGGAATCAAGTTGGTTTTATATTTAAAGTTTTGATGTTAACAAAAGTACTTTATGAGAATAATATATTTGACTTCACATAGGATGAAAAAATCTAAAATAAGATTCTTTGACCAAGTTGAAAAGAAGATATGATTCATGTTTTTGAAGACAATCTAAAATAAGATTTGATTCAGATGTATAATTGAAGAAAATCTTTGACCAAGTTGAAAAGAAGATATGATCAACATCTTATTAACAATAAGATATGAATTATTTACAAGTAGATTTGATTAAGATTTATCTACAAGAAGATATGAATTATTTACAAGCAGATTTAATCAAAATTTACCACAAAAAGATATGAATTATTTACATGAAGATTTGATCAAGATTAGAAGATATGAATTATTTACAAGAAGATTTGTTCATTATTTATCACACGAAGATATGAATTATTTACAAGAAGATTTGATCAAGATTTATCTACAAGTAGATTTGATCAAGAATTATCACAAGAATTGTGTACCAAAAGAAACACTAACAAGAAGGTACATTTATTAGCTGCAAAGATATGATACAGATTTTGACTAAGGAAACAATAATGAATTGGACTTAGTGTTATTCCTACTTGTGAAAGTTCAAGAACCGATCCAACACTATGTTCCCGCACAGATCAAAACAACCAATAGGAAGAAAGTTGAAGAATTTACAAAACTCAATCTGAACAAAATACAAACAAAATCAATCTAATGAATTTACAAACTAAATATGAAGAAAAATACGAACATAATTAATCTAAAAGAACTACTCAGATTGGATTCATAAATAAAGAATGGGTAAAAAATATATTATCATAAAACATCTTGTTCAGAATTATTTTTGAATAAGATCATTGTTGACCAAGCTAGGAATGAAGAAACAATTTAGAAATAAACAAGGACTAATTGAAGCCCTAATTTTATCTATAAATAGATACTCAAAGCTGAAGAAGAAGATCATCAAAAAATCAGAAAAGAGTAAAAGAACTGTAGCTCAAAAATTCCAAATTCATCTTAGAGTTCAAAGACATAAATACTTGTTCGAATGATAAGTATTTTCTAAGTGTTTTTATTATAGTGTGATAGTCATTGTTATTATTAGCTTGTTAGAAGCAACTACTCAAGTTTTAAACTGTTGTATTCAAACCTGATAGTGGTGTTAGTGTGCCTTCAACAATCTGGGATTATCAGATTGTGTGGATAAGACTTTGTTGGTAGAGTCTAGGTGTGTGTGTTCCTCAAAAGTTTGGGGTTGTCAGGCAGTTTAAGAAGACTGACTTGGAGGATTAGGTGCTTTGTAATTTAAGTTGTTGAATAAGTGGATTAAATCCTTCTGAGTGAAGAGACTAAATGTAGCAAAGTTAGCAGTGAACCAGGATAAATTACTTTTATCACTTTATTCCTGCACTTATTTGCTTTGTTATTGCTTCTACTCCAAGTAAATCATCAAGTCTGAACTAGTTTAATCAAATAATAAAAAAGTTATCAACTTAGTCAAACACAATTCAACCCCCGATTCTTGTGTTTCCACTTCACCTTCAACTTTACATTATCTTTTCAGTTTCATGTTTTCGTTGGTATAACATCTATTTTGGGTTGATGGCTCTGTTTCATAGTCATCAAAGTAAACATGTAAGCTTTTGGACATCCCATTTTTTTATTATGATTGTTCTCAAGAAGAGGTAGGATCATATGGTTTATATTGACAAATTATTCTCACAAACTATTTCATTTTACTTTCTATGATGAGTTTGTTATTAGGATTACATTTCTTCTTTAGTTTTAAATTATTGATACAAGTGGATGGCTATTTGAAAGTCGAAGAACCGTAAATTTTAGTACAACCCAACAAGTTTCTCGTAGGCCTTTTATTAAGTCCTTTTTGTGATGATGGATCATAATAATTTCTTGAAGGCTTTTGTATCATCTTGAATAGAAAGTAGTATGGTAGGTCTTTGATGTTGGAACCAAGTTGGTTCTTTCAATCAAAGTTTTGATGTTAACAAAAGTATTTTATGTAAATTGTATTTTGACTTAGAAGAACAAATCAAAGGGTGTGCAAAATCAGAGGATGACACAACCAGAGGATACGTCAAGAGGAAGCAACCAGAGGATAAAAATGTCACTAGAATTTTCGGCCAGAGGAAACATCCAGAGGGTACTAGAGGATACCAAAGGATACACCTCCAGAGGATATTAGAGGATTTCGTCAAAGGCAAAAATCAGAGGATAGCATCAATCAGAGGATATCATCAAAGGGAAGGAAAAATAACATCATAAGAGGATATCTTTCTTGGCCCAGATCAGAAGGAAGCAGAGTATAGAAGGAGACCAGGTCCAGACCAGAAGGAAACATAAGTCAGACTTGGTCCAGACTTAATCCTGACCAGAAGAAAGCATGGTCGTGAAAATAAGACTCGGTCCTGACTTAATCCAGACTTGGTCTAGAGCAGAAGATAACTGGTCCAGAACAAATGACTTGGTCCAGACCAGAAGATAGCATGGTCCAAAACATAAAACTTAGTCCAAATCAGAAGATATAATTGTCCAGAACATAAGACTTAGTCCAGATTTAATTCAGACTCAATCCAGACTTAGTCCAAGCATGGTCCATATCAGAGGATAAATGTCCAGATTAAAAGATCAATTGTCTAGACTAGAAGATAAATGGTCAAGTTGAAAAGATCAATGGTTCAAATTAAAATATTAATGGTTCAGATTAGAAGATCAATGGTCCATATCTCTGAATGGTACAAATCAGATCACATGGTCCAAAATTGGCCGAGATCAAAGGAACACAAAATGGTACAGATCAGATCACATGGTCCAAAATTGGTCAAGATCAGAAGATCACAGAATTGTTACATATCAGATTATATGGTCCAGAGTTAGCCAAGATCAGAGGATCATACGGTCTAGAATTTAAATCATGATGCAAATTAGTGAAGACCTGATTAAAATTCGAACAAGACTTGATTAAATTTTGATAGAAATTTGATCAAAGTATTAAGGGAATTTAATTCAAAAAATTCACTGAAGACTTGAAGAAATTCAAATGCAATCTGAAGCTTAAAAAGATGTGGTTTGAAATTAAAAGAAACAAGATTGGTCAACATAATTTTCAAATGCAATCTAGAGCTAAAAAGATACGATTTTTATTTAAGTGAAATAGGATTGGCCAACAGTATTTTCAAAGGAAATCTGAGCAAGATCTATTTCGAATTTCAACTTGGACAAAGCCCTATCTACATCTATTAAAGGAGGCTTCAGGCAGCATCATCAAGCATCGAAAAACACAAGAACTCAAGCTTCATATTCAACACAATCCGAGAGTTCAAAAGAGAGAATCACTTGAGTGCAAAAGCAATATGTTCTAAGTGTTTTCGAGAGAGAAATTCAGTGAAACAATCAGCTTTCCAGAAGCAACAAAAGTGTGCAAGAATCAGTGCAGCAATCAGCTTTCCAAAAGCAAATTTGCAGAGTTCCAACCTTTGTAATCTAACCCAATAGCGGTGCAAATTCCTTCTTTAATTTGGGGTTGTTAGATTGTTAGGAGAAGATTTGACTTGTAGAGTCAAGGTGTTGTTTTCTTTCCTCAAATGTCTGGGGTGGTCACGCTCTTTGGGAAGACTGACTTGGAAGGTCAGGGTTGTAATTCAAAGGTTTTGAATTCGTGGATTAAAGCCTTAAGGATGGAGGGACTGAGTGTAGCCAAGTTAATGGTGAACCAGGATAAATTGTTGTGTTCTTATGTTGTTATTTCCGTTGCTAAGTTTGATTATTTGTTAATCAAGTAAATCACATCAACATTTAACAAAACAACAAAAAGATTCAAAGTTTGGCAAACACAATTCAACCCCCTTCTCGTGTTTGCACCTTCAATTGGCATCAGAGCTCGGTCTCAAGACTGAGCACTTTACAGTGTTTGAGGAAAGATCCAAGGATTCAACATGTCTGGAATCAATGAAGAAGTTATTGGTGGAATTATCAACAAACCACCTATGTTTGATGGGGAACGGTTCGAGTACTGGAAGGACATGCTGAAGAGTTTCTTTTTCTCACATGATCCTGAACTTTGGGACATGGTGGAAGATGGATATACTGCTCCAAGAGATGCTGATGGTGTTAAAATTCTCAGGAAAGATTTTGATGCTGACCAGAAGAAGATGTTTAAGTTACATCAAAAATCCAGAACGTTCATGATGAATGCAATCACATTTAAGGAGTTTGACAAGTGCACTAACAATAAAACAGCAAATAGCATCTATTATATTATGGTTATGACTTACAAAGGCAGTAAGCGAGTTCAAGAAGCAAAGGCCAACATTCTAGTCAAGAAGTACGAGCTATTCAAGATGGAAGAAGATGAAGACATTGAAGCAATGTTTTCCAGATTTCAGACTCTGGTGTCAAGATTAAGAGTACTCAAGAAGAGATATACCATTGCTGACTACGTGAAGAAAATCCTTAGAAGTCTGCCAACGAAGTGGAGACCAAAGGTCATTGCCATTCAGGAAGCAAAGTAGTTGAACACTCTGAAGTTGGAAGAATTAATCAGCTCCCTCAAGTCACATGAAATAGAGCTTGAAGAAGATGAACTCAAGAAGAAGAATAAAACCCTAGCCTTAGAGTCCAAACAGAAGAAAGTGCTAAAAGCAGAATTAGAAACAAAATCAGAAGATAGTGATTCTGAGGACCAGAATCAGAAATCAGAAGCAAAAGACATTGCTTTCATGACCAAAAAGATTTTGAAAATGTGGCAAAACAGAAAGAAGAAGTTTCCCTAGAGGAATTCTAAGCATTCCAATAGAGGCAAGGATGAACAAGACAAGAAGAGTATTATCTGCTATGGATGCAATGAACTTGGGCACATCAAATCAGAATGCACGAATCTGGAGAAAGGAAAACACCAAAAGAAAGACTCTAGACCTAAGAAGAAAAATATGATGGCAACATGGAATGATTATGATGACTCTTCCGATGATGAAGAAGCTGAATTAGCAATGATGGCCCACATCAATTCTGCCTCTGGATCCAACTCTAAAAGTGAATCAGAAGAAGCAGAATTGGCTCTGACGGCTCATATTCATTCTGCCTCTTGATTTGACCCAGATGCTAACTATGGAAAAGAATTAGAAGAAGCAGAAATGGCTTTGATGATTTACACCAGCACATCCTAAAGATCCAACACAAACTCTAATTCTGGAAGTGAATCAGAAACAAAACTAGCTCTGATGGCTCACATAGGCGCTACCTCTAGATCCAATACAGAATCTGATTTTGGAAGTGAATCATCAGAAGATGAAAAAGAGGTATTTTCTGAACTCACTCGATTTGATTTAATTACTGCGTTAAATGATATTTTAACTATCAATAACAAACTGTCTTTTAAACTGAAAACACTTAGGGAAGAAAATAAAACTCTAACCAAATAAATTGATGTTTTAAAGAATCAAAATGCAGAATGTAAAACAGAAAATGCAACTCTTAAAACTGATATTGTTGAGCTTAAATTTGAAAACCTAACTCTAAAAAGTAATATTTGTTCAACATCAAATACTGTATGTAATTCTGATATGCATGAACAAGTTTTAAAAGATTTTATTGTTAATGGTATGGAAAGAAGCAAATATGCTTCTATGATCTATGGGGTTAGTAATAATGGTAAAAGAGGCTTAGGATTTGATGAATCTGTAATTGCAACTAAACCTATTCCCTCTGATGTTTTGTGTGCTGTTTGTGCTAAGAAAGGTCACTCAAAATTGTCTTGTCCCATGATAAAAACAAGAAAAGACAAGAAACCTTTCAAGACTAACAAACCAGACCCAACCACATTTGGGTACCAAAAGATAAAATTGTTTATGTTGCAGATGTTCTGAGAAACCAAAGTGAGACACCAGTCATGGTGCCTGGTCAATGGATGCTGGCAATAAATGAAGGGAAAAAGGTTTATGTCCCAACATCTGCCAAACAGAAGCAAACTGACTCTGGTGGAAGCATGACTGGTCAACAAAATATTATTAGAACCAGAACCACATGAAGAACAAGAATTATCAAAACAGATAGAGAAAGCACTCATATCAACCAAATCAGAATAGGCAGAGGAATCACACATATCAACAAAACTGGAACTACCAGAGGAATCATAATTATAATCAGTTCCAGAAGTATCAAAGGAACCTGATATATCAGTAGTAAGAGAAGTGTCAGAATTTGGAGACTTCTTCCAACACTCCAGTGAAATTCATCAAGACTACAAATCTAGAAGGGAATGCAAAGCCCTTTATCCAGACCCTCTAATCACAGAATATGCAAATTCAGAATATGAAAATCAGAAATAAGAGGATTTTCATAATGAAATTGAAGCTGTGACATATAAGTTATATCTATCCTTAAATATAATTATTGTTTGATATTTATGTTTACTGTGATAACAAGAAGCTTGATCTCAAAAATCAAAACTGGATAAGTATTCTATAGGTTTTCAAACTTTCAGAGGAATCAAGTGATCCATATAATATGAACACTTCAACAGAAACAACATTCCAGTGGTTTCAAAAACAAGCAGAAACCACCAGAAACACAACTGATGTTCTGGTTGTATTAATTTCTCTTTTAAATTATTTAATTTGTATTATGTTATATGACAAATAGCTTGACCTGAAAAGTCAAAGCAAGATGAAGCTAATGCAGGTTAACCAAAACCAGAGGAAACTGAAGCTAGTTTACCAGAACTAGAAGCTGATGCATGCAAAAGAACTTTAAAAAACAGAAGTTTCAAGCAAAAATATGACAAATCTTTAGAGGATAAATCTGAAGAGAATGAGGATATAGATGGAGTCTACCAATGCAAGAAGAGCTAAATGAATGATATTTTGGATCTAGTTCAAGACTAGAAAAGAACATTATTGGAACCAAGTGGATTTTCAGAAACAAGCTAAATGAAAAAGGAGAAGCTGTCAAAAACAAGGCACGACGTGTTACACAAGGATACAATCAGCAAGAAGGTATTGACTACACTGAAACATTTGCTCTAATGGCCAGGTTAGAAGCTATTCGTATCTTACTTTCCTTTGCTGCTAATAATAACATCTCATTATTTCAAATGGATGTTAAAAGTGCATTTTTAAATGGTTATATAAGTGAAGAAGTCTATGTTAAACAACCCCCAGGTTTTGAAAGTTTTGAATTTCCAAACCATGTTTTTAAACTTAAAAAATCTTTGTATGGTTTAAAACAAGCACCTAGGGCATGG
>JBBPBO010000004.1:28527966-28646489 GCA_037974295.1 Cicer cuneatum
TCATTATTTCAAATGGATGTTAAAAGTGCATTTTTAAATGGTTATATAAGTGAAGAAGTCTATGTTAAACAACCCCCAGGTTTTGAAAGTTTTGAATTTCCAAACCATGTTTTTAAACTTAAAAAATCTTTGTATGGTTTAAAACAAGCACCTAGGGCATGGCATGGCATGATAGACTTAGTAACTTCCTATTTAAAAATGACTTTGAATGAAGACAAGTAGACAATACTCTTTTTAGAAAATCAATAAAAGATGATATTATGATTATTCAAGTTTATGTTGATGATATTATCTTTGGATCTACTAATGGCACTCTCTGCCAATAATTTTCTAAATTGATGCAGCAGGAATTTCAAATGAGCATGATGGGAGATTTTAAGTTCTTCCTAGGAATTCAAATTCAGCAAAGTCAAAAAGGTCTATACATTAATCAAACAAAATATACAAAAGAGCTTCTCAAGAAGTTTAAGACGAGTGATTGCAAATCTATGGCTACCCAATGCACCCTACCTGCTCACATGAAAAAGGATGACTAAGGCAAAAAATTCTACAGAGATATCTAAAAGGCACTTCAATTTCACCCTGTTCTACAAAGAAACTCCTACATATCAACTTAGTGGATACTGTGACAACACTTCAGCCATCAACCCAACCAAAAACCTTATCCTACATTCTAGAGACAAACACTTAGAGATCGAACACCACTTTACCAAAGATTATGTTCAAAAAGGGACACTCAACATCCAATTTGTAGACACTAACCATCAATGGGCTGACATATTCACTAAACCACTACCTGAAGATAGGTTTGACTTCATTAAGAAAAACATTAACCTTATCTTCATCCCTAACCAAATAGCTTAGTTTAATTTTTTATGTATGTTATTTTATTTTTATTGTCGTGTATTGTTTTTCAAAATACAAAAAAAAAAATCAGAGGATCTCTTTTCTTCCTTCAATCCTTTTTGTCTGATGACAAAGGGGGAGAAGGTGTATTTGATAAAGAATTTGGGGCATTAGACTTAGGGAGAGAAAAAGTCAAAATAAAGCTTAGTCCTAGGGGGAGTCAAAGTCAAAAGAAAGAAAAATAGTTATAAAAAATACAAAGTTTTGTCATCATAAAAAAAGGGGAGCTTGTTGGAACCAAGTTGGTTCTTTCAATCAAAGTTTTGATGTTAACAAAAGTATTTTATGTAAATGGTATTTTGACTTAGAAGAACAAATCAGAGGCTTTGCAAAATCAGAGGATCACACCACCAGAGGATACGTCCAGAGGAAGCAACCAAAGGATAAAAATGTCACCAAAAGTTTTCGGCCAGAGGAAATATCCAAAGGGTACCATAGGATACCAGAGGATACACCTATAGAGGATATAAGAGGAAGTCATCAAAGGCAAACATCAGAGGATAGCATCAATCAGAGGATATCATCAAAGGGAAGGAAAAATAACATCATCAGAGGATATCTTTCTTAGCCCAGATCAGAAGAAGACCTGGTCCAGACCAGAAGGAAACATAAGTCACACTTGGTCCAGACTTAATCCTGACCAGAAGAAAGCATGGTCGTGAAAATAAGACTCAGTCCAGACTTAATCCAGACTTGGTCTAGAGCAGAAGATAACTGGTCTAGAACAAATGACTTGGTCCAGACCAGAAGATAGCATGGTCCTGAACATAAAACTTAGTCCAGATCAGAAGATATAATTGTCCAAAACATAAGACTTAGTCCAGACTTAATTCAGACTCAATCCAGACTTAGTCCAAACTTCGTCCAGATCAGAGGATAAATGTCCTGATTAAAAGATCAATTGTCCAGACTAGAAGATAAATGGTCAAGTTGAAAAGATCAATGGTTCAAATTAAAATATTAATGGTTCAGATTAGAAGATCAATGGTCCAGATCTTTGAAGGGTAAAAATCAGATCACATGGTCCAGAACTGACCGAGATCAAAGGATCACAAAATGGTATAGATCATATCACATGGTCCAAAATTGGTCGAGATCAAAGGATCACAGAATTGGTACAAATTAGATTATATGGTCCAGAGTTAGCCGAGATCAGAGGATCATACGGTCTAGAATTTAAATCATGATGCAAATCAGTGAAGACCTGATTAAAATTCGAACAAGACTTGATTAAATTTTGATAGAAATTTGATCAAAGTATTAAGGGGATTTGATTCAAAAAATTAACTGAAGACTTGAAGAAATTCGAATGCAATCTGAAGCTTAAAAAGATATGGTTTGAAATTAAAAGAAACAAGATTGGTCAACAAAATTTTCAAATGCAATCTAGAGCTAAAAAGATACGATTTTTATTTAAGTGAAATAGGATTGGCCAACAGTATTTTCAAAGGAAATCTGAGCAAGATCTATTTCGAATTTCAACTTGGACAAAGCCCTATCTACATCTATTAAAGGAGGCTTCAGGCAGCATCATCAAGCATCGAAAAATAAAAGAACTCAAGCTTCATATTCAATACAATCCGACATTTCAAAAGAGAGAATCACTTGAGTGCAAAAGCAATATTTTCTAAGTGTTTTCGAGAGAGAAATTCAGTGCAACAATCAGCTTTCCAAAAGCAACAAAAGTGTGCAAGAATCAGTGCAGCAATCATCTTTCCAGAAGCAAATTTGCAGAGTTTTAACCTTTGTAATCTAACCCAATAGTGGTGCAATTTCCCTCTTCAATATGGGGTTGTCAGATTGTTAGGAGAAGACTTGACTTGTAGAGTCAAGGTGTTGTTTTTTTTCCTCGTTAGTCTGGGGTTGTTTGGCTGTTCGGGAAGACTGACTTGGAGGGTCAGGTGTTGTAATTCAAAGGTTTTGAATTAGTGGATTAAAGCCATCAGGATGAAGGGACTGGATGTAGCCAAGTTAATGGTGAACCAGGATAAATTGATGTGTTCTTATGCTGTTATTTTCCGTTGCTAAGTCTGATTATTTGTTAATCAAGTAAATCACATCAACATTCAACAAAACAATAAAAAGATTCAAATTTTCATTTTACTTTCTATGATGAGTTTGTTATTAGGATTACATTTCTTCTTTAGTTTTAAATTATTGATACAAGTGGATGGCTATTTGAAAGTCGAAGAACCGTAAATTTTAGTACAACCCAACAAGTTTCTCGTAGGCCTTTTATTAAGTCCTTTTTGTGATGATGGATCATAATAATTTCTTGAAGGCTTTTGTATCATCTTGAATAGAAAGTAGTATTGTAGGTCTGTGAGTCTATCATTGTAGAGATTTTTCTTTCTCGGCACCAAAACCACACCCTATCTCCACTTCTATTTTTTTTACTCCTTACTTCTTCTCACCCCACAACACGAATTGCACCTATAAATCTTCAGCCCATAAAATGAATTTAACATCACCAAAAGCATAATTTCTCATATTCCTACAAGTGCTCTTGGTTAGGATTTTGGAGTTAAGGTTAATGAGTTAAGGAAGGAGAAAAGTATCCATTCTTTGAGAGGTGTTTATTGAGACTCTTTGAGGTAAATACGCAACTCTAAAGCTAAGAATGAATCTCTAGAAAAATTTAGTTTTGCTTAAAACTTTATTTTGGTGCTTATAGTAGATTTGAAAGATTTTTTTTATGGTTTCCTATAGTTAACTAAACTTTAGAATAATTTTTCTAAAGTCTTGAGAATATTTTTGATACTCGGATTTTTTGGCTAAGGTCATGCCCGCCACTCTAGGAGTTATTGGATGTAACACCCCAATTTTTAACAGCGCGAGTGTATTTTTTTTTTCAAAACAAATAAAAGAATTTTAAATTAAAATTAAACCATTCAATAAAGTACTGCGTCGTAATCCAAAACGACAAAAGTAATTAAATAATTACATCATAATATAACAAAGTAAAATAGTTTTGGAAATTAATATTCAAATATACAAATATAAAATACACCGGGGCTTTGAGATCAGTCAGACAATGCTCATACCTCTGGGGTATTCTCGGCAGACACCTACGCAGAAGTGCTGCTCCAAGAATGCTATCTCCCCCCCCATGGTCACGTCAAAAAAATTGGATCATGGACCCACCAAAAAGTCACTATCAGAATACATCATAAATACAGTCATCCCAAAAAGAAATAAGTACAACCACCAAAATACTAGGCCCTATACAACCAAAAAACTAATCTATCATGCACTACAACTACAATAGCAAAGGTTACCACCACACTCTCCACAAATCTTGTCTGACACAATAGCTCGCCTCGACGTGACATCCTCCTTCTCATCTGCTAGAGAAGGATCAAAGCAGTCCACTACTGGCCTAGACGGACCTGTCAACCTCCGCTAGCGTTGGCCCTTTGTGCTTCTCACCCGCCTCTGGTTCAGGCACCACATCTCCTGCTACCGCCGTAATAGTCACCACACCTACAATGGCCTCTGTCTCAACTCCAACTGTCGAACCCTCTGCGTCCACAAATATTCCGTTCTCCTCCAGTACCTATCAAGAAGGTACCGGAAAATCGATCCGCGCGTGAGTGTGCGCCTCATAAGACACTGCCCCGACGATCCTACTAGTTATCACCAATCTCCTCGTATAAGTAGCCCTGCTTGAGACGGGGTTGTACACCCAAGCAGTTGGCATGTGACGATCAAGGAAATCTAACGACGTCTCCGTCGTCAGTGTAACCGTCAATGGTACGGGTTTGGGTATCATCTGAGGGCAAAGCCCAATTCTCCACAATAATGTAAAGGGTCACCAACCGAAATTAACAATTAGCAGTTGTGTCAAAGATTACAAATACATACATGGCATGTTCCAACACTATAACAACAGTGATAAAATAAGCATTCTCACTTATTAAAATGTATAATATCTACATTTTCGAAAAATCAAAGACTTAGAATACAAATCATGTTGCAAGTCCAAATATAATCCACAATCACTATAACTCATTAGGAACTTAGAATTTTAAGATAATTGCACATAACGGTTCCACACATCAGCTCGTAACAATCATGACCTGCAGGTCAACCAACGCAATGCAATGCGTATATGCCAATGTACATGATTCTGGAATTTCTAGGATAAAAACCTTCCTCGAAGGGGCGTAAATCATTACTGTACCGCCTATCACAGGCCAAAGTACTAATTACCAAGGTGCAGTCGCATCACAGACTAGCACGATTTACTTGTGTAGCCTATCAGAAGCACTACACATAAGTGAAATCCTCACACGGATAGAATGGACCGTCAAATACACGCGGAACCACCCTGTAGCCCATCACGATCACTACTTAACTTCGTGGCCCATCACGGTCACCACATAACAACAAAACCCTCCTCGAAGGGGCATAAATCATAATTGTACCACCTATCACAGGCCAAAGTACTAATTACCGAGGTGCAGTTGCATCACAGACTAGCACGATTTATTGTGTAGCCTATCACAGGATCTACACATAATTTATATCCTCGCACGAATAGAATGGACCGTCTAATACACGCGGAACCACCCTGTAGCCCATCACGGTCACTACTTAACTTCACGGCCAATCACGGTCACCGCTCAACTTTGTGGCCCATCGCGATCACCACTTAACTATGCAATGCATGAGCGTACTCTATTTTTCTTCACTGAAATCAGTACGTAAATGCAAATATGAAACCCGGACACTTCGTTACCATTTCAAAACAATCTCAAGGAACCTCATATAATTTATCATATGCCTTAAAAATATTTTCCAAATAATTAAGTGCATAAACCAATATTTAAAAATAGAATATTTGACAAAAGTTCAGTTTGTATTCGAATGCAGCTTCCTTGTAGCCGAATACAGATGCTAAGTCAGTTGCAAAAATAACGTATTTGTATTCGAATACGGGGTGTCGTATTCGAATACGAGGTTCAAATTTGAATAAAATTTGTATTTTTCATAGGTGTATTCGAATACACTAGTGTCTTATTCGAATACATCTTCGAATACAATATAATTTTTCAAGTAAATTTCACATGAGGTCAAACTCTTTTCTTTGAAAATCACCACAAACACCACAACAACAGTCTCTCAGCAACAACATAAACATCAGCCTTTTCAACAACAACAACAAGAACATCATTAACACAACAACAATGTCAGCAACAACAATATCTCAACAAGCATGCACCTTAACCTCCAACAACACCATAAAGACAGTTTCATTGTCAAAGCATAACATCATGTTTTCAACAAACATAACACAATAATCATCCATCAAACATACATTTAGGGTTCCTACATGCAATCTAAAAAGTTGGAAGGAGCCCCTTACCATGCTAACGTTTTTTCGACCGTTTTCGTTTCTGCGACCAAAACCGGTGAAACTCCCGCTCGCGTCATCGCTACCAAAGTTGGCTCACTAGCACCGTAATGATGAGAGGAGTAACTTTCCCTCTTGACACTCTTCTATTGGAGGCTTGGATTTTGAAGTAATCGAAGATTTGAGTTTGGTTTTCTTTGTTACCAACACAAACAGAACAGAAAGAAAAGGAGAAGAAGGGTACGCGGCAGGTAGGAGGAAACTGTTTATGTTTTTTCTGCCTTTCTCTCACTTGCATGCATATATATATATACACATCCCATGCCACCTATTATGTATATGTATAATATATATACATTTTAATCCAATCAATCCCACTATTATCTAAGTGTCATCTCATCCATTACTTCACTCACATATCAAACCATCTTGATAATTATCTACTCTCGTCGCAACTCTCATGGCAGATAAATTCTTAATCAATTTCCCGGTATTTAATTGTTTGTAATTAAATTAAATTATCCTTCGTCAAATAATTTTAGTCAATCTCTTTAGTATATATATATATATACATATATTAAACATTTTACAAATGTCTCAAAATATATTTGATATTTAATTCATAAATTAATTTAAAATTAAGGGTCTTACATTGGAGAACAAACTTAGTTGATTCTTCATAGTTGTGAGTATATGACGATTATTATCACATATTTTTATTGTGCTATCATTATTATTTTACTCGTTTTCTATGTTAAAATATTTATTTAAGAAAATTGGGTAACACAACCTTTGAATTTCTTTTCAGGTTTCATCCTTTATTTATTTTCATGGTCTTTTGTATATATGATATTTTTATAATTTGATTTATTTACCAGTTATAAAATATTTAAATATTAAATTGATGTACAGTTGAATATGTTTTCCACGAGTTATGATGAAATGAGAAATTATTTTTAAACGTGTTTTGGAAATCGTTGTTACAATTATGAAATCGTTAACAGAGGTATGTGCATCATTTTGATTGGGGAGACCTTTTTGATTGATGGCTCTTTTGTTAAGTATCTTTTGATTCGTGATGTATATTGTAGTTATTTTAAGTCTAGAAAGTCATTTGGAAATGTATTAAATATTTAGATTCGTTTTTTTGAAATATTGATTGGGTTGAATGTTTTAAACATGATTTTATATTTGGAAACATTGAAATTACAGAGGATACTCTGTCAAAATCTCGAGAAATATTATATATATTTTTTGAAATGGTTATTAGAAGTATGTAATTGCTAAGTTAGTTGATAGGTTTGCCAAGGCTAGGAGTATAGCTTGTGCACTGGTCACAGGGTTTGGTTTTTGGGTCGTGACAAAGTTGGAATCAAAGCCCGGTTGTAGGTCCTAATAGCTGCAAACATAAGGTGATAATAGATTCTTCTTAGTAAATTGTGTACCGGACACAACTTAGTTGCGAGGGGCTATCAGCACTTTTTAAGAGTCTCATTGTTGTCCAAATATGTGTTTGAATTCATCATTGATATTTTTCCACATTTTCTTGTCGTCTTGTTCAATTTACCTGACTTCATGAAGCTTAAATCCCCTACTTTTTTGTGTGTCTAGTGCGACTGAGGACCCACAACAATTCATTGATGGTCTAGAGATGCTTTGGAGAGCATTGGGTTGTTTTGAGGTAAGAGCGGTGGAATTGACATCATTTAAGCTAATAGGTACGACATTTGATTGTTTGATATAGTGTCACACGGTAGACAAGTGGGGTCACCTATGTTAGCATGGATGGAGTTCTCTTATTTTTTCATGGCTCTTTTTCTTCCAAAAAGTGTTAGAGATGGATAAGCTCATCAGTTTGTATGATTGGACCAAATAGACGCTATGACAGCTTCAGAGTATAGGCTTGTTTTGTACAGCTCTCTAGACACACTCCTTACTATATCAATGAGGAAATGCGTGTCAAGAGGTTCATAGAGGATTGAGGGATTACTTATTATGTGGATGGATCGAATTGTTCTACTTTTGCTTAGGTTTTGAGTTTGGCATTTCAGATTGAGCAACAACAGAAGGAAAAATGAGGTAATAGATAAGATTCACAGAAGAAACAAAAGGTTGAAGAATCTTCTAGTAACTATTTGAATCGTGGTGGTGGATCTATGAGGTGGGCAACACAGACTTATGATTCAAAGAGGTGGTCATCGCGTGCAGGCTTCTGGAAGCAGCGTCACAATCCACTTTCCCTAGAGACATTCTAGTGTTTTAGCCACACGATGTTCTATTTGTGGTAGGTTTCACTTTGGAAATTGTTTCAAAGATGGTAAGGTGTGCTATTAATGTGGCCAAGTAGGTCACGTCAGGAGGGATTGTCCTGTAGATTCGACACATCCATCCTTTAGTTATGCATCGGCACCAAAAACTTTGGCATCTTCTTAGGCTCATTCTGCATTCGTGTGACAAAGTGGGAATTCTTCTTTCAGAGGTTCATGGACATCTTAACACGAAGGTAGAGGATTTGGTGGTAGAGGTCAGACACCAGTAGGAAGAGGTCCTGCTCGAGTGTTTGCTTTGACTCGTCAGGATGCTCAGACATCCAATTCACTAGTTATAGATATACTTTCTATTTGTTCCCAAGATGCTCATTTTTGTTTGATCTTGGAGCTACACACTCTTCTGTATCCTCATAGTTTGCTACTCGACTTGGTAAATATTCATCTTTTCTAGAGGGGGCTTTAGTTGTGGCTAAACTTGTTGGAGGAAATTTGTTTGCTAAGTCAATGTATCGTTCTTGTGATATAGCTATTGAAGGCAAGGTGTTGCTAGTCGATTTAGTAGTTATTGACTCGATGGATTTTAATGTGATTTTGGGTATGGATTGGTTGCCTTTTCACAATACCACCATTGATTGTCATAACAAAGTGGTAAAATATGGGATACTGGGGCAATCAATGTTTGATTGTCATAATTATTGGGTACCATATAACCAAATCTCAGCCTCAGTAAAGGATACATAAGTGACAAAGTAGAAATTGGAAAAAACTCCAATAACGTGTGAATTTCTAGATGTTTTTCTTGAAATACTTTATGGATTGCCACCTGATAGAGAGATTGTGTTCTTTATATCCATATCTCCTTATTGTATGGTCCCAAAAAAACTTAAGGAGTTAAGGGAGCAACTTCAAAATCTTCTTGATAAGATTTTTATTTCACCCAAGTTCTTCTCCTTGGGGAGCACTGAAGGTGCAAACACGAGAAGGGGGGGTTGAATTGTGTTTGACTAACTTGAATACTTTTTTTGTTTTTGCAGTTTTAAAACAAAACTTGATGTATGAATAAAACAGAGTTAGCAGCGGATGTAAAGTAAAAATAAAAACAGAGAATTTTATATTGGTTCACCGTTAACAAGGCTACGTCCAGTCCATTCACCTTGAAGGATTTCACTAATTCAAAACCTTGAATTACAACAATACCACTGACCCTCCAAGTCAGTCTTCTCAAACAGTCTAACAATCCTAGACTTTTGAGGAATGCAGTACCTTGACTTCTTAAGTCAAGTCTTCTCCTACCAATCTGAAAACCCCAGATTGTAGAAGGAATTACAACGCCTTGAATCTAATTGCTAAGTAATCTGCTACCGCTTCTAACTCCCTCAGATTGTAGACTCTACTTCAACAACTTAGATCTAACACAAGGGAAAGAAAATAACACGAGTGCTTGCTTCTGGAAAGCTGAAACTCACAATTAACCTCACTGAAAACTTGAGTGTTTGCTTTTGGAAGTGTATGACTCTTTTGTGATTTTTGATGCTAAGTCTTCTGCCTTGAGCCTCCTTTTATAAATGCAGATTAGGGTCTCTTCCAAGCTTAATTTCGAGTTGTATCTTGCTGGACTCTCTTGCAAAAATATTTTGACTAATCGGGCGACACTTAAATAAAAAACATATCTTTTTATGCTCCAGATTGCCTTTCAAAAATAACTTTGACCAATTCTGACTTTAATTAATTCTGGAGCAAATCGTTCTTCCCGCCAATAGTTTCTGAATTCCACAAGACTTCAATTTATTTTTGTATCAAATCTTTTTTAATACTTTGATCAAATTTAATCAAATCTCCATAAATTATCATGATGATTAAATCTGAACCGTTTGATCTTCTACGCTAGTCCACATCTGGACCATACTAAGTGATCTGCTGTGATCCTCTGATTTCGGCCAACCATGGACCACACTTTCTGATCTTCTGATCTCGGCCAACCTAGACTTGCAAATTGATCTGCTGTGATCCTCTGAACTCGGTCAATGATGGACCACACATTCTAACCTTCTGATTTCAGCCAACACTGGGCCATGGTCTGATCTTCTGATTTCAGCCAACACTGGGCCATATACTTAAATCTTGACCATTGATCTGAACCGTTTCCTTCTGATCTAGACCAATTCTGAACTTGGTCTGGATTTAACTGAAATTAAATCTGGACAAATAATATTTCAGTCTAGACATTTTACCTTCTGATTTGGATCAGGTCTGGATCAAATCTAGACATCATTTCTTCTGGTATGGACTTAGTTTCATACCCTGAACCATGCTATCTTCTGGTCTGGGTCAAATCTGGATTGAATCTCTTGTTCTGGACCCATTAATTTATCCTCTGATTAAGTCTGGATCAGGTCTGGGCTATTTATCATTTCACTGTCAGGCCATCTTCTGGTCAGAATAACTTCTGGACTAAGTCTGACTTATGATTCCTTCTGGTCTGGATCAAGTCTCCCTTTGGCAGGCTTCCTTTTGGTATGCTCCAAGTCATCTTCTGCCTCTGGAAACTTCATCTTCTGGTGGCATTTAATGTAATAATTCAAGGTACAAAATAAGATTACATGGAGTGGTTTTGTAAACATCAAAATCCTAAGTACTTAGAACCAACTTGGTTCCAACAAGCACTAGTATTATTTGTAAAGAAGCAAGATGGATTAATGAATTTGTGTCTGGACTATAGACAGTTGAATAAAGTGTAAAGAATAAATACTCTTTACCCCACATTGATGGGTTATGCGATCAACTTCAAGGAGCTTAATGTTTTTCTAAGATTGGTTTGCGGTTAGGGTATCACTAGTTGAAGATTAAGAGAGATGATATAACGAAGACAAAAATTTATGCACATGTTATGGACACTATGAATTTCTAGTTATGTCTTTTGGGCTTACTAATGCCCCAACAACTTCTATGGATTTGATGAATTGCTTTTTTAAACCCTTCTTGGATTAATTTTTGATTGTGTTCATTGATGATATCCTTGTTTATTCCAAGAGTAAAGAAGAACACGAACAACAACTGAGGTTGGTTTTGAAAACTTTAAGAGATAAGAAATTATATGCCAAATTCTATAAATGTGAGTTTTTGTTAGACTGTGTGGCATTTCTAGGTCATGATGTGTCTAGAAGCAGTGCAAAATTGACCCAAGTAAGCTAGAAGCAGTGCAAAATTGACCCAGACCTACCACAACAAAGGAGATTCAGAGTTTCCTTGATTTAGCTGGTTATTATCGACGTTTTGTGAAGGATTTCTCTAAAATCCAATCTTCGTTAACTAGGTTGACCCATAAGAAAGTTGAGTTTCGATGGACTGTTGCATATGAGGCGAGCTTTCAAATATTAATGTTGACACTTAATTTTGTCCACTATTTTTTTAGACTTTTTATAATATATATATATAATAATATATATATATATAATCAAATAAAAAATATAACAATAAAAAATAAAAAATAAAACTAAATAATTAGGGCTATAAACTTTAGACAATCATGGTTCCTGTTTGCCTCTAATTTTTGTTCAGACGTTTCACTCTTATCTAAAACATAAAAAAACGTATATAATTTAATGCAAGATCATTTCTGTTGTTGTTGTGCTGTTGTGTTTGATGGTTGATAAATGTGCTATCGTTGTTGGAAACATTATGTTATGCTGTGATGATAAAACTGTCAATGTTGTATTGTTTATGATGATGATGTTATGTTTATGTGTTAATGATGTTCATGTTGTTGCTGTGCTGGTTGTTGTTGTGTTGTTGTGATGATGATGTTCTGATTTTTGTTGTTAAAGAGGTTGTGGTTGTGTTGTGGTGATTTTTCAAAGAAAAGAGTTTGAGCTTAAGTGAAATTTACTTGAAAAATTATACTGTCTTCGAAGATGTATTCGAATACGACACTAGTGTATTCGAATACGCCTCTGAAAAATTCAGTTTTTATTCAAATTTTAAACCTCGTATTCGAATACAAATACGTGATTTTTGCTACTGACTTAGCATCTGTATTCGGCTACGACCCCGTCGTATTCGAATACAGAATTTCAGATTTTGCTACTGACTTCGCATCAATATTCGGCTACAACATCCTCGTATTCGAATACGGAATTGCAAATTTTTCTACTGACTCAACATCGGTATTCGGCTACAAGGAAGCTATATTCGAATACAGATTGGATTTTTGTCAAAAATTCTATTTTCAAATGTTGGTTTATGCACTTAATTATTTGGAAAACAATTTTAAGGCATATGATAAATTATATGAGGTTCTTTTGAGATTGTTTTGAAATGGTGATGAAGTGTCCGAGTTTCATATTTGCATTTACGTACTGATTTCAGTGAAGAGAAACAGAGTACGCTCATGCATTGCATTGTTAAGTGGTGACTGTGATGGGCCACAGATTTGAGCGGTGACCGTGATAGGCTGTGAAGTTAAGTAGTGACCGTGATGGGCTACAGGGTGGTTCCGCGTGTATTAGATGGTCCATTCTATCTGTGCGACGATTTAACTTATGTGTAGTGCCTGTGATAGGCTACACAAGTAAATCGTGCTAGTCTGTGATGCGACTGCACCTCTGTAATTAGTACTTTGGCGTGTGATAGGCGGTACAATTATGATTTACGCCCCTTCGAGGAGGGTTTTGTGTTATGTGGTAACCGTGATGGGCCACGAAGTTAAGTAGTGACCATGATGGGCCACGAAATTAAGTAGTGACCATGATGGGCTATAGGGTGGTTCCGCGTGTATTAGACGGTCCATTCAATCCGTACGAGGATTTAACTTATGTGTAGTGCATGTGATAGACTACACCATTAAATCGTGCTAGTCTGTTATGCGACTGCACCTTGGTAATTAGTACTTTGGCCTGTGATAGGCGGTACAATTATGATTTACGCCCCTTCGAGGAAGGTTTTTATCCTGGAAAATCCATAATCATGTGCATTGGCATATACGCATTGCATTGGGTTGGTTGACCTGGGAGTCATGATTGTTATGAGCTGATGTATGGAAACCATATGTGCAAGTACTTTAAAATTCTAAGTTCCTGATAAGTTGTTGTGATTGTTGATTTTATTTGGACTTGCAACATGATCTGTATTCTAAGTCTTTGGTTTTTCGAAAATGTAGATGTTATACATTTTAATAAGTGAGTATACCTATTTTATCACTGTTGTTATAGTGTTGGAGCATGTCATGTATGTATTTGTTATATTTCACATAACTGCTAATTGTTAATTGTTGATTTCGGTTGGTGACTGTAAGAGCCTTAAATTTAAAAATTAAATTATGGATTTAATATTAAGTGTATTTTGGGGATATTTGTAAAATATTTAATATATGTATGTTTTGTGTGAATATATATATATATAAATATTTATTTTTGGAAGATGAATTAAAATTATTGGATGAAGAGTAAATTAATTTAATTACGAGTAATTAAATTATCGGACAGTTAATTAAGAGGTTATCAGCTAATTGCGACTAAACCGGTTAAGTGTTGGAGGGTCCAGCAATATTATAGTATTATTTTTGATGAGGTGGCACCCACATATGCCTATATATATGAGTGAGAAGGAGGAGCAAAGACAGAAAACACTTCCTCCTCCATACTGCATGTAAGAGTAACGTTCCCCTTCTTCCTCCCATTTTGATTTTTGCTTCCCGTTCAAAAAAAAAAAAGAGTTTTTCAAAAGTGAGATTACTGGGAAATCCAAGCACCGAAACACCAAGTGCCCAGAACAAAAGTTGTTACTCTCCTCATTACGGAGCTAGAGAACCCACTTTGGTAGCGGCAAACGCAAACGGAGACTTCGCCGATTTTTGACGCAGAAACGTGAACGGGAGCAGAAACATAACAGGGGTAAGGGCACCTTCCACTTTCTAGTTTGCATTAGGACTGTAAATGCATACTGTTATGGCATTAATGTTGTTTCATTACTGATTTTGAAGAAAAACTGTTTTGCATGTCACTTTGAAGGATGAAAAATGCATTCTGTTGAGATTTTAACAATCTGTGATGTTGCTATTTGGTGGTTACCTCAATGTTGTTTTGTCTGTGTGGGAAAGCTGAAAAATGTTTTGCATGTTATTTTGAAGATGATCAAAATGCATGTTCATAAAACTGTTTTGCATTTTGTTATAAAATGCGAGAAATGCATCCCGTTAATGTTTGATGTTATGTGATGTTTGCTGTTTTGGCTGAAATACATCAGTGATGTTCTGTTTGTGTGAGAAAGCTGGAAAATGCTTTGCATGTTGTTTTGACTGTGTAAGAATACTAGAAAATACCTTGCATGTGTTTTGAGAAATGATCCAAATGTAAACGTGTAAAAATGTCTGTTTTGTGGGGGTTGTCATTCTGTTTTGGGTGATTCTGGTGTTGCTGATGTTTTCAAAAGAAAAGGATTTAAAATGATGAAAGTGCTTTTCTGGACAATCTGTTATTGATGAAAAATGCCTGAGTTTTGTGGTTCAAAAGAGTGGTGGAACTGTTTTGGGGTTGTGTTGGTTTTTCAAAGGAAAAAGTTTGAAAATGTGTTGAAGTTTCAGGAAAATTTCACTGAATCCAAAAGGTTTATTCTGTAACACCCCGAGTTTAAAACACAGCGCGGGTGAATTTTTTTTTATCAATAATAAAATGATTTTGTAGATTTAATTAAAATAAAGTTTTTCGTAAAATAGTACGCCGTGGATTAATCGATGAACGTAACAAAATAAATTCATCGTAATATCAATAAATACTTAATTCTAGAAATTTAAATATAAACAATAAGACATTTTTGAAAGATAATAATGTCATAACATTCCCAAAAGACAATATCAGAGTGCGGAATAAGTAGTACAACAATTGTTTTTCAAAATAAAAACAAAATACATTTCCAGCTCAAATCCTATACATCAAGTCTAACTGATCATGCGCTAAAGCTATAGTAGCACGGATTTCCTCCGCATCCCAAGCAAGTCTCCTCCGAATCTGCTGCTCGCCTCGACGTGACCTTCTCCTCCTCCTCATCATACAGAGAGGGGTCGGACTCCTCCAAAGTCAGATCAATACATAGTCTCGGTCGCTTCGGCGGCGCCGGAATCTCATAACAATCATCGGAGATCCTGGACGGACCCGGAATCTCAACTGCTACTGGCTTCGGCTCATCATTCTTCCCTTCTGCCTCAGACTCATGTACATCTCTTCCAATCACCGGGTTGGGAGTCACCACACCTACGGTGGCCTCCGTCTCAACCCCTCTAGCGGACTCCTCAGCATCGTCGAAAATTCCGTGCGCCTCCAATACCAGATGCGAAGGCACGGGAAAATCTATACTTGTATGTGTGCGCTCCACAAAATTCACTATGCCTTCGGTCCTACTCTTCCTCTCCAACCACCCCGTGTAAGTCGCCCTGCTTGAGATGGGGTCGAATACCCAAGCAGTGCGCGAATAGCGATCAAGGAAGTCTAACGACGTTTCCGTCGTTCGGATTCCCACGGGTGGCATGGGTTTCGGGGGAATTTGAGGGCAAAGCCCAATTTCCACAATATAATAGCAAGGGTCACCGACCAAAATTAACAAATAATCACATAGCATATATTTCACAGCAACGATTATATCCATTGTATAACATATGATGATGAGGAAAATAATAATGCTCATTTGAAATTTAATGACATATATGCCTTTTCAAAAACAGCAGCCAATTATTATGAAGTATGTGGTAAGTACAAACAACACCTCAGCAATCACATTCATTTAAATCATAAATTCAGATTCTGCACAGTACTCACACACATCAATTTCCAACCATTCATCATATAATCAAACGTGACCCACCGGTCAATCCCTCAATGCAATATGTATATGCTCATGTATACAATTTTCTTGGAATCACCAAGGTGCAGTCGCTCAACAGACCAGCACAATATGTTTGACTTTAACGGCCCTCAAGACCAAGGTGCAATCGCTCAACAGATCAGCACCTAGTGCAGTCGCTTAACAGACCAGCACTCGTGCAGTCGCTCAACAGACCAGCACGTTTGACATATACCAAGGTACAATCGCTCAACAGATCAGTACCTAGTGCAGTCGCTCAACAGACCAGCACTCGTGCAATCGCTCAACAGATCAGCACGTGGCTGCGCATTTCAGGGTACAGACGCTCAACAGTCCAGTACCAGTGCAGTCGCTCAACAGACTAGCACCTATATACCAAAGTACAATCGCTCAACAGATCAGTACTTAGTGCAGTCGCTGAACAGACCAGCACTCGTGCAATTGCTCAACAGATCAGCACGTGGTTGCGCATTTCTCTGTGGCCCATCGCAGGTACCACTTGACTATGCAATGCATGAATATGCAGTGTTTCACTTCTCTAGAAACAGTATGCAAAATCAGAAAATTCATGCCTTTCCGTCATGTTTAAAATATCTGAGTACAATCAGGATTATCATCATCACAAACATGACTAAACAGCCAAGTATTCATTAACATCTCGAAATGTTTTCCCAAACTCTTAAAATTCAAACACAGTGTTTAAAACTGGGATTTCTGGAATTTTACGAAATCTGTATTCGAATACAGCTTCTCTGAAGTCGAATATAGAAGCCAAAAACAGTGCAGAATCACATTCTGTATTCGAAAACAGCCCTCTGGTATTCGAATACAGAGGCAGTCTCAGTGCACAAAACAACATCTTTCACTACATCAGTAAAGTCTCAAAAACTTCATCACCACAACTTCAAAATATCATCACAAGTTCCATTTTAATTCACCACAACAATCCCAACATTCCCCAAACACTCAGGGTTTTCAAAACACTCTTAAAAACTTGGAATTTCTGGAAACTCGAATCTGTATTCGAATACAGACCCCTTGTATTCGAATACAGAAGCATGAAACTGCAATTTTAACATTCTGTATTCGAATACAGCATGCCTGTAGTCGAATACAGAAGACAAAACCTTGAAAAATTCAACATTTTCTCCCAGATCATTAACGGTTTTCAATACTTCATCCTCTCCTCTTAAAAATATTTCAAGAACCCCATTTAAAATCACTTTAAACCTTCTCAAGGTTTCTCAATACTTTAAAATGCATATCACAGTGTTTAAAACTTGATTTTCTGGAAAACACGAATCTGTATTCGAATACAGACCCATTGTATTCGAATATAGAAACTGAAACTAGTGAAAATCTGCATTATGTATTCGAATACAGATGCGAATACAGTGTTAAAATCCCACTTCTGTATTCGAATACGACAACGCCGTAGTCGAATACAGATGCTAAGTCAGAAGCAAAAATCCTTCCTCTGTATTCGAATACAGGGGCTCGTATTCGAATACAAGTTTGAAAACTTAAGTAAAACAGAAACTTGACAGGTTGTAGTCGAATAAACACATGTTGTATTCGAATACACCTTCGAAAACCAGTGAAATTTTCCTGAGATTTCAACCCTTTTCAAACTATTTTCTTTTAAAAACAAACAACCAAACATCAAAACAGATTCAACACTTTTTTTCAGACAATACTTTCCTCATTAAAATCCCTTTTCTTTTTAAATCATCAACATCATCATAATCACTCAAAATAGAAACAGAATCAAAATGATCAACATCAGAACATCAGAAACAGAACCAGAATGATCAACATCAGAACACCAGAAACAGAACCAGAATGGTCAACATCAGAACATCAGAAACAGAACCCGAATCAGAATGATTAACACCAAATCATCTAGACTTTCAAACCATCAAAACATCATACAACATTTCAGCTTTCTCAATATCAGAATAACATGCAAGCATTTCAGCTTTCACAACACATCAGAATAACATGCAAGCATTTCAGCTTTCACAACACACCAAAATAACATGCAAGCATTTCAGCTTTCACAACACACCAGAATAACATGCAGACATCACAAAGCAGCAAAACATCAACAGAATGCATTTTTGCATTTCAAAACCATTTTCAAAACAGTTTTATGAACATGCATTTTAATCATGTTTAAAATAACATATAAGACATTTTTCCACTTTTCCAAATAAACAAAACAGCATTAATGCATTCAACCAACAACAACCATCACATATCAACATAATGCATTTTCTTCATTTTTCAAGATGTCATTTCAAAAACAGTTTTTCTTCAAAAACAGAAATGAAACAACATGCATTTATAGCCCTAATGCAACTAGAAAGTGGAAGGTGCCCTTACCCTTGTTGCGTGTTCTGCTTCTGCTAAAGTGTATGCGTCAAAAACGGCGAAACTCCCGTCTGCGTTTGCTGCTACAAAACTGAGTTCTCTAGCTCTGTAATGATGTGGGGATTAACTTTAGTACTGGGGGTTTTCTAATTTGATGCTTGGATTTTCAAGTAATGGTGCTTTTGAGGAACTCCCTCTTTTTCACTTTGAAATCGTGAGCTGGGACAGAAAACAGAAACAGAATGGGTGGGACAATGGGGTACTGTTACATGCAGTATGGACAGTGAGGAAGGAGGGATGGTGTTCTGATTTCACCATCCTTCTCGCTCCTATTTATAGGCTTTTGTGGTGCCACCTCACCCAAAAATAATGTTAAAATAATGCTGGATCCTTTAGCACTTAATTGTCTTGCAATTAGCCACTAATCCTCAATTAACTGCCCAATTAATTTAATTACTCGTAATTAAATTAATTTAATCTTCATCCAATAATTTTTATTCATCCTCCAAAATAAATATTTATATATATATATATATTTACTCAAAATATACATATATTAAATATTTTACAAATATCTCCAAATATACTTAAAATTAATTCCATAATTTTAATTAAAATTTAAGGGTCTTACATATTCGAATACAGCATGAGTGTATTCGGGTAAACCTGAAAAGCTTCTGTCTTATTCAAATTTTTGAATTTGTATTCGAATACGAGCTTCTTTATTCGAATACAGATGAAGGATTTTTGCTTCAGACTTAGCATCTGTATTCGGCTACGACCCTGTCGTATTCGAATACAGAATTGAAATTTTACCACTGTATTCGCATCTGTATTCGAATACAACACCCTCGTATTCGAATACAGGATGTTGATTTTCACTATTTTTGCTTCTGTATTCTAATACAAGGGAGCTGTATTCGAATACAGATTCGTGTTTTTCCAGAAAATCAAGTTTCAGACACTGTCATGTGAACCTTAAGTGTTGGGGGAACATTGGGAAGATTTGTGACAAATTAAAATGGAGTTTTGTGATAGTTTGAAGTGGTAATGATGAAGCTTTTGAGATCCTTACTAATGTTGTGAAAAGTGCTGATTTTGCACTGTGACAACTTCAGTATTCGAATACAAGGAAGCTGTATTCGAATACAGATTCGTGTTTTCCAGAAATCTCAGTTTTAAACACTGTTTTATGAATTTTAAGAGTTGGGGAAACATTGGGAAGACTTATGACAAAAGAAGAATGGAATTTTAAAATAATGTGAAGTGGTAATGATGAGATGCTTGAACGTTTAATTATTGATGTGATGATAATGAAATTAATTGTGTTGAGATGTTTTGGGGAAATGATGGAAAGGCTGAATTTTACTGATGTTGCATACTGTTTTCAGTGAAGAGAAAACATTGCATGCTCATGTATTGCATAGTCAGGTGGTACCCGCGATGGGCCACCGAGTAATGCGTAAACGTGCTGATCTGTTGAGCGATTGCACGAGTGCTGGTCTGTTGAGCGACTACACTGTACTGGTCTGTTGAGCGACTGTACCCTGAAATGTGCAAAAACGTGCTGATCTGTTGAGCGATTGCACGAGTGCTGGTCTGTTGAGCGACTGCACTGGTACTGGTCTGTTGAGCAATTGTCCCTTGGTATATGTAAAACATGTTGGTCTGTTGAGCGACTGCACTGGTGCTGATCTGTGGAGCGATTGCACCCTGGTCTTGAGGGCTGTTAAAGTCAAACATATTTAAATTGTGCTGGTTTGTGAGCGACTGCACCTTGGTAATTCCAAGAAGTTGAATACATGAGCATATACATATTGCATCGGGGTGATTGACCGGTGGGTCACGATTTGGATATATGTTGATGTTTCGAAATTGATGTGTGTAAGTACTTTATAAAATCTGAATTTCTGATGAATGATTGTGATTGCTGGAGTGTTAGTTGTACTTACAACATGTTTTCCATATTAATTGGTTGCTGTTTGAAAAGGTATACATGTCTTGAAATTTCAAAATGAGCATCCTTATTTATCATCATTGTTATATGATATGCCATGGATATGTTTGTTACTGTGATATAAATGCTATGTGTTAATTGTTAATTTCGATCGGTGACCCTTTACTATTATTGTGGAAAATTGGGCTTTGCCCTCAGATGATACCCAAACCAGTCCCACCGACGGTTACACTAACAACGAAGACGTCGTTAGTTTCCCCTGATTTTTCACACACGGAGTATTCGTGGACAACGTAGAGAGACAGACAACTGGGGTGAAGATGAGACTTGTGGAGGATGCGGTGGAAATCACTTGCTACTGCAGCTTAGTGCATGATCAGATTAGACTTTTGTATAGGGTCTTGAGTTTGGGGAATGTAATTGGTTATTTTGGGAATTATTGTATAACTTTTCCGCTAATCTTATTCCGCACTCTGATAATATTTTGGTGGGTCCAGAATACAGCTGTTGGATGTATCTTTATTTTGATATATTTTGAAGAATTAAATTCCCAAAATAATTTACTTAATTAATCGTGATGTAGTTGTCTAACTACTTTTGGTCGTTTTGGATTACGACGTACTATTTTATGAAACGAATTAATTAGAATTTTATTTTTAATTCTTGTGAATTAATACTTTTGAAAATTCCTTTTATTTATTAAAAAAAAAATACACTCGCGCTGTGTTTTAAACTCAGGGTGTTACAGTGACCCATTACATTATTGTGGAAAATTGGCCTATGCCCTCATATGATACCCAAACCCGTACCACCGCAGGTTACCCTGACGACGGAGACGTCGTTAGATTTCCTTGATCGTTACATGCTAATTGCTTAGGAGTACGACCCCGTCTCAAGCAGGGCTACTTATACGGGGTGATTGGTGAGAACCAGTAGGATCGCAGGGGCAATGTCTTATGTGGAGCAGCACTTATGTGCAGGTGTCCGCCGAGAATACCCCAGGGGTATGAGCGATGTCTGTTAGGTCTCATAGCCTCGGTGTATTTTCTATTTGTATATTTTGAATATTAATTCCCAAAACTATTTTAACTGGTTATATTATGATGTAACTATTTAATTACTTTTGTCGTTTTGTATTACTTTATTGAATGGTTTTATTTTTATTTTAATTTCTTTTATTTGTTTTGAAAAACAAAATACACCCGCGCTATTAAAAACCGGGGTGTTACAGCTATCCGTTAGATGGAGCCACCTCTAAAAGAAAGGTCACCATTAGGAGGAGAGGGCTATCAATTAGATCAAGCCGCTTCTTGGTTTTAAAGAATTTATGTTTTTATTTGTTAGATTTTCTATGTCCCTTTTTAAGATTGCTCATTTTGATTTCACTTCTTTATGAATTGGATTTTAAATATTTCTATCTGAATGATTAAATTATAAGTTAATGATTTTATCATGTATATACTTTATTTGAAAATTATCTATATTTCAGATAGTATTGTTTAACATAATTGCCACAAGATTGTAACACAATTATTCGTGTCTTATTTTGTAATTCCCTTCTAGTTGGTGTGGTTGTTGTCTCTTCACTAAGTCTTTGTGAGTTTGTTCGTTTTTTTTCAAATTAACAGGCAGCTGAGTAGCAAGCTGTTAGTAGATTCAAGTCTCAATCACATTTTTTTTGTAGTCCTCTTTGATCGATGACCCATTTTGTTAAGTATCTGTTGAGTCGTAATATATTTTGCAGCTATTATTTCTTAATTATTTGAAGTTATTTCTTAATTATTTCAAATTATTGTCTATTTTCATGAGTTTTTATTTCTAATTATAGTCATATAATTATGTAAATTATAGTGAATATTTTTTATAGTCATATTGTTTCTCCTAACTTTTTCACTTGAGAATTGTATTTCCATAACTTGGTTTAGTGCAACTGCTACCAATAATTTGGTTATGAGAATGGAGACATTGAAACTCATCGAGGGCTTATAACCGGTAGTGGCCCTTCAACTTTACATTATCTTTTTTCTTCCAAATGTTTGGTTAAGGTTGAATGTTTTGTGCTTATACTATATATTTTCATTTGTGGTTTCTAGCAAGATTAGCAAAATTATGAAAATATAAAGAAATTATAGTTGATGTATCATGCATATATATTGGCATAATGGCCTCTATGTGTGATATAATCTAAGATTTTTTAAAAAATTGTTGACGAGGTTGCTGTTTGGTGGTTTTATAGTACATTGATTTTGTTGTTGAAATTTCTTCCATTTCTCTACTTCATATATTTATGAAACTTATCTTTCTTTGCTTAACATTCTTCAACCATTCAACCTTATCGTAGAAAAGGTATTGAGATATTTGATACTTTTTTGTGTTTCTTCCTCCTTTGTGGGGTATCTCTATTATTTTCAATACGGTTCCTCATTTCATAGGAATGGTAATTGGCTCTGGTTTTTCTCCCCACATAATCAATCATTTTCAATTCTGGTGAGATATGCGCACTTAGACCTTGCTATACTAGAACTTTCACTAGAGAAGAAAAAAACTCGTTTTCTTGATACCCAATCTTTTTTCTCGATGGCTTCTAACAATATTACACTACCAGCACCTCTTGTATTTACATGAAAGAATTATGAAATCTAGTCTGTAAAGACGAGGACTCACTTGAGGGCATATAATCTTTGAGATGTGGTGGTAACAGCTACTGAACAACCACATTGGTAAGAAAATCCAATTGTTGCTCAAATGAGATACCACAGTGAGCATGTTGCTAAGAGAGCTAAGGCTCTCACCATCCTTCACTATATTTTGAATGAATATGTTTTCATGAGAATCTAACACTTGGAGACAACAAAACAAGTTTGGGAGAAGTTGGAAAAGAGTTATGTGGGAATGAAAGAACCAAGCAAATGCACGTTCTTAATCTCAAAAGAGAGTTTGAAGCCTTGAAGATGATATCATAAATGATATCATGACCAAAGTTATGAAAGTTGTGACCCAAATTAGATTGTTGAGAGAAGAATTTCTTGATAATAAAATTGTAGAAAAAGTCTTGTCGATTTTATCCGAAAGGTTCAAATCAAAAATTTCTTTACTTGAAGAGTCTAAAGATCTTTCTAAGATAAGCTTAACATAGCTTACAAATGCTCTTCAAGCTCAAGAGTAGAAAAAGACTTCTTCGACAAGAGGAAGTAACAAAATCAACCTTAGAAGTCAAACACAAAGGAAAAGCCATATCAATCAAAGATGGAAAGAAAATTTTTGGGCACCATTATGGAAAAGATACAAAGAAAAAGGAAAGGTTTCTAAAGTATGGAATCTTCAAAAGAACTAACCACAAAGAGAGTGATTGTTGGTACAAAGGAAAAACACCACCACCAATACAATGTAGATATTGCAAAAAAAAATGGGCATATTGAGACGTTTTGTTGGCTAAAACAACAGCAACAAAATCAACAAAGTCATACTTCTCAAAAGGCAAATGTGACTGAAACTCATGATAGCGAAGAAATCTTGTTCATGGCCAAGACTACAAAAGGTTTGGAGGATGGAGACACTTGGTTTCTTGATAATGGATGCACATAACACATGACTAACAAACCAGATTTTTTTTTCCGGAGCTCACACCTACTATAGGATCTGTAAAGATCGGAAATGGAGAAAATGGTGCCATTACAGGTAAAGAACGGTGAAAATTAATACTGCAACAAGTATTAAATACATTTCTGGTGTTCTTTAGATGCCTGAACTTGATCAAAACCTATTGAATGTGGGTCAAATGATTCAAAACGGCTACTGGTTGTTATTTAAAGAAGGAAATTGGGTGATTACTGATATTAATAATAATGAATTATTTAAAATAGATATGAAAAATGTTTTCCTATTAACTAGAATTTAGAAATAATAGATTTGTCCTTAAAATAGCTAGATGCATGATTTTTTAGCAGAAATTGCCCAAGTACTTTTGGGCAAAGGCAATAAACATTGTTGTGTACCTTCAAAATAGGCTTCCTACAAGGGCTATAGAGGGTATGACACCTATTGAGGCTTTGAGAGGCATCAAGCCTTCTATCAAGCATATAAGGATGTTTGGTTCATTATGCTACACTCATATACTAGAAGTGAAAAGAACCACATTGGATGCAAACGCTGAAAGAGGAATTTTAATAGGCTACAGCTCAAAACCTAAGGGCTATAAAGTCTATGGAATTGATTCAGAAAAAAGAAACACTAATAGAGATGTTATAGTGGATGAAGATGCTGATTGGAATCGGGAGACCTCTCAAGTTAGTAGGCATTCAACTTTTCCTTGTCTTGAGAGCACAATGGAGAATCAAGAAGAAGAAATTAATGATGACTTCAGTGTAAGAGGTACTCGACCTCTTTCACATATTTATCAAAGATGCAATAGTGTTGTCCTTGAACCTACTAACTTTAAAGATGCTAGTAAAGTTGAGGAGTGGAACCAAGCTATGAAAGATGAGATGGCCACCATTGAAAAGAACAAGACATTGCAGAAGGCTGACGAGCCTAAAGACAAGCATGTCATTGTGCTTAAATAGGTTTATAGGATAGAGATGAACCCTGACAGATCGATCAAAAAATACAAGGCCAGACTTGTGGTCAAAGGCTATGTTCTATTGGAACCAAGTTGGTTTTACATTTAGAGATTTGATGTTAACAAAATTATTTTATAAGAACAATATATTTGACTTAAAAGAGTATGAAAGAAGATATGGTCAAGATTTGTCGAAGATTTGATTAAGATTTGAAGAAGATTTGATCAAAATTTGAAGAAGATTTTATCAAGATTTGAGGAAGATTTGATCAAGACTTATCTACAACAAGTTACGAACATAATCAATATGAAGAATTTACAATCTCAATCTAAATAAAAAATGAACATAATCAATTTGAAGAATTTACAAACGCAATCCGAACAAAATACAATTCAGAATTAAACAAGGACCAAATTGAAGCCCAAATTTTATCTATAAATAGATACTCAAGGCTGAAGAAGAAAAGTATCGAAAAGCAGAAAAGACTAGTCTTAGAGTTCAAAGAGAGAAATACTCGTTTCAAGTTAGAAATATTTTCTGAGTGTTCTTTTCTTAAAGTGTGAGAGTTATTATTATCAACTTTTCAGGAGCAACTACTTAAGTTCCTATCTCTTGTATCTAACCCAATAGTGGTTTAGTTCCTTCATCAATCTGGGGTTGTTAGGTTGTTAAGAGAAAACTTGGCTTATAGGGTCAAGGTGGTTTTGTTCCTCAAAAGTCTGGGGTTGTAAGGCTGTTTGGGAAGACTAGCTTGGAGGGTCATGTGCTTTGTAATTCAAGGTATTTGAATTAGTGGATTAAATCCTTTTGAATTAGGGGATTGGATGTAGTCAAGTTCTTGGTGAACCAGGATAAATCTATGTGTCAAATTAATTATGCTTTCATTGCTTGCTGCCTCTGAATCCGATTGCTTCTACTCCAAGTAAGTAACCAAAAACCAAACTAGTTTTTAATTTATTTATAAATTATCAAAAATTTATCAACTTTGGCAAACACAGTTCAACTTCCCCTTCTCGTATTTGCACCTTCAATTGGTATCAGAGCTCGGTCTCAAGGATGAGCACTTTACAGTGTTTGAGAAAAGATCCAAGGATTCAATATGTATGGATTCAGTGAACAACTGTCAGAGGAAACATCAACATGCCACCTCTGTTTGATGGAGAACGTTTTGAGTATTGGAAAGATAGACTGAGAAGTTTCTGTATTTCACAAGATCTTGAACTTTGGGACTTGGTGGAAGATGGTTATATTGCTCCGAAGAATATTGATGGTATCGAAATTCCAAGAAAGGAGATGAATGGTGATCAAAAGAAGATGTACAAGATGCATCATAAGTCCAGAACATTCATGATAAATGCAATAACCTTCAAGGAGTTTGACAAGTGCACCAACAAGGAGACAACAAAGATTATTTATATTAGTCTTATTCTGACCTATGAAGGAAGCAAGCAAGTTCAAGAATCAAAGACCAACCTCCTGTTGGAACCAAGTGGGTTCTATACTTAGTTTTGTTGTTAACAAAAGTACTTTAAGTAATCTTATTTTTGACTTAGAATAAATGCCACCAGAAGATGACGTCACCAGAAGATAAAATTAGAAGCAGAAGATGAGTTACCAGAGGATAAAATCAGACCAGAGGATACAGCTCTAGAAGATACCAGAGAATGCATCCAGAAGGCACCAGAGGATACATTTCCAGAGGATGTCATCAAAGGCAAACATCATCAGAGGATATCTTTCTTAGCCCAGATCAGAAGGAAGCAGAGTCCAGAAGGAGATTTGGTTCAAACCAGAAGGAAGCCTGCCAAAGGGAGACTTGTTACACACCAGGAGGAATCATAAGTCAGACTTGGTCCAGACTTAATCCTGACCAGAAGATAGCTTGGTCATGAATATATGAATCTGTCCAGACTTAATCGAAACCTGATTCAGAGCAGAAGAAAACTAGTCCAAAGCAAATGACTTGGTCCAGACCAGAAGATAGCTTTGTTCAGAACATAAAACACAATTCAGATCAGAACAAATGTTGTCCAAATTTAATCCAGATCAGAGGATAAATGTCCAGATTAAAATATCATAAGTCTAGATTTAATTCAGATTCAATCCAGACTCAGTCCAGACATAGTCTAGATTAGAGGGAAAATGTTGAGATCGATGGTCCTGATTTAAGCATCATGGCCCAGTGTTGGCCGCCGAGATCAGAAGATCAGATCATATGGCCCAATGTTGGCCGAGGTCAGAAGATCAGATCATATGGTCCAGTGATTGGCCGAGATCAGAAGATCAGATCATATGGTCCAGTATTGGCTGAGATAAGAGGATCTCATAATTGGGGCAGATCAGATCATAAAGTCCAGAGTTGGTCGAGATTAGAAGATCATACGGTCCAGATTTTAATCATGATGAAAATCAGTGATGAGTTGATTAAAATTCGAAGAAGACTTGATTAAATTTTGATAGAAATTTGATCAAAGTATTAAGGGGAATTGATTCAAAAATTACTGAAGACTTGAAGAAATTCGAATGCAATCTGAAGCTTAAAAAGATACGGTTTGAAGTTAAAAGAAACAAGATTGGTCAACATAATTTTCAAACGCAATCTGGAGCTAAAAAGATACGTTTTTTATTTAGGTGAAACAGGATTGGCCAAGTTATTTTTGCAAGAGAATCTGGACAGATACAGCTCGAATTTGATCATGGAAGATACCCTAATTCTCATTTATAAAAGGAGGCTCAAGGTAGAAGACTTAGCATCATAAATCAGTAAAAGAGTCATAAACTTCTAGAAGTAAACACTCGAGTTTTCAGTGAGGTTAATTGTGAGTATCAGCTTTCCTGAAGCGAGAACTCTTCTAGAAGTAAACACTCGAGTTTTTGGTTCCCTTGTGTCAGATCTATATTGTTGAAGTAGAGTCTACAATATGAAGAGTCATAAGAACTAGTAGGTGACTTAGCAATTAGATTTAAGGTGTTGAAATCCCTTCTGCAATATGGGGTTGTCAGATTGGTAGGAGAAGACTTGACTTGTGAAGTCAAGGTGTTGTGTTCCTCAAAAGTCAAGGATTGTTAGACTGTTTGGGAAGAGTGACTTGGAGGGTCAGTAGTGTTGTTGTAATTCAAAGGTTTTGAACTAGTGGAAAAATCCTTCGAGGTGAAGGGACTGGATGTAGCCTAGTTAATGGTGAACCAGGATAAATCCTTGTGTTGTTTATTTTACTTTATCCGCTGCTAACTCTACTTGATTATATTTCAGATTTCAAATAATCATCAAAAACAGAAAAAGAAATCAAGTAGTACAAACACAATTCAACCCCCCTTCTCGTGTTTGCACCTTCACCTCCTAGTCAAAAACTGTGAGTTGTTCAAGATGGAAGAATATTAAGACAATGAAACAATGTTTACTAGATTCCAAACCTTGGTCTCAGGATTATAAGTACTTGAGCAGAGTTATACTATTGTTGATCATGTGAAGAAAATCGTTAGGAGTCTGTAAGCAAGTGGAGACGTAAGATCACTGCCATTCAGGAAGCAAAGGATCTGAATACTTTAAAGCTGGAAGAATTAATCAGCTCTCTCAGATTCCATGAAATTGAGCTTGAAGAAGATGAGCCCAAGAAGAAGAACAAGACTCTAGCCTTGAAATCCAAGTAGAAGAAGGTTCTAAAAGCAACATCGGAATCAGAAGATAGTGATTCAGATGATCAGAATCTAAACTCAAAGGAAGATGAGATTGCTTTCATATCCAGAAATATTCGAAAGATGTGGCACAACAGCAAGAAGAAATTTCCCCAAAGATATTCCAAGCAATCCAACAGAAGAAATGATGATAAATATGACAAGAAAAGCATCATATGCTATGGATGCGATGAACCTGGACATATCAAGTCAGAATGTTCAAATATGGAGAAAGGGAAACACCAGAGGAAATATTCCAGACCCAAGAAGAAGAGTGTGATGGCTACATGGGATGATTCTGATGAATCCTCTGATGATGAACAAGCAGATTTGGCTATGATGGCTCATACCAACTCTATCTTTGGATCCAACACAGATTCTGCCACTAGAAGTGAATCAGCAGATGAAGAAATTGAGGTATTTTCTGAATTTACTCAATCTGATTTAATTACTACTATAAATGATTTTTTGAATAATAATCACAAATTGTCTTTAAAACTAAAAACACTTAACAAGTATTTCAAGATTTTCTTGCTAATGGTATGGAAAGAAGTAAACATGCTTCTATGTTTATGGAGTTAGTAGAAATGGTAAAAGAGGTATAGGATTTGATGAAACTGTAACTGAACCTAAACTTATACCCTCTGATATCTTGTGTACAGTTTGCTCTAAGAATGGTCACTCCAAAATATCTTGTCCAATGTTAAATACAAGGAAAGACAAGAAACCTTTCAAGACTAACAAACCAGGACCCAGCCAAATTTTGGGTACCTAAGAAAAAAATTATTTTTGTTGCAGATGTCCTCAATAATCAAGTTAAAACACCAATCATGGTACTTGGATAGTGGATGCTTGCGACATATGACAGGAGCAAATTCTATGTTCCAAGAACTAACTTTGAGCAACTGAGGCACAATGACTTTTGGAGGAAAGCAAAAAGGCCATATCATTGGTCAAGGTACAATTGGTAATGGTACTTCCCCTTCTATTAAAGATATCTTGTTTGCTAAAGGTCTTAAGCATAACTTATTAAGTATTAGTCAGCTAATTGATAATAATTATGATATTATATTCAATCAAAAAATATGCAAGGTAATTAGTCAGAAGAATGGATCTATACTCTTTACAGGTCAGAGGCAAAACAACATTTATAAGATAAATTTGTTTAGTTTAGAGAAACAAGAGGTTAAGTGTCTTATGTCAGTAAATTAAGAGAAACTAATTTGGTATAAAAGATTAGGTCATGCAAACCTTAGATTAATTTCAAAACTGAATAAAATTCAACTAGTAAGAGGTCTACCTAAGCTTAGTTACAAAACTGAAATTATGTGCGAAGCTTGTCAAAAGGGAAAACAAAAAAAAAATTTACCCTTAAGAACTCAGTCTCTACCTAAAAGCCGTTTGAGCTTTTACATATAGATCTCTTTGGGCTAGTGAAAACAGTCTCTCTAAGTGGAAAGAAATATAGCTTTGTTATAGTAGATGATTACACTAGGTGGACCATATGAAAACAGTAAAATACCATTTTGTTATAGATGATTACACTAGGTGGGCTAGTGAAAACAATATCTTCAAAATAGAGTTTATATTAGATCTATATTGAATAAAATACCATATGAATTGTGGAAAGGTAAAAAGCGTAACATCTCTTATTTTAAACAATTTGGTTGTACATGTTATATGTTGAACACTAAAGATAACCTAGGTAAATTTGATTCTCGATCTCAAAAGTGTACCTTCATTGGATACTCTGAAAGATCCAAGGCTTATAGAGTGTTTAATAGGGAAACTCATATTGTGGAAGAATCCATACATGTTAAATTTGACGACAAACAGCTTGACCTTGAAAAGTCAAAGCAAGATGATGATAGTGCAGGTTTACGAGAAACAAAGGAAACAGATGTAGACAAACTAGAAGAACTTGAAAAAAATAGAGGATACAAGCAAATAAGAAGAATATGAAAAATCTTCAAAGGATGAATCTGATCAAGTCAGAAATAGTTAAGATAAGTCAGAAGAAAGATATGGATGGAAGTACCAGTCATCTCATCTTGAAACTCTAATCATTGGAAGTGCAATTGATCTTTTGAGGATCAAATCATCACTTAAAGACACCAGTTTGTTTGGTTACTCTCATCAATTGAGCCTACCTCTATTGATGAAGCATTGGCAGAATATGGATGGACTCTTGCAATGCAAGAAGAGTTAAATGAATTTGAGACGACTGATGTTTGGGATCTAGTACCTAGACTAGAGAAGAACATTATTGGAACCAAGTGGGTTTTCAGAAACAAGCTAAATGAAAAAGGTGAAGTGGTCAGAAACAAGGCAAGACTTGTCGCACAAGGATACAATTAGCAAAGGGCATCGATTACACTGAGACACTTGCTCCAATGGTCAGGTTAGAAGCTATTCGTATCCTACATTCTTTTGCGGCAAATAATAACATTACATTATTTCAAATGGATGTTAAAAGTGTTTTTCTAAATGGTTATATAAGTGAAGAAGTCTATGTTAAAAAACCCCCGGGTTTCGAAAGTTATGAACTTTCAAATCATGTTTTTAAACTTAGAAAATCTTTGTATGGTCTAAAACAAGCACCTAGGGCGTGGTATGATAGACTTAGTAACTTCTTGCTTAAAAATAACTTTGAAAGAGGACAAGTAGACAATACACTTTTTATAAAATCAATAGAAGATGCTATTCAAATTTATGTTGATGACATTTTTTTTGGATCTACTAATGGCTCTCTTTGCCAAGAATTTTCTAAATTAATGCAGCATGAATTTCAAATGAGTATGATGGGAGATTTTAAGTTCGTCTTAGGGATACAAATTCAGAAAAATCAAAAAGGTATATACATTCATCAAACTAAATATACAAAAGAGCTTCTCAAGAAGTTTAAGATGATTGATTGCAAAACTATAGCTACACTAATGCACCTTACCTGTGCACTTGAAAAAGATGATTCAGGCTAATAAGTTGACCAAAAACCCTATAGAGGAATGACAGGATCCCTACTTTACCTTACTGCTTCTGGACCTAACATCATATTTAGTGTATGTGTATGTGCAAGATTTCAATCTAACCCTAGGGAATCACATTTAACTATTGTTATGAGAATCCTTAGATACCTAAAAGGCACTACCAACCTTACATTGTTCTACAATAAATCTCCTAAGTATAAACATAGTGGATACGGTGATTCTAACTATGCTGGAGATAAACTTGAGAGAAAGAGCACTAGTGGAAACTGCACCTTTTTAGGTGACAACTTAATATCTTGGTCAAGTGAGAGACAAAACACTATTGCAATGTCAATAGAAGAGGCTGAGTACATTTCAGCAGCTGGCTACAGTTCTCAACTACTTCGGATGAAACATCAATTAGAAGACTACAGAATCCTAGAAACCAACATTCTCATTTATTGTGATAACACTTCTGCCATTTGTCTAACCAAAAACCCCATACTACATTCTAGAGCTATACACATAGAGATCAAACACCACTTCATTAGGGACTTTTTTCAAAAAGGGGTACTAAACATTCAGTTTTTAGACACTGAATACCAATGGGTTGACATATTCACCAAACCACTACCTCGAGATAGGTCTGATTTCATCAAGTAAAACCTAAATCTTACCTTCATATCTGACTGATATTGTAATCACTTCAAATTAGTTTAGTTTTAAATTAGTTTTTGTATTTTCTTGTAATATGTTATATTTATGTTATTCACACAAAAAAAAAAAAGCAAAAAACAAAAACAAAAACGAGAAAAAAAATTCTCACTTTCATGTCTTTTTGTCTGATGAGAAAAAGAGGAGAAAGATATTTGATAAAATGGAGAAAAAATACTTAGATTTAGAGGGAACCCCAAGTTAGGGGGAGTCAAATAAATACAAAGAAAAGTTGTTATAAAAAATACAATATTTTGTCATCATCAAAAAGAAGGAGATTGTTAGAACCAAATTGGTTTTACATTTAGAGTTTTGATGTTAACAAAAGTATTTTATGAGAACAATATATTTGACTTCAATGAGTATGAAAGAAGATATGGTCAAGATTTGTAGAAGATTTGATTAAGATTTGAAGAAGATTTGATCAAAATTTGAAGAAGATTTGATCAAAATTTGAAGAAGATTTGATCAAGATTTCAAGAAGATTTGGTCAAGATTTATCTACAACAAATTACAAATATAATCAATCTGAACAATTTACAATCTCAATCTAAACAAAAAATGAACAGAATAAATTTGAAGATTTTACAAACGCAATGTGAACAAAATACAATTCAGAATTAAACAAGGACCAAATTAAAGCCCAAATTTTAACTATAAAGAGATACTCAAGGCTGAAGAAGAAAAGTATCGAAAAGCAGAAAAGAGTAGTCTTAGAGTTCAAAGAGAGAAATACTCGTTTCAAGTTAGAAATATTTTCTAAGTGTTCTTTTCTTAAAGTGTGACAGCTATTATTATTAGCTTTTTAGGAACAACTACTCAAGTTCTAATCTTTTGTATCCAACCCGATAGTGGTTTAGTTCCTTCTTCAATCTGGGGTTGTCAAGTTGTTAGGAGAAGACTTGACTTGTAGGGTCAAGGAGGTGTTGTTCCTCAAAAGTTTGGGGTTGTCAGGCTGTTTGGGAAGACTGGCTTGGAGGGTTAGGTGCTTTGTAATTCAAGGTATTTGAATTAGTGGATTAAAGCCTTCTGAATGAAGGGATGGATGTAGCCAAGTTAGTTGTGGACCAGGATAAATCTATGTGTCAAGTTAATTATGCTTTCATTGTTTGCTGCCTCTGAATCTGATTTCTTCTACTCCAAGTAAGTCAGCAAAAACCAAACTAGTTTTTAATTTATTTATAAATTATCAACAAGTTATCAACTTTGGCAAACACAATTCAATCCCCTTCTCGTATTTGCACCTTCATGTTCAACATTCCGGAATTGATTACACATAAACGTTTGCACTGGTAGAATGAATGGATGATATTCGAATTCTTGTAGCATTGATTGCACAAATGAAGTGGAAAATTTTCCATTTAAATGTCAAATCAGCATTCTTGAATGGAAATCTTGATGAAGAAATTTATGTTGCTCAACCTAATGGTTTTTTAGTAAAAGGAAGAGAAGAAATTATGTATAAGCTTCATAAAGATTTGTATGCGCTAAAACTTTCCCTTAGAGCTTGGTACAACAAAATTGATAACCACTTTCACAATCAAGGCTTCAAGAGGACTGAAAATGATGCAACGCTTTATGTAAGAAGGTTTGTTGGATGGTGGTTTTTTAATTGTCTATTTGTATGTTGATGACTTGCTAGTAACAAGAAATAATCAACAAAAAGTACAAAAATTTATGGAGGAGATGAAAAACCAGTTTGAGATGTCTAGTTTAGGAGAAATGAACTACTTTCTAGGCTTGGAAGTGCATCAATCTGAGGATGGAATTTTTCTAAATTTAGAGAAGTATGCTCGTGAAATTTTGAAGAAGTTTAGAATGGAAAGTTGCAAATATGTTCCCACTCCTTTGGTGTCAAATTTGAAGCTCTCAAAGGAAGATGGAACTAAAAAAATTGAAAGTCTAATTTATCTTACTTCATCCAGACCTGACCTTATGCAACAAGTCTAATCTCAAGATTTATGCAGAGTCCTACCAAGACACATTTGGCTGCAGCAAAGAGAGTGCTTAGGTATGTTAAGGCTTTGTCGATAGTGATTGGGCTGGAAATATTGATGACATGAAGGGTACTACAGGTTATGCTTTTTCCTTAGGCTTTGGCATGTTCTCATGGAACTCAAGGAAGCAAGAAATTGTGGCTCAATCTACTACTGAAGCAAAGTATATAGCAGCAGCTGCAGCAACAAACTCAACTATTTGGTTGAGAAAAATCCTACTTGATTTGGGAATACAAAAGCTTGTAGCAAATCAGCAATTCTAGTGCTGAAAATCCATACCAAGCATGTTCGACTCTCAAGTTTTTGATATATTGACCAAATCTCAAGGAGGAGTGTTAAAGCATTGAGATTTAAGATGTTCCCCAACAATATTTTGTGATTTTTTGTTTTTTCTTGAGTGTTATTTTGTTGTTCAAGTTACCTCTGCATGAATTATGGTGACCCATACTTGTTGGACTGATTTAATACTTTGTAATCATGGTTAGGTGACAGACCACCATGTTGTGTTTCGCAATGAATGAAAGTGATGTCATGTTTCTAAAAGTTTTAAAGAAACTAACACTTTCAGTGATGAGTTTGATATTAGGATTTTGTTTCGTCTTTAGTTTTAAATTATTGATACAAGTGGATGGCTATTTGAAAGTTGAAGAGACCTAAATTTAATACAACCCAACATGTTTCTCGGAGGTCTTTTATTAATTCCTTTTTTGTGATGATGGATCATAATAATTTCTTGAAGGCTTTTGTATCATCTTGAATAGAAAGTAGTATGGTAGATCTATGAGTCTATCATTGTGGAGATTTTTCTACTTTGTAAATAACACATTTAAAGTCATTGTTTCTTTTTAATAATGTAATATAAAAAGTATAAGGGATACTCCAATCTTTTAAAAAAAATCTTTAAATACAAGGCAGACATACTAAAGGATCAATCCACAAATTAAAAAACACAAAGTATAACTCATAGGGATTGAATTCCCGTTGATGGCAGAAATTATTATTGTTTTTGCTTCGAGTGGGTAAAATAGCCCTATGGTATATTTATGAGGTTTTATGTGTTGAATTTGAGAGTTGACAAAAAAAAAAATGTGTTGAATTTTAGGGTTTTATTTATTCTTATGTTTCTTGATTTATGGCTGACATTGTCTTGATAAATTTATTTGTTGTGGATACCAAATGATTCATTGCTTATTGATTGTCATCATATACTCTTAAATAAAGGTAGATGTCATAATATGTTTCTTGAGTTCAAACTGTACTCTCCATAAACATACACACCATCACAATGTCGGGTATAAATCAAGAATTTTGATACTTGAGTTCAAATTGTTTTTTTTTTTAATATAAGCAAATGTAATATAAAAAGTATAAGGGAAACTCCAATCTTTTAAATAAAATCTTTAAATACAACGCAAACATACTAAAGGATCAATCCGCCAATTAAAAAACACAAAATATAACTCACAGTGGTTGAATTCCCGTTGATGGCAGAAGTTATTATTGTTTTTGCTTGGAGTGGGTAAAATAGCCCTATGGTATATTTATGAGGTTTTATGTGTTGAATTTGAGAGTTGAGAAAAAAAAATGTGTTGAATTTTAGGGTTTTATTTATTCTTATGTTTCTTGATTTATGGCTGACATTGTCTTGATAAATTTATTTGTTGTAGATACCAAATGATTCACTGCTTATTGATTGTCATAATATACTCTTTTAAATAAAGGTATATGTTTCTTGAGTTCAAACTGTACCCTCCATAAACATACACACCATCACAATGTCAGGTATAAATCAAGATTTTGGATAATATGTTTATTTGTTTAAACAAGTCGTATTCTATAAATAAAGCAATTCAGAACGATATAAAATATCATATATTACCAACAATTATAATATATTACCGACAATTATAATATCGAGTTTAATGGATATATATTATCAAATATAAATTAATTTGATACTGATATTTGTAAAAGTTATTTATTTTTTCATGTTATATTATTAAAGTGTAATTTAGTAAAATGATGTATAGAATACATGAATCTTATTAAATTTCAGTATAAAATTATTTTATAAATACCATGCATATTTCTTTTCAGTAATATCATTTGGTTTTAACTATTGTTGAGATAAATTTTTTAAGCAAGGTGAGATATTTATCTATACTTTTAACAATTGGTAGTTTATAAAATGCAACATAATTAATACCAAATACTTTGAGGCTCACTGTAAAGAGAACAATCCTACATGGCATATCCTCTCCATAAATTAAATAAAAAATACAACCATTTGAAATTTGATTTTCAAATTAATTTTGTATCCTTAATGGTCATTAATTTCAAATCAATTATTGTATGAATCTATTTGAATTTTGAAAATCTCATGTAAAATCCTTTATACTACTTGGATTTATTTTATTTTATTTCCTTCATAGAACTTTCTTTTCATTTGCACCTCTCTTTTTAATTCATATATGGTTAAAAAATTCTTCTGATTTTGCAGATTGATACACTCATTTGGTTCTTTTTGTTCTTACATCTGTTTCAAAAAATTTACTCTGTTATCAAATTAATTAGATATGCATTAGACACCGGTAGAAGCAAATGTCTACATTATAGAGCCATTGATATAATAATTAAATAAGTAGACAGTCAGATTGTAGAAGGACAACTTGTTTGTGATTTGTTGCAACTTTGTCTAAAAAAAATAGTGGATTCCAGTTTTAATATTATAATACATTTTTTTAAAACAAAAAAGTACATTAACTTTTAGATTATTATAATGTTTACATTTTTCTACTGTCTTGTTTTTGGTACAATAGACTTTGGTGTTTATATTAATATGCGATATGAGCCTTAAATTACATATATGACAGTTGTGCATTTTGTTGTGATTTAAAAGAAAATATGAACTTTAACAGATGAAAATTATTGGGAAAAAAATTGCTACCGACAGAAGCCAGAAGAAGAAGAAAAAAAAGTATACTTGTTAGATCTTATTTAACTTTTTATCTATTAAGTCGTCTTTTATTGGTATTTCAAGTACTTAGATCTTATTTAAGTCTTTAATAGTTAAATCGGTGTTTCATTGGTATTTCAAGTACTTGTTAAGTCTTATTTAACTTTTAAATAATTAAGTTGGTCTTTTGCTAGTCTTTTAATTACTTATAAGGTTTTATTTAACATTTTAACTACTAAGTCTGTCTTTCGATGTTTTTTCAAGTACTTGTTAGGACTTATTTAACAATTTAACTATTAAGTCAATTTTTGGTAGATTTATCAAGTATATGTTAGATTTTATTTAACGTTTTAACTATTAAGTCAGTGGTATTATATTGGTCTTCGAAAAATTTGTTGATTATTAGTTAACTTTCACTTCACCTACAATAAATACAAATAAGGGTAAATAATACTTTTGATACCTCTCATATAGAACGATTCTGATTTTAGTCCTTGTAAAAATATTTTCTCGATACTACTTTATTATTTTAAACTCTTCAACTTTTAGTCTTTTTTAAAATTTGACCTTACAAAAGTGCTTAATTGACAAGTATAATTAGCATTTTTTATTGATATGTTTTTTATATCTAATAGAATAAGATTTTTTTAGTAAAAAATTAAATAAAAATATTAATACATATGAAATAAATTAAAATTGTATACAAAAATAAATAAAATAATTTAAAATCATTGTTCATCATCTTTACCAAAACAAACCAAAAAAATTCAAACCTAGAAATTTTCTCATATCATCTTCAATCAAGAACTTTTTTTTCAAATTCTTCCTCCCGAACCTCTCCCTCACATTTATTATTTTCTTTACTCTCCTCAATTGACAAAACAAGCATAACCATGGCTCCATAGTTGACATAGCAAGTGGAAGAATGATGTACTTTTAAAAGATATATATAATAATAATTAATAGAAAATATGTATGTAAAATTTCTCATCTTACAGGGATTATATTCGTTCATAATTTTTTAAAATGGTTGTTGTAAACCAATAATTAAAGTGGTGATGGTCTAACAAAAACTTCTTCATTTTCAAAATCTAAATGAATAGAATAATATATCACAAAGAAAAAGAAATATTAGTGACAATTTTGTGTCTAATGGAAGTCGGATGGCAAAATAGTGGTGCAAAGAGTTGATGAGGTCCTAGTGCTATATTAGGGAAGAATAAATTTATGAATTTGTTTTTAGAGTGCTTTTTTTTTATTTTTTATTTTGGTATAATTTAACAATATGACAAACTTGTAAAAACATAAAAAATAAAAAATATGACGAGCGAGAGGTGTAGAAGTCCTGAGGTGTAGAATAGAAGGTATAGTAATACAAAACTATGTAATATATTTAAAAGTTAATAAAAAATATTAGAAGTAGCTTGCAACCGGGCATCTGAAGGTAAAAATAAACTTCACCACGATTGACAAATCTTGTCCTCCCCATACTAAACCCACCAATTGTAGATATTCCAATTTTCACATTATGCCAAAGTTGAGTTTGACATATTTGAGAAAGATTGAGTTTTGAAGTAGCTTTCAAATACTCATTTACATCACATTATTAGCTTATTGTGTTTAACATCAGTGTTGTGTTAAAAGGGGAAGATGGAAATAATGTATGAGGGTTATAGTTTGATTTATGCTTTGAAAACATAAAGTCCAAAAAGTAGGCTTATGATTATGTTAAAATGAATTCAATTGTTTCACTATTTTGGTAACGAATATTTGATTTACTTGCTCGCTTTTTAAGTTTGTTTGTTTTTGTCCTCTGGTTACGTAGACTAAGTGTATTTGTTTTTTTATCGCCATCGCCATGCTCTCTTTTTTTCGCAATGAATATTTTCCTTGAAAACTAGTCTTTCCATTAGATATTTGTCACCAGACATGATTTTGTTTCCTATGTTCCTCTGAATAATGAAACTAGCTAGCTACATGGAAGGACAATAAATGATACGTCTCTTTTTTCATGGTTTTATTTTTTAAATCTATTATCTATTCTATTACTATAAACTATTGAGTGTTTACAAACAAGCAAATATTTAATGCTTCACCCCTTAAAAAATCATTTCTAGCACATCATTCCTACATATTACACATTATATTTTTTTTATAATACACTTTCTATTTAATTTTACTGTTGACATTAGGAATAACTATATGATAAGTTACTCCATTTAATAATTCAATATTGACGATGAATTTCATCAATCCAACCGTCAAATAAAAAGTTCTTATTAAGTATATCAACTTCACATATTTTTATAAAATTTTCACGACGCCAAAAATTATCTTTTACAACGCGTTATAACTAAAAGTGCTGTTGTATAATATTTTAAAATTAACGGATGATACAACAATGCTTTTCTAACAAGCGCTTTTGCAAAAGTGCTATTGTAGAGTCATATAGGGTTTAAGGTTAACAACGCTTTTGCTGAAAAGTGTTGTTGTAGGGTCACATAGCGCTTTCACATAATGTTTACAGCGCTTTTAGAAAGCTTTGCAAATAAGCGCGGTAAAATATAGGGCTCTCACATAATGTTTACAACGCTTTTTAGCGCGTTTTGTATACAACCGTTGTAAAATATAGCGCTCTCACACTATGTTTATAGCGCTTTGTATATAAGTGTTGTAAAATATAGCACTTTCACATAATTACATGGTCTTTTAGAGCGCTTTGTTTATAAGCCCTATAAAATGGTATATATATAACTGTACAGAACCCTTTCACATAATTTTATTTTTAATGTGTATACCACAAATTCTACCTATTATATATTATTGATAAATAAATAAAAACATATTTAATACGGTTTCTCGCTACGAACCCTCCTCTCCTCTACTGTGCAACCTCTTCTCGTTGAACTCTCATCTACTGTGCGCCCATTTCTACTGAGTGATTGTTATCTCAGGTACTGTATTTATTAATTTGTTGTTGTCTCTAAAACTGATAAATTGTTACCTGATAAATCATATAAAATGTTACACGATAGTAGTTGGCATAACCTTGATAAATCATATAAATTGTTACCTGATAAATCAGATAAATTGTTACATGATAAATCATATAAAATTTATTCTGTTTTGAAGTGATGAAAACCCTAAAGAGCAAGTTGCCTATTTGGGAAAAAGGATAAGGAAAAGCAACTTCCAGAGTGTCAACGTGAAATACAATTAGATAGTGAAAATGGTAGTTGCAACATTGGTCGTAATAGTCTTCCAAAGGTAATTAATTACTTAACAAAATAAGAAATTCATCCAACCTAATTGTTTCACATACTTATGTATTAACCATTGATTTAGGGTGTCTCATCTTGCGTGCTATATTTTTCTTCCCCTACTCATCGCATGGTAGGAAAAGGAACATTGTAGAATACATTGGGAGATGTATTTCATCTATGATAGCTTTAGAACCACTTGCACCGTTGCCTATCCCCGACAACGACGGAGATATGAAGTTTTTTGGAGAAGCAATAGGTTGTTACATTGCATGGCCCAAAAATCTTGTTGGCATAGAGGAGGTATGTGTAATTGCTATGTATATTTAGTTGTATGATTGTGATTGATTATGTTTAATTGCTGATTTTTCTCTTTTTAATTTCATATTTATTAGATTCTTACAAAGTCTAAAGGGAATGATAAGAAGATTCCTCGCAACGAGTTAGTAACTTCACTAGAAAAGGTTTGACATATACATCAATTGTATACGAAATGATTAGCTTATTATAATAACTAACAAACTGATGAACCTCATTTTTTCAAATTCAAGCTAAACCTACCAAAATGGTTAAGAAAGTTGATTCAAAAAATAAACCCGCCGCACCGCAAATGCAGGTTTGTGGTAAAATATTTATTCGTTCACTAATTTATTTAGCTGCTTCTCCTAAAATCAATCTGCCAAAAATCAATCTGCTTCTCCTAATCCTAGATATGTTTCTCCTTAATATGCCAGAAATCCGCCGCACCGCAAATGTAGGTTCATGGTAAAAATAAACCTACCAAAATTCAAAAGCTGGATCGTGGAAAATCAGTTGTTGTTCCTAAAATAAGTCATCCACGCCTTTCTCGATTTGGGTCGTGTCTTGACATAACAAAAAAAATGAATATGGAGAGCAATGATGCTCGTATCATACACATGGATAAAGGTATTTTCATAGAAGATTATGAAGAAATGCTTGGTAAAGAGAACATATATGAACTTCTAAATTATGATCAGTTGGGTGCTATTGTCATCAGTATATACATTAGGTAATGTAAAAGACTTTATTTAAGATAAAAATTTATTTTAATTGTATCATTGCCGCATTTATTGGTAATTAATCTAATTTTATATTTTCATTGAAGGTTTTTGTATGAAAAGATGGTGTGCATGCGCCATATAATTCATTGAAGGATAATTGTTTCTTGCGCCAAATAATTCAGGGTAATTAGATACTTTATCTATATCTTTTTTAATTTATTATACTTTATCAGTTGTGTAAACAAATTTCCCAACCAAATTTTTGTTGTTGTAGGCGACATTGGATTTTGTTTGCCATCAATGCTACCACTGAAATTATATACTATTTAGATCCACTGCACCGTCATTATAACAATCACTCGGATATAAAGAATATCTACGACACGTAAGTAATATTCATTTATTTATATATATATATATATATATATAATGTGTTTGGTCATTGAATAATAATTACATTTAGTTGATAGTGTTTTACAAATTTTCGGTGTTCAAAGGGGTGCTACAGTGTCGAAGCATAAGGCAAACAACATCACATGGATTCCAATAAATGTTTGAAATTTTTGTTATAGAACTTAATTATATGCCTTTAAATTTTCATTTACAATCAATGCATAAATATTTATTGGCGTAGATATTTTATTTTATAGTGCCCGCGTCAAACTAACAACATAGACTGCAGATACTATATATTGCGATTCATGAAGGAGATTGTTGATATGAATCAAAATATAATTCCAGAAATAGTATGTTATTTTCATTCTATTTTGATTTTCATATATAAACTATATATACATATATATATTTTATTCTAACTTATTTATGTTCAAATAATATATCGCATAGTACTTTGACAACTTCGATTGAACATACTTTGAAAGTGATCTAATTGAAATAAAAGAAGATTGGTGTCAGTATATGCTCCAACTGAAAGTTATATAATTTGTTAATAGGTGAGTTTTATATTGTAAACTATTATTGTATATTTTGGTGTGAACTGATAATTATTCTAATTATTTTATTTTGTTTTTTGTTACAGTAGGGTAAAGAAAAAAATTGCTGCAAATTGCTATTGGACTGGCATGATATTTGTTGTTGTGAATATGTAATTGATATTGTCAATATGTAGTTACTATCAATATTGTTATATTTGTTGCTACTGTCATGAACATGTAATATTTTGTTGTGAATATATATGTAATATTTCTTACTGTGAATATGAAATTGATATTGTAAATTTGTGGCTACTGTCATGAACTTGTTGCGGTGAATATCGTGAATATGTTGCTAACGTCATGAAATTGTTGATATGTAATTGATATTTGATGTTGATAAGAATATGACTTTAATGTTGATAAGAATTCAAATTTGGAAAAAAAATTTAAATCTCATTTTAAAGAAAGTGCTTTTTTTAAAAATGCCATAAAATACATGTTTTCATCCTCTTACAACGCTTTTTTAAACATTTTACAGCACTTTTCTACAAATGAACCTATAGGATGAACTACATTGGTTAAAAATGAAATTGGAATAGAATAAGCCTTGGGATGCACAAAATGACGTACCAAACACATTTTTGGATGAAATACATTCCTTAAGAACGAAAGTGATTAGAATAAGCCTTTGGATGCACCAAATGACGTAAATGTTAATCCAATGACACAAACGCACTTACTTGATGAACTACATTCCTTAAGAACAAAAATTGATTAGAATAAGCCTTTGGATGCACAATATGACGTAAATGTAAATCCAATAACACAAACGAACTTATTCCATGAACCACATTCCTTAAGAACGAAAAATAATTAGAATAAGTCTTAAGATGCACAAAATGACGTAAATGTTAATCCAATGACACAAACGCACTTATTCGATGAACTACATTCCATAAGAACGAAAAATGATTAGAATAAGCCTTGGGATGATCAAAATGACCTTAATGTTAATCCAATGACACAAATTCACTTATTCGATAAACTACATTCCTTTAGAACGAAAAAGGATTAGAATAACCCTTGGGATGCACAAAATGACATAAATGTTAATCCAATGACACAAATGCACTTTTTGGATGAACTACATTCCTTAAGAACAAAAAGGGATTAGAATAACCCCTGGGATGCACAAAATTACCTATATGTTAATCCAATGACTCAAACACACTTTTTGGTTGAACTACATTACTTAAGAACGAAAAGGGATTTGAATAAGCCATGAGATGCACAAAATGACCTAAATGTTAATCAAATGACAAAAGCGAACGAATTGGATGAACTACATACCTTAAGAACGAAAAGGGATTAAAATAACCCTTAGGATGCACCATATGACCTAAATGTTAATCCAATGACACAAATGCACTTATTGGATCAACTACATTGGTCAAGAACGAAAATCAATTTGAATAAGCCATGGGATGCACAAAATGACCTAAATGATAATCCAATGACACAAATGCACTTATTGGATGAACTACATTGCTTTAGAAAGAAAAGTGATGAGAATAAGCCTTTGCATGCCCAAAATGATGGAAATTTTAATCCATTGTCACAAACGCAATTATTTGATGAACTACATTCCTTAGGAACAAAAACGGATAACGATAATCCTTGGGATGCACAATGACGTAAATGTTAATCGAATGGTACAAACTCAACTTTTGGATGAACTACATTCCTGATGAACGTAAAGCGATTAGAATACGCCTTTGGATGAAAAAAATGACCTAAATGTTAATCCAATGACAAAAGCGAACTAATTGGATGAACTACATACCTTAAGAACGAAAAGGGATTAAAATAACCCTTGGGATGCACCATATGACGTAAATGTTAATCCAATGACACAATAGCACTTATTGGATCAACTACATTGGTCAAGAACGAAAATCAATTTGAATAAGCCATGGGGTGCACAAAATGACGTAAATGTTAATCCAATGACATAAATGCATTTTTGGATGAACTACGTTGGTTAAGAACGAAAATGGATTAGAATAGGCCTTGGGATGCACAAAATAACGTACATGTTAATGCAACGACACAAATACACTTTTTGCATGAACTACATTCCTTAAAAATGAAAAGTGATTCGAATCAAACCTTGGAATGCACAAAATGACCTAAATGTAAATTCAATGACACAAACGCACTTTTTGGATGAGTTACATTCATTAATAATTTAAAGGGATTAGAATAAGCCATGGGATGCACAAAATGACCTAAATATTTATCCAATGACACAAATGCACTTATTGGCTGAACTACATTCCTTAAGAACGAAAAATGACTAGAATAAACCTTGGGATGCAAAAAATGACCTAAATGATAATCCAATGACACAAATGCACTTATTGGATGAACTACATTGCTTTAGAAAGAAAAGTGATTAGAATAAGCCTTTGCATGCCCAAAATGATTGAAATTTTAATCCATTGACACAAACGCACTTATTTGATGAACTACATTCCTTAAGAACAAAAACTGATTAGGATAATCCTTGGGATGCTCAATGACGTAAATGTTAATCGAATGGCACAAACTCAACTTTTGGATGAACTACATTCCTGATTAACGAAAAGCGATTAGATTATGCCTTTGGATGAACAAAATGACCTAAATGTTAATCCAATGACACAAATTCACTTATTGGATGAACTACATTCCTTTAGAATGAAAAAGGATTGGGATAAACCTAGGGATGCACAAAATGACGTAAATGTTAATCCAATGACACAAATGCACTTTTTGGCTGAACCACATTCCTTAAGAACGAAAATGGATTAGAATAACCTTTGGGTTGCACAAAATGACCTAAATGATAATCCAATGACACAAATATATTTTTTGGATGAACTACATTCCTTATGAACGAAAATGGATTAAATAAGCCTTGGGATGCGCAAAATGACCTAAATCTTAATCCAATGACACAAATGCACTTATTTGATGAACTACATTCCTTAGGAACAAAAAGTGATTAGGACAATCCTTGGGCTGCACAATGACGTAAATGTTAATCGAATGGCACAAACTCAACTTTTCGATGAACTACATTCCTCAAGAACGTAAAGCGATTAGAATATGCCTTTGGATGAACAAAATGACCTAAATGTTCATCCAATGACACAAATTCACTTATTGGATGAATTGCATTCCTTTAGAATGAAAAAAGATTGGAATAAACCTTGGGATGCACAAAATGACGTAAATGTTAATCCAATGACACAAATGCACTTTTTGGATGAACTACATTCATTAAGAACGAAAATGGATTAGAATAACCTTTGGGTTGAACAAAATGACTTAAATGATAATCCAATGACACAAACACATTTTTTGGAAGAACTACATTCCTTATGAACGAAAATGGTTTAAATAAGCCTTGGGATGCGCAAAATGACCTAAATCTTAATCCAATGACACAAATGCACTTATTGGATGACCTACATTAGTTAAGAACAAAAATCAATTAGAATAAGCCTTCGGATGCACAAAATGGTGTAAATGTTAATCCAATGACATAAATGCTCTTTTTGGATGAACTACATTGGTTAAGAACGAAAATGGACTACAATATGCCTTGGGATGCACAAAATAACGTAAATGTTAATCCAATGACACAAAGGACCTTTTTGGATGAACTTCATTCCTTAAAAACAAAAAGTGATTCGAATAAACGTTGGGATGCACAAAATGACCTAAATGTTAATCCAATGACACAAATGCACTTTTTGGATGAACTACATTCCTTAAGAACATAAAGGGATTAGAATAACCCTTGGGATGCACAAAATAACCTACATGTTAATCCAATGACTCAAACACACTTTTTAGTTGAACTACATTACTTAAGAACGAAAAGGGATTAGAATAAGCCTTGAGATGCACAAAATGACCTAAATGTTAATCCAATGACAAAAGCGAACTAGTTGGATGAACTACATACCTTAAGAACGAAAAGGGATTAAAATAACCCTTCGGATGCACCATATGACCTAAATGTTAATCCAATGACACAAAAGCACTTATTGGATCAACTACATTGTTCAAGAACGAAAATCAATTTGAATAAACCATGGGGTGCACAAAATGATGTAAATGTTAATCCAATGACATAAATGCATTGTTGGATGAACTACATTGGTTAAGAATGAAAATGGATTAGAATAGGCCTTGGGATGCACAAAATAACGTACATGTTAATGCAACGACACAAATACACTTTTTGCATGAACTACATTCCTTAAAAACGAAATGTGATTCGAATCAAACCTTGGAATGCACAAAATGACCTAAATGTAAATTCAATGACACAAACGCACTTTTTGGATGAGTTACATTCATTAATAATTTAAAGGGATTAGAATAAGCCATGGGATGCACAAAATGACCTAAATATTTATCCAATGACACAAATGCACTTATTGGATGAACTACATTCCTTAAGAACGAAAAATGACTAGAATAAGCATTGGGATGCACAAAATGACCTAAATGATAATCCAATGACACAAATGCACTTATTGGATGAGCTACATTGCTTTAGAAAGAAAAGTGATTAGAATAAGCCTTTGCATGCCCAAAATGATGGAAATTTTAATCCAATCACACAAACGCACTTATTTGATAAACTACTTTCCTTAAGAAAAAAAATGGTATTGGATAATCCTTGGGATGCACAAAATGGCGTAAATCTTAATCAAATGACACAAACGCACCTTTTGGATGAACTACATTCTTGAAGAATAAAAATTGATTAGAATAAGTATTTGGATAAACAAAATGACCTAAATGTTAATCCAATGACACAAATTCAATTATTGGACGAACTACATTCCTTTAGAATGAAAAAGGATTGGAATAAACCTTGGGATGCACAAAATGACGTAAATGTTAATCCAATGACACAAATGCACTTTTTGGATGACCAACATACCTTAAGAACGAAAAGGAATTAGAATAAGCCTTGGCATGCACAAAATGATCTAAATCTTAATCCAATGACAAAGGTGCACTTTTTGGATGAACTACATTCCATAAGAACGAAATGGGATTAAAATAACCCTTGGGATGCACAAAATGACCTAAATGTTAATCCAATGACACAAATGCTCTTATTGGATTAACTACATTGGTTTAGAACAAAAATGGATTAGAATAAGCCTTGGGATTCACAAAATGATGTAAATGTTAATCCAATGATATAAATGGACTTTTTGTATGAACTACATTGGTTAAGAACGAAAATGGATTAGAATAAGCCTAAGGATGCACAAAATGAGCTAAATGTTAATCCAATGACATAAATGCACCTATTGGATGAACTGCATTTGTTAAGAACAAAAAGGGATTAGAATAAGTATTGTGATGCACAAAATGACCTAAATATTAATTCAATGACCCAAATGCACTTTATGGATGAATTACATTCCGTAAAAACGAAAAGTGATTAGAATAAATCTTGGGTGCACAAAATGACAGAAATGTTAATCCAATGACATAAATGCAGTTTTTGGAAGAACTACATTAGTTAAGAACGAAAATGGGTTAAAAAAGGCATTTCGATGCAAAAATAATTTAAATGTTAATCCTATGGCACCAAACGCACTTTTTGGATAAACTACATTCCTGAAAAACGAAAAGTGATTAGAATGAGCCTCGAGATGTACAAAATAACCTAAACGTTAATCCATTGACACAAATGCTCCTATTGGATGACCTACATTGGTTAAGAACGAAATTGGATTAGAATAAGCCTTGGGATGCACAAAATGACGTAAATGTTAATCTAATGAAACAAACACACATTTTGGATGAACTACATTCCTTTAAAAAGAAAAGTGATTAGTACAAGCCTTTGCATGCACAAAATGATGAAAATGTTAATCCAATGACACAAATGCACTAATTCGATAAACTACAGTGCTTAAGAACGAAAATTGATTAGAATAAGCCTTAGGATGCACAAAATGACCTCAATGTTAATTCAATGACACAAATTCACTTATTGGATGAACTACATTTCTTTAAAAAGAAAAGAGATTAGAATAAGCCGTGGGATGCACAAAATGACGTAAATGTTTATCAAATGACACAAAAGCACTTATTGGATGTACTACAATGGTTAAAAACGAAAATCGATTAGAATAGGCCTTGCGGTGCACATAAATAACGTAAATGCGGATCCAATGATACAAACTCACTTTTTGGATGAACTACATTCCTTTAGAAAGAAAAGTGATTAGAATAAACCTTTGCATGCACAAAATCTTGTAAATGTTAATCCAATGACACAAACACACTTGTTTAATGAACTACATTTCTTAAGAACGAATCATGATTATAATAAGTCTTAGGATGCACAAAATGACCATAATGTTAATTCAATGACACATATTCACTTATTGGATGAACTACAATCCTTTAGAATGAAAAGGGATTAGAATAAGCTTTGGGATGAACAAAACGACATAAATACTAATTAAATGACACAAATGCATTTTTGGATGAACTACGATCCTTATGAGGCACAAAATGACCTAAATGTTAATCCAATGACACAAACACACTGTTTGGATGAACAATATTCCTAAAGAACAAAAAATAATTAGAATAAGCCTTGGGATGCACAAAATGACGTAAATGTTAATCCAATCACACAAACGCACTTTTCTGATGAACTACATTCCTTTAGAATAAGTCTTGGGATCACAAAATAACCCAAATGTAAATCCAATGACACAAATGCTCCTATGGGATGACCTACATTGGTGAAGAACGAAATTGGATTAGAATAAGATTTGAGATGCACAAAATGACATAAATGTTAATCCAATGACAGAAACACACTTTTTGGATAAACTACATTCCTTAAAAAAGAAAAGTGATTAAAAAAGAAAAGAAAAATGTTAATCCAATGACACAAACGCACTAATTTGATAAACTACATTCCATAAGAACGAAAATTGATTAGAATGAGTATTAGGATGCACAAAATGACCTAAATGTTAATCCAATGACACAAATTCACTTATTGGAGGAACTACATTCCTTAAGAACGAAAAGGGATTCGAATAAGCCTTAGGATGCACAAAATGACCTAAATGTTAATCCATTGACACAAATACACTTATTGGATATGAACGAAAATGGATTAGAATAGGCCTTGGGATGCACAAAATGACGTAAATGTTTATCCATTGACACAAACACACTTTTTGGATGAAATACATTCCCTATGTACGAAATGTGATTGGAATAATCCTTGAATACACAAAATGATGAAAATGTTAATCCGATGACAGAAAAGCACTTATTCCATGAACCACAGTCCTTAACAACAAAAAATAATTAGAATAAGCCTCAGGATGCACAAAAGTACGTAAATGTTAATCCAATGACACAAATGCACTTATTCGACGAACTACATTCTTTCAGAACGAAAAATGATTAGAATAAACCTAGGGATCCACAAAATGACTTAAATATTAATTTAATGACACAAATTCACTTATTGGATGAACTACATTCCTTTAAAAGGAAAAGGGATTAGAATAAGCCTTGGGATGCACAAAATGACGTAAATGTTAATCCACTGACACAAAAGCACTTATTCGATGAACTAATTTGGTTAAGAACGAAAATGGATTTGAATTGGGTTTGGGATGCACAAAATAGCGTAAATCTTAATCAAATGACACAACCACACTTTTTGGATGAACTACATTCCTTCAAACGAAAAGTGATTAGAATAAGCCTTGGGATGCACAAAATGACCTAAATGTTAATCCAATGATACTAACACACTTATCGGATGAACTACATTCCTTAAGAACGAAAAAGGATTCGAATAAGCCTTGGGATGCATAAAATGACCTAAATGTTAATCCAATGACACAAATTCACTTATCGGATTAACTTTATTCCTTTAGAACGAAATCGGATTAGAATAAGCCTTGGGATGCATAGAATGACGTAAATATTAATCCAATGACCCAAACACACTTTTAGCATGAACTACATTCCTTGAAAAAGAAAAGTGATTAGAATAAGCCTTGGGATGCACAATATGACCTAAATTTTAATTCAATGAAAGAAAAGCACTTATTGGAAGAATTACATTCCTTAAGAACAAAAAGTGAATAGAATAAGCCATGGATGCACAAAATGATCTAAATATTAATCCAATGACACAAACAGACCTTTTGGATGAACTACATTCCTTTAGACACAAAGGAATTAGAATAAGCCTTGGGATGCACAAGATGATGTAAATGTTAATCTAATTAGACAAACGCACTTTTATAACGAACTACATTCCTTAAGAACGAAAAGTGATTAGAATAAGCCTTTGGATGTACAAAATGACTTAAATGTTAATCAAATGACACAAACGCACTTATTCGATGAACAACATTCTTTCAGAAGAAAAAATGATTAGAATAAGCCTTGGGATGCCCAAAATGACCTAAATGTTAATCTAATGACACAAATTCACTTATTGGTTGAACTACATTCCTTTAAAACGAAAAAGGATTAGAATAAGCCTTGGGATGCATAAAATGATGTAAATGATAATCCAATGACACAAATGCACTTATTGGATGAACTACATTGGTTAAGAACGAAAATCGATAAGAATAGGCTCTTTGAATGCACAAAATAACATAAATTTTAATCCATGACACGAACACACATTTTGGATGAACTAGATTCCTCAAAAACGAAAAGTAATTAGAATACGCCTTGGGATGCACAAAATGGCCTAAATGTTAATCCAATAACACAAACGCACTTAATGGAAGAACTACATTCCTTAAGAACTAAAAATGATTAGAATAAGCCTTAGGATGCACAAAATGACTTCAATGTTAATCCAATGACAGAAATGCACTTATTGGATGAACTACATTCCTTAAGAATGAAAAGGGATTAGAATAAGCCTTATGATGCACAATATGACGTAAATGTTAATCCATTGACACAAATAGACTTATTGGATGAACTACATTGGCTAAGAACGAAAATCAATAAGAATAAGCTTTCAGATGCACAAAATGATGTACATGTTAATCCAATGACACAAATGCACGTCTTGCATGAACTATATTCCTTTAGAAAGAAAAGTGATTAGAATAAGCCTTTGCAAGCACAAAAGGATAGTAATATTAATCCAATGACACAAACATACTTATTTAATGAACTACATTCTTTAAGAACAAAAATTGATTAGAATAATCCATGGGATGCACAAAATTACCTAAATGTTAGTCCATTGAAAGAAATGCACTTATTGGATAAACTACATTCCGTAAGTACGAAAACGGAATAAAATAAACCTTAGGATGCAAAAAAGGACATAAAATAAGCCTTGGGATGCACAAAATGACCTAAGTGTTAATCCTGTGACAAAAATGCACATATTGAATGAACTATATTGGATAAGAACAAAAATCGATTTGAATAACCCTTGGGATGCCCAAAATGACGTATATGTTAATCCAATTACACAAACGCACTTTTTGGATGAACTAAATTCCTTTAAAACAAAAATTGATTAGAATAAGCCTATGCATGCACAATGAACCGCGTTCCTTAAGACTGAAAAATAATTAGAATAAGCCTTGGGATGCACAAAATGACGTAAATGTTAATTCAATGACACAAACGCACTTATTCGATGAACTACATTCTTTCAGAACAAAAAATGATTTGAATAAGCCTTGGGATGCACAAAATGACCTAAATTTTAAACCAATGACACAAATTCACTTATTGGTTGAACTACAGTCCTTCTGAACGAAAAGGGACTAAAATAAGCTTTGGGATGCACAAAATGATGTAAATGTTAATCTAATGACACAAATGCTCTTATTGGATGAACTACATTTGTTAAGAACGAAAATGGATTAGAATAGGCGTATGGATGCACAAAATAACGTAAATGTTAATCCAATGACAAAAACGCACTTTTTGGATGAACTACATTCCTTAAAAACAAAAAATGATTAGAATAAGCCTTGGGATGCACAAAATGACCTAAATGTTAATCCAATGACACAAATACACTTATTGGATGAACTACATTTGTAAAGAACAAAAATGGATTAGAATAACCCTTGGAATGCATTAAATGACGTAAATGTTAATCCAATGACACAAACACACTTATTGGGTGACCTTCATTCGTAAAGAACAAAAAATGATTAGAATAGCCTTGGGATGCACAAAATGACGTAATTGTTAATCCAATGACACAAATGCACTTATTGGATGAACTACATTCGTTAAGAAGGAATAGTGATTAGAATAAGCTTGGGGATGTACAAAATGACGTAAATGTTAATGCAATGAGACAAATGCAATTTTTGGATGAACTACATTCCTTAAGAATGAAAAAGGATTAGAATAAGCCTTTGGATGCCCAAAATGACGTAAATGTTAATTCAATGACACAAACACACTTATTGGATGAACTACATTCCTTAAGAACGAAAAATGATTAGAATAAGTCTTTGGATGCACAACATGACCTTAATTTTAATCCAATGACACAAATGCGTTTATTGGATGAACTAGATTCCTTAAGAACGAAAAGGGATTAACAAAAGCCTTGGGATGCACAAAATGACCTAAATGTTAATCCATTGACACAAATGTACTAATTGGATGAACTATATTGGTTATGAACAAAAATGGATTAGAATAGGCCTTGGGATGCACAAAATGACGTAAATGTTTATCAATTGACATAAACGTAGTTTTTGGATTAAATACATTCCTTAAGTACGAAAAGAGATTAGAATAAGTCTTGGGTTGCGTAAAATGACTTAAATGTTAATCCAATGATACAAATGCACTTTTTTGATGAACTACATTCCTTAAGAATGAAAAGTGATTAGAATAATCCTTGGGATGCACAAATTGTCCTAAATGTTAGTCCAATGGTACAAATACACTTATTGAATTAACTACATTCTTTCAGAACAAAAAATTATTTGAATAAGCCTTGGGATGCACAAAATGACCGAAATTTTAAACCAATGACACAAATTCACTTATTGGATGAACTACATTCCTTTTGAACGAAAAGGGACTAAAATAAGCTTTGGGATGCACAAAATGACGTAAATGTTAATCCAATGACACAAACACACTTATTGGATGAACTATATTCCTTAAGAATTAAAAATGATTAGAATAAGCCTGGGGATAAACAAAATGATCTAATTGTTAATCCAATGACACTAATGCACTTATTGGAAGAACTACATTCCTTAAGAACGAAAAGTGATTAGAATAAGCATTGGGATGCATAAAAATGACCTAATTGTTAATCCAATGACCCAAATGATTAGAATAAGTTTTAGGATGAACTACGTTGGTTATCAACAAAAGTGGATTAGAATAAGCCTTCAAATGGACAAAATGACGTCAATGTTTATCCATTGACAGAAACACACTTTTTGGTTGTACTACATTCTATAAGAAGGAAAAGTGATTAGAATAAGCCTTGGGATGCACAAAATGACGTAAATGTTAATCCAATGACACAAATGCACTTTTTGGATTAACTGCATTCCTTAAGAACGAAATATGATTAGAGTAAGCTTTGGGATGCACAAAAGGACGTAAATGTTTATCCAATGACAGAAATGCACTTTTTGGATAAACTACATTTCGTAAGACTCAAAAGTGATTAGAATAAGCCTTGGGATGCACAAAATGACGTAGTTGTAAATCTGATAACTCTTCATCATATGCATATTTGTCACTGTTTTTAGTCTTATTTATAGGAAATCACTAGTTAATTTAAGAAGTTATTTAATATATTTTGTTGATTTTAGTTTTTGGATTTAATAAAATGTTTATGTTAGTATTTCTTTGATTAAGTAGATAATTTTTGTGGTTTTATGTTATTTCATTATTTTCAGTGCAGTGCAGAATCTCTCTTTCTCTTTTCTCCAGATCACGTTGAGTCTTCGCAGCCGTCTGTGCAGCAACAGACGCAGCCATGTTATTCATCGCTTCAGCCATTCTATCCTCCCGGCTGACGTTAGCTCTTGCAGTGTCGTCTCTCCTTGGAGGCATTGTTTCCTACAAAATCATCATCACTTCAGTCACACTACAACTTACACAAGACTTGACACTTTAACTACTTGCTCCTATGCATGATCAGATAATGACTCAAAACCAATACTTTAATCAGAGCTTTAACCCAAAACTTTAACCAAATGCTCTGATACCACAATTGTAACACCCCGAGTTTACAACACAGCGCGAGTGTATTTCTTTTAAAAAATAAATAAGTTAAAGAATTTTCCAGGTTTAATTCAAAAAGAATTAAAATAAAATTTTCAGTAATTCATTTCATAAAATAGTACGTCGTAATTTAATCGATGAACGTAATTAGATAATTTCATCATAATATCACTAAGAACTTAACTTTGGAAATTAATAATAAACATTAATACTTTTTCAAAATGATAGTGTCATATCATCTCAAAATAGAACATCCGGCCTATGGCCCACTAAACAGTATCAGAGTGCGGAAGTGAACAGCGGAAAAGTTATACAATAATTCCCAAAATAACTAATTACATTCCCAAAAATCAAGACCCTATACAGAAGTCTAGTCTGATCATGCACTAAGCTAATTACTCTGCCAGTCTCGTCTTCACCCAACTGTCCGCCCCTCTGCGTTGTCTACAAATACGCAGTCCGTGAAGATCAAGGAAAACTAACGACGTCTCCGTCGTTAGTGTTACCGTCGGTAGGAAGGGTTCGGGAATCATTTGAGGGCAAGGCCTGATTTTCCACAATAATTGTAAAGGGTCACCGACCGAAATTAACAAATAACACATAGTATTTATATCAACAGTAACAAATATATCCATGGCATATAATATAACAATGATGATAAATATGATGCTCATTTTGAAATTTCATGACATGTATGCCTTTTCAAACAGCAGCCAATTTAATATAAAAATCAAGTTGTAAGTACATATAACAATTCAGCAATCACACCAATTCATCAGAATTTCAAGATTTCATAAGTTACTTACACACATCGATTTTCACCCGTCAACATCATATCCAATCATAATTCACCGGTCAACCACCCCAATGCAATATATATATGCTCATGTACTCCACTTCTTGGAATTACCAAGGTGCAGTCGCTCACAGACAAGCACACGTGCAGTCTCTTACGGACCAGCACGATTTCCCAAATGGAATGGACCGTCTAATACACGCGAAACCATTCCGTAACCCGGATAGAATATATCGTCTAATACACGTGGTACTACTCTAAACCCGGATAGAATAGACCGTCTAATACACACGGAACTATTCTACAACCCTTCACGGTTACTGCAGTGTATTAGCCTCTCACAGGCCAAATAAACAGAAGTTAAATCCTCTCACGGATAGAATGGACCGTCTAATACACGCGGAACCACTCCGTAGCCCGAGTAGAATAGACCGTCTAATACACGCGAAACTACTCTGACCCCGGATAGAACAGACCGTCTAATACACGCATAACTATTCTATAACCCATGGTTACTACTTAACTTCGCGGCCCATCACGGTCACCGCATCAACTTTGTGGCCCATCGCGGTCACCACCTGACTATGCAATGCATGGACATGCGATGTTTTCTCTTCACTGAAAACTGTATGCAAACATCAGAATAATTCAGCCATTCCATCACTTCCCCAAAACCATCTCAACCCAAATAATTTCATTATCACCACATCATTACCACTTCACACTATCTCAAAACCCCATTTTAATTCATCACAAGTCTCCCCAATGTTTCCCCAGCTCTTAAAGTTTATAAACACGTGTTTAAAACTGATTTTTCTGGAAAAAAACGAAACTGTATTCGAATACAGCTTCCTTGTATTTGAATACAGAAGCTAACACATTGCAAAATCAGCATTTTTCACAACATCAGTAAAGATCTCAAAAACTTCATCATCACCACTTCAAACCATCACAAAAACTCCATTTTAATTCATTACAAGTCTCCCCAGTGTTTCCCCAACTCTTAAAGTTTATAAACACATGTTTAAAACCGAGTTTTCTGGAAAAAAACGAATCTGTATTCGAATACAGCTTCCTTGTATTCGAATACAGAAGTTAACACAGTGCAAAATCAGCATTTTTCACAACATTAGTAAAGATCTCAAAAACTTCATCATTACCACTTCAAACCATCACAAAAACTCCATTTTAATTCATTACAAACCTTCCCAATGTTTTCCCAATTCTTTAAGTTCATAAACCATTGTTTAAAACTGAAATTTTTTAAAAAAAACAAGCTGTATTCGAATACAGCTCCCTTGTATTCGAATACAGAGGCAAAAATAGTGAAAAATCAGCATTCTGTATTCGAATACGAGGCTGTCGTAGTCGAATATAGATGCGAATACAGTGGCAAAAATTGCAGTCTTGTATTCGAATACGACAGGGTCGTAGCTGAATACAGAGGCTAAGTGAGAAGCAAAAATCCCTTATCTGTATTCGAATACAGAGGCTCGTATTCGAATACAAGTTCAAAAATTTGAATAGAACTGAAGTTTTGCAGGCTGTATTCGAATATACTTATTCCGTATTCGAATACACCTTCGAATTCAGTAAAATTTTCCTGAAACTTCAACACATTTTCAAATTCTTTTCTTTGAAAAACCAACACAACACCAAAATAAAATCACCATTCTTTTGAAACCACAAAACTCAAGCGTTTTTCATCAACAATAGATTTTCCAGAAAACACTTCCACCATTTTAAATCCTTTTCTTTTAAAAACCATCATTAACACCAGATTGTTCTCAACATAACAGAAACAGAATCACCAACACCAGAACATCATCACAGTTTTGTTTAAACCACCCAAAACAGAATGTCAACCACAACAAACAGACATTTTTCAACGTTTACATTTTGATCATTTCTCAAAACAACATGCAAAGTATTTTCGAGTATTCTTACACAACCAAAACAACATGCAAAGCATTTTCCAGTATTCCCACACAACCAAAACAGCAATGTTATATCAGCCAAAACAGCAACATCACAGAATCATCAAACATCAACAGGATGCATTTTTCGCATTTTATAACAACATGCACAATAGTTTCGTTTTTCAAACCAGAAACAAAAATATGATCACACATCAAACATGCATTTACAGCCCTAAAATGCAAACTAGAAAGTGGAAGGTGCCCCTTACCTATGTTACGTTTGTGCTCTCGTTCACATTTTCGCGACAAAAGTCGGCGAAGTTTCTGTTTGCGTTTGCGCTACCAAAGTGGGTTCTATTGCTCCGTAATGAGGAGAGGAACAACTTTTGTTCTTGGTACTTGGTGGTTTGGTGCTTGGATTTCCAATTAATCTCACTTTTGAGCAACTCTTTTTTTTTTTTTGAACGGGAAACAGAAATCAGAATGGGATGAAGAAGGGAAATGTTACTGTTACATGCAGTATGGAGGAGGAATGGTGTTCTGACTTTGCCCTTCCTTGTCACTCCTATATATAGGCATGTGTGGGTACCACCTCATCAAAAACAATATTAAAATATTGCTGGACCCTCCAGCACTTAACCGGTTTCGTCGAAATTAGCCGATAATCCCTTAATTAGTCGTCCGATAATTTAATTACTCGTAATTAAATTAATTTACTCTTCATCCAATAATTTTAATTCATCTTCCAAAAATAAATATTTATATATATATATATTGACACAAAACATACATATATTAAATATTTTACAAATATCCCCAAAATACACTTAATATTAAATCCATAATTTAATTTTTAAATTTAAGGGTCTTACATTAATACCCCCCTTAAATTAGTTTCGTCCTCAAAACTACATGTCCATAAACAAGTGAGGGTATCATTCCCTCATCTTACTCTCCAGTTCCCAAGCCGCGTCTCCAGTAGTCGGATTCCAAATCACTTTGACTAAACTCTAATTGTTAGGGATGAATCTTTCTTGTAGTTCTTCTTTAATCTCTATCTCTTTAGTCTCTGCAATGAGTAACTAAACTCTAATTGTTAGGGATGAGTGAAACAAGATGAAACCCTTACTGTAAAGCTTAATCCTAATTTTAAATCCATAAAGGAATTAGGGATTATTTGGGAATTAAAGGTTATGTCACTTAGACATTAGGGCAAGAATACTAAAGAGAATTCAGTTATAATTCAATAAAAGAATTCAGTATCTAGGATCAAATTAGAAACCAAGGGTGGACTCAAAGTGAAACTCATCCCTGACATTTTTCTCATTATAAAAGTTCAATTTTATTACATTTGGTATTTCAAATATTATTCTACTCAATCCACAAACTTTTTGTTCAATTTCAGTAATTAAATATAATTCGATAGTAAAACGAAATCCTTGAGTTCAACACTCGGAACTACAGTTTATATTATTACATGGAACGATTCAGTACACTTGCTGAAACGCTACCAAAATCCAATGACACAAACGCACTTATTGGATGAACTACATTCATTAAGAACGGAAAATGATTAGAATGAGCCTTGGAATGCACAAAATGACCTAAATGTTAATCCAATGAGACAAATGCACTTATTGGATGAACTATATATGTTATGAACGAAAATTGATTAGAATAAGCCTTGGGATGCACAAAATGACGTAAATGTTAATCCAATGACACAAAAACACTTTTTGGACGAACTACATTCCTTAAGAACGAAAATCGATTAGAATAAGCCTTAGGATGCACAAAATGACTTAACTGTTAATCCAATGACAAAAATGCACTATTTCGATGAACTACATTCCTTTAAAAAGAAATGTGATTAGAATAGGCATGCAGATGCACAAAATAACGTAAATGTTAATCCAATGAAAAAAAATGCACTTTTTGGATGAAATACATTCCTTAAGAACGAAAAGTGATCAGAATAAGCCTTGAGATGCACAAAATGACCTAATTGTTAAGCTAATGACACTAATGCATTTATTGGATGAACCACATTCCTTAAGGACGAAAAGGGATTAGAATAAGCCTGGGGATGCACAAAATGATGTAAATGTTAATCCAATGACACAAACGCACTTAATCGATAAACTACATTCCTTTAGAATGAAAAATGTTTAGAATATGCGTTAGTATAAGTCTTGGGATGCAGAAAATGACCTAAATGTTAATCCAATGACACAAATGCTCTTAAAGGATGAACTACATCGGTTAGGAACGAAAATGGTTTATTATAAGCCTTGGGATGCACAAATAGACCTAAATGTTAATCCAATGACATAAACACAGTTTTGGGATTAATCCAATGACACAAAAGCAATTATTGGATGAACTACTTTCTTTAAGAACGAATAAGTCTTGGATGCACAAAGTGACCTAAATGTTAATCCAATGACACAAATGCACTTATTGTATGAGCTACATTGGTTAAGAACGAAAATGGAGCAGAATAAGCCTTGGGATACACAAAATGTAGAAAATGTTAATCCACTGACACAAACGCACTTATTGGATGAACTACATTCCTTAAGAACAAAAAATGATTAGAATAAGTCTTAGGATGCACAACATCTCCTAAATGTGAATTCAATGACATAAATGCACTTATTGGATGAATTACATATGATAAGAACGAAAATGGATAAGAATAAGCCTTGGGATTGACATAATGAAGTAAATGTTTATCCAATGGCACAAATGCACTTATTGGATAAACTACTTTGCTTAAGAACGAAAAGGGATTAGAATAAGCCTTGGGATGCACAAAATGACCTAAATTTTAATTCAATTACACAAATGTACTTATTGGATGAACTACGTTGGTTATTAACGAAAATGGAATAGAATAGGCCTTGGGATGCAGAAATCACGTAATTGTTTATCCATTGACACAAACACACTTTTTGGATGAAATACATCCCTAAGTACGAAAAGTGATTAGAATAAGCCTTCGAATGTATAAAATGATGTAAATGTTAATTCAAGGATACAAATGCACTTTTTGGATCAAATTGCTTCCTTAAGAACGAAAAATGATTAGAATACGCCTTGGGATGCACAAAATGACGTAAATGTTAATCCAATGACTCAAATACACTCATTGGATGAACTACATTCGTTAAGAACGAAAAACGATTAGAATAAGCCTTGGGTTAAACAAAATGAACTACATGTTAATCCAATGCCACAAATGCACCTACGGAAAGAACTACAATCCTTAATAACGCAGAGTGATTAGATTACGCCTTGGGATGCACAAAATGACCTAAATGTTAATCCAATGACACAAATGCGCTTAATGGATGAACTACGTTGGTTACGAACGAAAGTGGATTAGAATACGCCTTCAAAGCCACAAAATGACGTCAATGTTTATCCATTGACACAAACACACTTTATTGATGTAATACATTCCCTAAGAACAAAATGTGATTAGAATAAGCCTTGGGATGCACAAAATGACGTAAATGTTAATCCAATTACACAAATGCACTTTTTGCATGAACTTTATTCCTTAAGAACGAAAAATGATTAGAATAAGCCTTTGGTGCACAAAATGACGTAAATGTTAATCCAATGACACCAATGCATTTTTTGGATGAACTACATTCTTTAAGAATTAAAAGTGATTAGAATAAGGTTTGGGATGCACAACATGACGTAAATGTTGATCCAATGACACAAATGAACTTATTGGATGAACTACATTCCATAAGAACGGAAAACGATTAGAATAAGCTTGGGATGCACAAAATGACGTAAATGTTAATCCAATGAGACAGATGCAGTTATTGGATGAACTATATTGGTTAAGAACAAAAATGGAATAGAATAAGCCTTGGGATGCACAAAATAACGTAAATGTTAATCCAATGACACAAACTCACTTTGTGGATGAAATACATTCCTTAAGAACGAAAAGTAATTAGAATATGCATGGGGATGCACATAATGACGTAAATGTTAATCGAATGACACAAATTCACATTGTGGATGCACTACATTCCTTAAGTACGAAAAGTGATTAGAACAAGCCTTAGGTTGAACAAAATGACCTAATTGTTAATCCAATGACACAAATGCACTTATTGGATGAACCATAGTCCTTAAGAATGAAAAGGGATTAGAATAAGACTTGCGCTGCACAAACTGATGTAAATGTTAATCCAATGAAAGAAATGCACTTTTTCGATGAACTACATTCCATAAGAACTAAAATTGATAAGAATATGCTTTGGGATACACAAAATGACCTAAATGTTAATCTAATGACACAAACGCACTTAGTGGATGAACCACATTCTTAAGAAGGAAAAAGGATTAGAATAAGGTTTGGGATGCCCAAAATGACGTGAGTGTTAATCCAATGACACAAACGCACTTATAGGATGCACTACATTCCTTAAGAACGAAAAATGATTAGAATAAGTCTTTGGATGCACAACATCTCCTAAATGTTAATACAATGACACAAATGCACTTATTGGATGAATTAGATATGTTAAGAATGAAAATGGATTAGAATAAGCCTTGGGATGCACTAAATGACGTAAATATTAATCCAATGACTCAAATGCCCTTATTGGATGAACTACATTCCTTAAGAACAAAAAGGGATTAGAATAAGCCTTGCGATGCACAAAATGACCTAAATGTGAATCCAATGACACAAATGCTCTTATTGGTAGAACTACGTAGCTTAAGAAATAAAATGGTTTAGAATAAGCCTTGGGATTGACAAAATGAAGTAAATGTTAATCCAATGGCACAAATGCACTTATTGGATGAACTACATTCATTAAGAACGAAAAGGGATTTGAATAAGCTTTGGGATGCACAAAATGACCAAAATGTTAATCCAATGATACAAATGTACTTATTGGATGTTTATCGATTGACACAAACGCACGTTTTGAATGAAATACATTCCCTAAGTAACAAAAATTAATTAGAATAAGCCTTCGAATGCATAAAATGATGTAAATGTTAATCCAAGGATACAAATGCACTTTTTGGATGAAATTCCTTCCTTAAAAACGAAAAATGATTACAATAAGCCTTGGGATGCACAAAATTATGTAAATGTTAACCCAATGCCACAAATACACTTATTGAAAGAACTACAATCCTTAAGAACGCATAGTGATTAGATTAAGCCTTGGGATGCACAAAATGACCTAAATGTTAATCCAATGACACAAATGCACTTATTGGATGCACTACGTTGGTTACGAATGAAAGTGGATTAGAATACGCCTTCGAATGCAAAAAAATGACGTCAATGTTTATCCATTGACACAAACACACTTTTTTTATGTAATACATTCCCTAAGAACGAAAAGTGATTAGAAAAAGCCTTGGGATGCCCAAAATGACGTGAATATGTTAATCAATTACATAAAATGCACTTTTTGGATGAACTACATTCCTTAAGAATGAAAAAATAATTAGAATAAGCCTTCGGTGCCCAAAATGGCGTAAAGGTTAATCGGATGACACAAATGCATTTTTGGGATGAACTACATTCTTTAAGAATTAAAAGTGATTAGAATAAGCATTAGGATGCACAACATGACGTAAATGTTAATCCAATGACACAAACGCACTTATTGGATGAATTACATTCCTTATGAACGGAAAACATTAGAATAAGCCTTGGGTGGCACAAAATGACCTAATTATTAATCCAATGACATAAACGCACATATTGGATGAACCACATTCTTTATGAAGGAAAAGCGATTAGAATAAGCCTTGGGATGCACAAAATGACGTAAATGTTAATCCAATGAGGCAAATGCACTTTTTGGATGAAATACATTCCTTGAGTATGAAAAGTGATTAGAATAAGCCTTGGGATACACAAAGTTACGTAAATGTTAATCCAAAGACACAAATGAACAACTTCGATGAACTAGATTACTTTAGAAAGAAATCTCATTAGAATAGGTCTGAAGATGCACAAAATATCTTATATGTTAATCCAATGACACAAATGCACTTTTTGGATGAACTTTATTTCTTAAGAACAAAAATGGATTAGAATAACCCTTGGGATGCACCAAATGTCCTAATTGTTAATCCACTGACACAAATGCACTTTTTTGATGAACCACATTCCTTAACAACTAAATCAATTAGAATAAGCTTTGAGATGCACTAAATGACGTAAATAATAATCCAGTGACACAAATGCACTATTTTGATGAACTACTTTCCATTAAAAAGAAAAGTGATTAGAATAAGCCTTGGGATGCACAACATGACCTAATTATTAATCCAATGACACAAATGCATTTATTGGATGAACCACATTCTTTAAGAAGGAAAAGGGTTTAGAATAAGCCTTGGGATGCACAAAATGAGCACTACGTTATTCCAATGACACAAATGCACCTACAGGATGAACTACATTGGTTTAGAACGAAAATCGATTAGAATAAGCCTTGGGATGCACAAAATGATGTAAATGTTAATCCAATGACACAAATGCACTATTTCAATGAACTACATTACTTTAGAAAGAAATCTGATTAGAATAGGCCTGGGGATGCACAAAATAATGTAAATGTTAATCCAATGACAAAAATGCACTTTTAGGATAAACTACATTCCTTAAGAACATAAGGGGATTAGAATAAGCCTTGGAATGCACAAAATGACGTAAATGTTAATCCAATGACACAAATGCACTTTTTGGATGAAATACATTCCTTAAGAATGAAAAGTGATTAGAATAAGCCTTGGGATACACAAAGTTACGTAAATGTTAATCCAATGACACAAATGCACTTTTTAGATGAAATTTATTTCTTAAGAACGAAAAGTGATTAGAAGAAACCTTGGCATACACCAAATGACCTAATCGTTAATCCATGGACACAAATACACTTATTAGATGAACCACACTCTTTAAGAACGAAAAGGGATTAAAAAAGCCTTGGGATGCACAAAATGACGTAAATGTTAATCTAATGACACAAACGCACTTATTGGATGAACTACATTCCTTTAGAATGAAAAATGATTAGAATAAGCCTTGGGATGAACAGAATGACATAAATGTTAATCCAAGGACACAAACTCACTTTTTGGATGAAATACATTTCTTAAGAACGAAAAGTAATTAATATATGCTTGGGGATGCACATAATGACGTAAATGTTAATCCAATGACACAAATGCACTTTGTGGATGAACTACATTCCTTATGAACGAAAAGTGATTAGAATAAGCTTTGGGATGAACTAAATGACGTAAATGTTAATCCATTGACAAAAATGCAATTTTTTGATGAACTACATTCCTTAAGAACAAAAAGTGATTAGAGTTAGCCTTGAGATGCACTAAAATGACCTAATTGTTAATCCAATGACCCAAACGCACTTATTGGATGAACTACAATCCTTAAGAATGAAAAACGATTAGAATAAGACTTAGGATGCACAAAATGACATAAACGTTAATCCAATGAGACAAAAATTCATTTATTGGAAGAACTTTATTGGTTAAGAACGAAAATGGATAAGAATAGACTTGGGATGCACAAATGATTGTAAATGTTAATCCAATGACAAAAATGCACTTGTTGGATGAACTACATTCCTAAAGAACGAAAAGTGATTAGAATAAGCTTTGGAATGCACAAAATGACCTAATTGTTAATCCAATGACACAAATGCACTTATGGATGAACCACATTCTTTTAGAAGGAAAAGGGTTTAGAATAAGCCGTGGTATGCACAAAATGACGAATATGTTAATCCAATGACACAAATGCACTTATGGATGAACCACATTCTTTTAGAAGGAAAAGGGTTTAGAATAAGCCGTGGTATGCACAAAATGACGAATATGTTAATCCAATGACACAAATATACTATTTGGATTAACTACATTGGTTAAGAACGAAAATGGATTAGAATAAGCCTTGGGATACACAAAATGACGTAAATGTTAATCCAATGACACAAAGGCACTTTTTGGATGAAATACATTCTTTAAAAACGAAAAGTGATTAGAAAAAGCCTTGGGATGCACAAAGTGACGTAAATGTTAATCCAATGACACAAATGCACTTTGTGGATGAACTACATTCCTTAAGAACGAATAGTGATTAGAATAAGCTTTGGGATGCACTAAATGACGTAAATGTTAATCCATTGACAAAAATGCAATTTTTTGATGAACTACATTCCTTAAGAACAAAAAGTGATTAGACCTAATTGTTAATCCAATGACCCAAACACACTTATTGGATGAACTGTTGGGACCAAGTTGGTTCTATACTTTGAATTTTGATGTTAACAAAAGTATTTTATGTAAATAGTGTTTTGACTTAGAAAAACAAATCAGAAGCTGTGCAAAATCAGAGGATAACACCATCAGAGGAAGCAACCAGAGGATAGAAATGTCACCAGAAAGGTTCAGGCAGATAATGCATCTAGAGGGTACCAGAGGATGCATCCTGAATGCACTAGAGGATATCAGAGGATGTCATCAAAGGCAAAATATCAAAGGACAAATAACATCATCAGAGGATATCTTTCTTGGCCCATATCAGAAGGAAGTAGAGTCCAGAAAGAGATTTGGTCCAGACCAGTAGGAAGCTTGTCAGAGGGAGACTTGGTCCATTCGAGAAGGAATCATAAGTCAGACTTGGTCCAGACTTAATTCTGACTAGAAGATAACTTGGTCGTGAATATAAGAATAAGTCCAGACTTAATCCAGACTTGGTCCAGAACAGAAGATAACTGGTCCAGAACAAATGACTTTGTCCAGACCACAAGATAGCATAGTCCAGAACATAAAACTCAGTCAAGAATAGAGGGAAAATGTTCAGATCAATGGTCCAGATTTAAGTATTATGGCCTAGTGTTGGCCGAGATTAGAAAATCAGATCATATGGCTTAGTGTTGGCCGAGATCAGATGACCAGATCATATGGCCCAGTGTTGGCCGAGATTCGAAGATCAGATCATATGGCCCAATGTTGGCCGAGATCAGAAGATTAGATCATATGGTCCAGTATTGGCCGAGATAAGAGGATCACAGAATTGGGGCAGATCAGATTACATAAGTCTAGAGTTGGTCGAGTTCAGAAGATCATACGGTCCAGATTTTAATCAAGATGAAAATCAGTGAGGACTTGATTAAAATTCGAATATGACTTGACTAAATTATCAAAGTATTAAGGGGATTTGATTCAAAAATTACTGAAGAGTTGAAGAAATTCGAATGCAATCTGAAGCTTAAAAAGATATGGTTTGTGTTGGAACCAAGTTGGTTCTAAGTACTTAGGATTTTGATGTCTACAAAAGCACTCCATGTAATCTTATTTTGTACCTTGAATTATTACATTAAATACCACCAGAAAATGAAGTTTGTAGAGGCAGAAAATGCATCCAGAATGTATCCTGGAATTACTAGAGGATACACTAGGATGTCAAAACACTACCAGAGGATATCTTTGCTGGCCCAGATCAGAAGGAAGCAAAGTCAGAATGAGACCTGGACCAGACCAGAGGGAAGCCTGCCAGAGGGAGAGTTGTTCCAGACTTGAATATGTCAAATGTCATATTTATTCCAGAAGTTATTCTAACCAGAAGATGGCATGGCAGTGAAATGATAAACAGCCTAGACTTGATCCAGACTTAATTAGAGGGTAACTAAATGAGTCTAGAACAAAGGAGTTAATCCAGATTTGACCCAGACCAGAAGAAATGATCTCCAGAATTGATCCAGAACTGATCCAAAACAGAAGGTAAAATGTCCAGACTGAAATATTATTTGTCTAGATTTAATTTCAGTTTAGACCAAGTCTAGAATTGGTCCAGATTAGAGGGAAGATTTTCAGATCAATGGTTCAGATTTAAGTATTTTGCCCACTGTTGGCTGAGATCAGAAGATCAGACCATGGCCCAGTGTTGGCCGAAATCAGAAGGTCAGGATGTGTGCTCCAGCAGTGGCCGAGATCAGATGATCACAACAGATCAGTTTGCTAGACCAGGATGGCCGAGATCAGAAGATCAGAAGGTTAGGAACCGTGGTCCAAGGATGGCCGAAATCAAAGGATCACAGCATATCACTTAGTATGGTCCAGATGTGGACTAGCGTAGAAGATCAAATGGTCGAGATTTAATCAGGAGGATTAACGGGTGAGATTTTAATTTATTTTGATCAAAGTATTGAAAAGATTTGTTACAAAAATAAAGTGAGGTATTGTGGAATTCAGGAGCTGTTGGCGGGAAGAATCTAAAGACATGATTGGCCAATTATTTTTGAAAGAAAATCTGAAGCTTAAAAAAAATATGTTTTTTTATTTAAATAATGCCCAATTGGTCAAGATATTTTTGCAACATAATCCAGCAAGATTCAGCTCGAAATTAAGCTTGGAAGAGGCCCTAATCTGCATCTATAAAAGGAGGCTCCAGGCAGAATACTTAGTATCGAAAATTACAAAAGAGTCATACACTTCCAAAGCAAACACTCAAGTTTTCAGTGAGGTCAATTGTGAGTTCTAGCTTTCAAGAAGCAAGCACTTGTGTTATTTTCTTTCCATTGTGTTAGATCTAAGTTGTTGAAGTAGAGTCTACAATCTAAGGGAGTCGGAAGGGGTAGCAGATTACTTGGCAATTAGATTCAAGGCGTTGTAATTCCTTCTACAATCTGGGGTTGTCAGATTGGCAGGAGTAGACAGGTGTTGTATTCCTCAAGAGTCTAGGATTGTTAGACTGTTTGAGAAGACTGACTTGAAGGGTCAGTAGAACTGTTGTAATTCAAGGTGAATTAGTAAAATCCAGTATAAAAATTCTGTGTTTTATTTTTTACTTTATATCCGCTGCTAACTCTGTTTTTATTCATCAAGTTTTGTTTTAAAAGTGTAAAAACAGGAAAAGTAATCAAGTTAGTCAAACACAATTCAACCCCCCTTCTCGTGTTTGCACCTTCAGTTTGCAATTAAAAGAAACAAGATTGGTCAACAGAGTTTTCAAATGCAATCTGAAGCTAAAAAGATACGATTTTTATTTAAGTGAAATAGGATTGGCCAAGTTATTTTTGCAAGAGAATCTCGACAGATACAGCTCGAATTTGATCATGGAAGAAACCCTAATTTTCATCTATAAAAGGAGGCTCAAGGCAGAAGACTTTGCTTCGAAAATCAGTAAAAGAGTCATAAACTTCCAGAAGCAAACACTTGAGTTTTCAGTGAGGTTATTTGTGAGTTTCAGATTTCCTGAAACAAGTACTCTTGTTTTTCGTTCCCTTTTGTCAGATCTATATTGTTAAAGTAGAGTCTACAATCTGAAGAGTCAGAAGAAGTAGCAGGTGACTTAACAATTAGATTCAAGGTGTTGAAATCCCTTCTGCAATCTGGGGTGTTCGATTGGTATGAGAAGACTTGACTTGTGAAGTCAAGGTGCTGTGCTCCTCAAAAGTCTAGGATTGTTAGACTGTTTGGGAAGACTGACTTGGAGGGTCAGTAGTGTTGTTGTAATTCACAGGTTTTGAATTAGTGGAAAAATCCTTCGAGGTGAAGGGACTGGATGTAGCCTAGTTAATGGTGAACCAGGATAAATCTTTGTGTTGATTATTTTACTTTATCCGCTGCTAACTCGGCTTGTTTATATATTAGATTTTAAATAATCATCAAAAACAAAAAGAATTCAAGTAGTACAAACACAATTCAACCCCCCTTCTCGTGTTTGCACCTTCAATTGGGATCAGATCTCGGTCTCATGGCTGAGCACTTAACAGTGTTTGAGGAAAGGGTCAAGGGGGTTCAACATGTCAGAATCCAAAGAAGAATTTGGAGGCAACATCAACAGGCCACCACTGTTTGATGGAGATCACTTTGAATACTGGAAAGACAAAATGAGAAGCTTCTTCATCTCCCAAGATCTTGAGCTCTAGACCTTGGTAGTCAAAGGCTATACTGCACCCACTACACCAGGAGATGAAACTGGTCAAGAACTGGATGTAGAAGATATGAATCCCAACCAAAAGTAGTTATACAAGCTGCATCACAAGTCCAGAACCATCATGATCAATGCTATCACATATAAAGAATTTGATAGGTGCACCAACAAGGAAACAGCAAAAAGCATCTATGACAGTTTCGTTCTGACCTATGAAAGAAGTCAATAGGTTCAAGAGGCAAAGGCAAACATACTGGTCAAACAGTATGAGATGTTCAAGATGGAAGAGGATGAAGACATTGACGCAATGTTCTGCAGATTCTAGACTCTGGTATCAGGTTTAAAAGTATTAAAGAAAAGCTACACCACTGTAGATCATGTAAAGAAGATCCTCAGAAGATTACCAGCCAAATGGAGACCAAAGGTTACTACAGTACAGGAAGCTAGAGATCTGAATACCATGAGACTTGAAGATCTGATCAGCTCCCTCAAGTCTCATGAATAGAGCTGAATGCAGATGAACCAAAAAAGAAGAAGATCTTAGCCATTAAGTCAAAGCAGAAGATAGCTGCAAAGGTTATATCAAAATCAGAGGATAGTGATTGTGAAGATGATGATCTTTCTTACATAACCAAGCAGATTGCAAAGATGTGGCAAAATAGAAAGAAGAAAGCTCCCAGGAAAAATGGCAAATACTCTAACAGAGGAAAAGAAGAAGCTGATAAGAAAAAGCATCATCTGCTATGGATGCAATGAACCTAGACATATCAAGTAAGAATGTCCAAACATGGAGAAAGGAAAAAATCACAAGAAAGGTTCCAGATTCAAGAAGAAGAGTCTGATGGCAGCATGGAATGCATCTGACTCAGAAGAGGAATCATCTGATGATGAAGAGGCAGAAACAGCTATGATGGCTCACATCAGGTTTGCCTCTAGACTCCATAAAGGTACTAGCTCTGGAAGAAAAGCAGAGGGTAAGAAGAATGGACAAATCATTCATTCCGCCAACTCTTGAAGCACATAAGAGGAATGAGTACTAGCTCTGATGGCACATAGCAACTCAAGTTCTGGATCCAGCACAGACTCTGGAACTGATTCAGAAGATGAAAACGAAGACGTATTCTCTGATCTTACTGAATCTGAATTAATTACTACTCTTAAAGACTTTCTAAATGCCAACAACAAGATGTCTTTAAAACTGAAAACTCTGAAGGAAGAGAAGAAAATTCTAACCAAAGAAGTACAAATTTTAAAGAATCAGAATGCTGAGTTTGCAACTGAAAACACTAATTTTAAAACTGAAGTTGCCAGACTCAATTCTAAAAATCTAACTCTCATAGGTAATATTTGCTCTACTTCCAATACTGTTTGTGAATTTGATATGCAAGAACAAGCTTTTCAAAACTTTATTGCTAATGGTATGGAAAGAAGTAAGTATGCTTCCATGATTTATGTAATCAGTAACACTGTAAGAGAGGAATAGGTTTTATTGAATCTGTTGCTGAAAGTAAATCTGCTCATTCTAATGTTATGTGTATTATTTGTGCTAAAAAGGGTCATTCTAAATTGTCTTGTCCTATGATAAAATCTAGGAAAGAGACCTGTTAAGTCTAACAAACCTGGACCCAACCAATTTTGGGTACCAAAGAACAAAATTGTTTATGTTGCAGATATTCTGAGCAACCAGAAGGAAACACCAATCATGGTGCCTGGTCAATGGATGCTAGCAATGAACAAACAGAAAAAGGTGTATGTTCCAGTTTCCACCAGACAGAAGCAAAATGAGTCTGATGAAAGAAGATCTGGTCAGTACAATTCACACCAGAATCAGAACCAGAACCAGAACCAGAACCCAAACTAGAACCAGTATCAGTATCAGAATGAGACGTTCAGCCACAAACAGCATAATCACACAAATCAGCTTCAGTATTACCAAAAGAAGCAGAATTACCAGAATCCCCATAAGTTCCAGAATCACTAGAGGAACATGGTGTATCAGCTGAAGCAGAATCAAGGGAATAGTTCAACCAGTCTTAACAAGCCAGAAACAGAACTGGCTCTGATGGCTCGTACAGAATCTGATTACAACACTAAGTCTTACTCTGACTCTGACGGTGAAGTATCAGAAGAAAAAATGTCTAATCTGCAACACAAAGCATGGTATCTGAACAGTGGATGCTCCAAGCATATGACTGGAGACAGATGAATGTTCCAGAAGCTGACTTTGAAAAAAGGAGGCAATGTTGCCTTTGGAGGAAACCAGAAAGGTCGGATCATTGGTACAGGCACAGTTGGTAACAGTTCTTCTTCCTTATCTATTGAAAATGTTTTATTAGTTAAAGGTCTGAATCACAATCTGTTAAGCATTAGTCAGCTAAGTGACTGCAAGTATGATGTTGTGTTTAATAAGAAAACCTGCAAGGCTATTAGTCAAAAAGATGGATCTATTTTGTTCACTGGTGTTAGGCAGAATAATGTCTATAAGATAGATCTGTTTAGCCTAGTTAAGCAGAAAGTTAAGTGTCTTTTATCTGTTTGGGAGGAAAATCTGATTTGGCACAAACGGTTAGGCCATGCAAACCCTAGGTTGGTTTCTAAGTTAAGTAAACATCAGCTAGTGAGAGGTCTTCCCAAACTAAGTACCAAATCTGAGATTCTGTGTGAATCATGTCAAAAAGGTAAACAGACCAAAAGCTCTTTTAAACCTAAATACTGTATTTCTACTTCACAACCTCTTGAACTGCTTCATTTAGATCTGTTTGGTCTTGTTCAAACTGGATCCCTTAGTGGTAAGAAATATGGATTTGTCATAGTTGATGATTACTCAAGGTGGACTTGGGTAAAGTTTATGAGAAACAAAGATGAATCTCATAAGGTATTTATTTTTTTCTGCACGCATGTTATGAATGAAAAAGGTTTTAAAATCATAACTATTAGAAGTGATCATGGAGGTAAGTTTGAGAACAGGTACTTTGAAGAATTTTGTGATGAGAATGGTATCTCTCACAAATTCTCATCCCCCAGAACACCTCAACAGAATGGAGTTGTTGAAAGGAAGAACATGTCACTACAAGAGATGGCCAGAACCATGCTGAATGACATGAATGTTGCTACCTACCTATGGGCAGAAAATGTACTAGAATAAGCCTAGGGATGTATAAAATGACGTAAATGTTAATCCAATGACACAAATGCACTTTTTGGATGAAATACATTCCTTAAGAACGAAAAGTGATTAAAATAAGCCTTGAGATACACATGGTGACGTAAATGTTAATCCAATGACACAAAGGAACTTTTTGGATGAACTTTATTTCTTAGGAACGAAAAGTGATTAGGATAAGCCTTGGGATGCACCAAATGACCTAATTGTTAATCCAATGACACAAATACACTTATTGGATGAACCACATTCTTTAAGAATGAAAAGGGATTAGTATAACCCTTGGGATGCACACAATGACGTAAATGTTAATCCAATGATACAATCGCACTTATTGGATGAACTACGTTCCTTTAGAAAAAAAATAATTAGAATAAACCTAGAGAGACCCATAATGAAGTAAATGTTAATCCAAGGACACAAACTCACTTTTTGGATGAAAAACATTCCTTAAGAACAAAAAGTGATTAGAATATGCTTGGGGATGCACATAATAACGTAAATGTTAATCCAATGACACTAATGCACTTTGTGGATGAACAACATTCCTTAAGAACGAAAAGTGATTAGAATAAGCCTTGGGTTGCACAAAATGACCTAATTGTTAATCCAATGACATAAATGCACTTAATGGATGAACTGCATACTGAAGGTGCAAACACGAGAAGTGGGGGTTGAATTGTGTTTAACTTAACTTGAATACTTTTCCTGTTTTTATACTTTTAAAACAAAACTTGATTTATAATTAAAAACAGAGTTAGCAGCGGATAAAAAGTAAAAATAAAACTCACAGTTTTTATACTGGTTCACCGTTAACGAGGCTACGTCCAGTCCCTTCACCTTGAAGGATTTCACTAATTCAAACCTTGAATTACAATCTTTATACTAACCCTCCAAGTCAGTTGTAACACCCCGAGTTTAAAACACAGCGCGAGTGCATTTATTATTTTTTTTTCTTCAAATAAATATTTAAAATGAGTTTTCCAAAATTAATTCGAAAGGAATTAAAATAATTACTTAATTCTGGAAATTTAATGATAAACAATAAACCATTTTTGGAGGATAATAATGTCATAACATTCCCAAAAGTCAATATCAAAGTGCGGAATAAATAGTACAACAATTGTTTTTCAAAAAAAAAACAAAATACATTTCCAGCTCAAATCCTAATACATCAAGTCTAACTGATCATGCGCTAAAGCTACAATAGCACGGATTTCCTCCGCATCCCAAACAAGTCTGCTCCGAATCTGCCGCTCGCCTCGACGTGACCTCCTACTCCTCCTCATCATATAGAGAGGGGTCGGTTTCCTCAGAAGTCAGATCAATACATAGTCTCGGCGGAGCCGGAATCTCATAAGAATCATCGGAGATCCTAGACGGACCCGGAATCTCAACTGCTCCTAGCTTTAGCTCATGAGTCTTCCCTTCTGCCTCGGACTCATGTACAACTCCTCCAATCACTGGGTTGGGAGTCACCACTCATATGGTGGCCTCCGTCTCAACCCCTCTAATGGACTCCTCAGCATCGTCGAAAATTCTGTGTGCCTCCAATACCAGACGGGAAGGCACAGGAAAGTCTATACTCGCATGAGTGCCCTCTACGAAATCCTCCACGCCGTCAGTCCTGCTCATCCGGTCCAACCACCCCGTGTAAGTCGCTCTGCTTGAGATGGGGTCGAATTCCCAAGTAGTGCGCAAATAGCGATCAAGGAAGTTCAACGACGTTTCCGTCGTTAGGGTACCCACGGGTGGCATGGGTTTGGGGGGCATCTGAGGGCAAAGCCCAAAGTCCACAATATAATAGCAAGGGTCACCGACCAAAATTAACAAATAATCACATAGCATATATTTCACAGCAACAATATATCCATGGTATAACATATGATGATGAGGAAAATAACAATGCTCATTTGAAAATTAATAATATATATGCCTTTTCAAACAGCAGCCAACTATTATGAAATATGTGGTAAGTACAAACAACACCTCAGCAAAACACAATCATTAAATCAGAAATTAAGATTCTGAACAGTACTCACACACATTCAATTTCCACTCATTCATCATATAATCAAACGTGACCCACCGGTCAATCCCTCAATGCAATATGTATATGCTTATGTATACAATTTTCCTGGACTCACCAAGGTGCAGTCGCTCAACAGGCCAGCACAATATGTTTGACTTTAACGGCTCTCAAGACCTGGGTGCAATCGCTCAACAGATCAGCACCAGTGTAGACGCTCAACAGTCCAGCACTCGTGCAGTCGCTCAACAGACCAGCACTGGTGCAGTCGCTCAACAGACCAGCACTGGTGCAGTCGCTCAACAGACCAGCACGTTTGACATATACCAAGGTACAATCGCTCAACAGATCAGTACCTAGTGCAGACGCTCAACAGTCCAGCACTCGTGCAATCACACAACAGATCAGCACGTGGTTACGCATTTCAGGGTACATACGCTCAACAGTCCAGTACCAGTGCAGTCGCTCAACAGACCAGCACCTATATACCAAAGTACAATCGCTCAACAGATCAGTACTTAGTGCAGACGCTCAACAGTCCAGCACTCGTGCAATCGCTCAACAGATCAGCACGTGGTTGCGCATTCCAGGGTACAGACGCTCAACAGTCCAGTACCAGTGCAGTCGCTCAATAGACCAGCACCTATATACTAAGGTACAATCGCTCAACAGATCAGTACCTAGTGCAGACGCTCAATAGTCCAACACTCGTGCAATCGCTCAACAGATCAGCACGTGGTTGCGCATTACTCTGTGGCCCATCGCGGGTACCACTTGACTATGCAATGCATGAATATGCAGTGTCTCACTTCTCTAGAAACAGAATGCAAAATCAGAAAATTCATGCTTTTTATCATGTTTTGAATATCTAAGCACAGTCAGAATTAACATCATCACAATCATGATTAAACAGTCAATTAATCATTAATACTTTGAAATGTTTTCCCAAACTCTTAAAATTCAATTATAATGTTCAAAACTGGGATTTTCTGGAATTTTACGAATCTGTATTCGAATACAGCTTCTCTGTATTCGAATACAGAAGCCAAAAACAGTGCAGAATCACACTCTGTATTCGAATACAGCCCTCTGGTATTCGAATACAGAGGCACTCTCAGTACACAAAACAACATCTTTCATTACATCAGTAAAGTTTCAAAAACATCATCACCACAACTTCAAAATGTCACCAAAAGTTCCATTTTAATTCCCACAACAATCCCAACATTCCCCAAACACTCAGGGTTTACAGAACACTCTTAAAAACTTGGAAATTCTGGAAACTCGAATCTGTATTCGAATACAGACCCCTTGTATTCGAATACAGAAGCCAAAAACTGCAATTTTAACATTCTTTATTCGAATACAGCATGCTTGTAGTCGAATACAGAAGACAAAACCTTGAAAAATTCAACATTTTCTCCCAGATCATTAAAGGTTTTCAATACTTCATCCTCTCCTCTTCAAAATATTTCCAGAACTCCATTTAAAATCACTTTAACCCTTCTCAAGGTTTCTCAATACTTTGAAATTCACAAGGTGGAGTTTAAAACTTGATTTTCTGGAAAACACGAATCTGTATTCGAATACAGCTTCCTTGTATTCGAATACAGAAGCTAAAAACTGATCTTCTGGAAAAACACGAATCTGTATTCGAATACAGACCCATTGTATTCGAATACAGAAGCTGAAACTAGTGAAAATCTGCGTTCTGTATTCGAATACAGCATGCCTGTAGTCGAATATAGATGCGAATACAGTGTTAAAATCCCACTTCTGTATTCGAATACGACATGGTCATAGTCGAATACAGATGCTATGTCAGAAGCAAAACTCTTTCCTCTGTATTCGAATACAGGGGCTCGTATTCGAATACAAGTTTGAAAACTTAAGTAAAACAGAAACTTGACAGGTTGTAGTCGAATATACACATGTTGTATTCGAATACACCTTCGAAAACCAGTGAAATTTTCCTGAGATTTCAACCCTTTTAAAACTGTTTTCTTTTAAAACAAACAACCAACATTAAAATAGATTCAACATTTTTTTCTAGACAATACTTTCCTCATTAAAATCCCTTTTCTTTTTAAATCATCAACATCATCAGAATCACTCAAAACAGAAACTGAATCAGGATCATCAACAACAAATCATCTAGACTTTCAAACCATCAGAACATCATACAACATTTCAGCTTTCACAACACATCAAATAACATGCAAGCATTTCAGCTTTCACAACACATCAAAATAACTTGCAAGCATTTCAGCTTTCACAACACACCAGAATAATAAGCAAGCATTTAGCTTTCACAACACATCAGAATAACATGCAAGCATTCCAGCTTTCACAACACATCAGAATAACATGCAGCACCATAGAGCAGCAAAATACAAACAGAATGCATTTTTGCATTTCAAAACCATTTTCAAAACAGTTTTATGAACATGCATTTTTAAATCATGTTTGAAATAACATTCAAGACATTTTCCACTTTCCCAAATATACAACACAACTTTTAGTGCATTCAGCCCAAACAGAAATCATCACAGAGCTTTTAAAACATCAAAAATGCATTTTTCATTTTCTTTCAAGTAACAGGCAAACCAGTTTTCAAAACAGTAAGGAAAACACTAGTAATGCCATGAAAGTTATGCACTTACAGCCCTAATGCAACTAGAAAGTGGAAGGTGCCCTTACCCTTGTAGCGTGTTCTGCTTCTACTAAAGTGTGTGCGTCAGAAATGGCGAAAACTCCAGCCTGCGTTTGCTGCTACAAAACTGAGTTATCTAGCTCTGTAATGGTATGGGGATTAACTTTACTACTGGGGGTTTTCTGGTTTAATGCTTGGATTTTCAAGTAATGGTGTTTTTGAGGAACTCCCTCTTTTTCACTTTGAATTCGTGAGCTGGGACAGAAAACAGAGGCAGAGTGGGAGGGAAAAATGGGGTACTGTTACATGCAGTATGGGCAGTGAGGAAGGAGGGATGGGGTTCCGATTTTACCATTATGCTCACTCCTATTTATAGGCTTCTGTGGGGCCACCTCACCCCAAAATAATATCAAAATAATGTTGGATCCTTCAGCACTTAATTGCTTGTAATTAGCCACTAATCCTCAATTAATTGCCCGATTAATTTAATTACTCGTAATTAAATTAATTAATTCTTAATCCAATAATTTTAATTCATCCTCCAAAATAAATATTTATATATATATATTTTTTCTCAAAACATACATATATTAAATATTTTACAATTATCCCCAAAAATACAATTAAAATTAATTCCATAATTTTAATTAAAAATTAAGGGTCTTACATCAGTCTTCTCAAACAGTCTAACAATCCTAGACTTCTTTGAGGAATGCAGCTCCTGTCTTCAGCCAATCTGACAATCCCAGATTGTAGAAGAAATCACAACACTATGAATCTAATTGCCAAGTAACCTGCTACCCCTTCTGACTCCCTCAGATTGTAGACTCTACTTCAACAACTTAGATTTAACACACAACACTATGAATCTAATTGCCAAGTAACCTGCTACCCCTTCTGACTCCCTCAGATTGTAGACTCTACTTCAACAACTTAGATCTGACACAGTGGAAAGAAAATAACAAGAGTACTTGCTTCTTGAAAGCAGGAACTCACAATTGACTTCTCTGAAAATTTGGGTGTTTGCTTTGGAAGTGTATGACTCTTTTGTGATTTTCAATTCTAAGTATTCTGCCTTGAGCCTCCTTTTATAGATGCAGATTAGGGCCTATTCCAATGCTTAAATTCGAGCTGAATCTTGCTGGATTCTCTGTAAAAATAACTTGACCAATTGGACTTCATATAAATAAAAAACATATCTTCAGATTTTCCTTTCAAAATAACTGGCCAATTAAATCAGTTAGTTCCTTCCCGCCACAACTCCTAAATTCCACAACACCTCACTTTATTTTTGTAACAAATCTTTTCAATCCTTTGATCAAAATAAATTAAATTCTCCACCGTATAATTTTCCTGATTAAATCTGGACCATTGAATCTTCATGCGCTAGTCCACATCTGGACCAACCTAATTGATATGCTGTGATCCTCTGATTTCGGCTATCCCTGGACCACACTTCCTGACCCTATGATCTTTTGATTTCGGCCATCCTGGATGCGCACCTGATATGCTATAATCCTCTGAACTCAGCCTTTGCTGGACTGCACATCCTGTCCCTCTGATTTTGGCCAACACTGGGCCATGGTCTGATCTTCTGATCTGGACCATCACTGGACCAAACAATTAATTATGAACCATTGATCTGGAAATCTTCCTTCTGATCTGAACCAATTCTGGACTTTGGTCTGGATTAAATTGAAATTAAATTTGGACAATGAATATTTCAGTATAGACATTTTACCATTGATTTTGGACCAGGTCTGGATTGATTCTGGAATTCATTTCTTCTGGTCTAGACTTAGTTTCATGCCCTGAATCATGCTATCTTATTGTCTGGGTCAGATCTGGATTGATTCTCTTGTTCTGGACTCATTAACTTATCTTTTGGTTTAGTCTGGAACAAGTCTGGGCTGTTTTAATTTCTCACTGCCAGGCCATCTTCTGTTCAGAAAAACTTATAGAATAAATCCGATATTTGATTCCTCTTGGTCTGGACAAACTCTCCCTCTGGCAGGCCTTCCTCTGGTATGGTCCAGGTCTTCTTCTGACATTGCTTCCTTCTGATCTGGGCCAGCAAAGATATCTTCTGGTGATCCTGGAGTATCTTCTAGTAATTCCAGAATGCATTTTGAATGGATTTTCTGCCTCTACAGACTTCATTTTGAATGGATTTTTCGCTCCTCCTTTCTTTTTATCTCTCCTTTTCTACTTATTTCACCTTTTTCTCTCTCTCCCCCTTTTTGTCATCAGCCAAAAAGAGGTCCTACTTTTTTTGTATTTTTTGTTTTTCTCTTTACAAATTACAGAAAGTAAAACAGAAAATAAAAGACAAAAAATAAAATTACAAGAAATTTAAAAACTCCTAAGATGACTACTTGAGCTAGTCAGATATCGAGGTAATGCTGAGATGCTTCTTAATGAACTCGAACCTATCTTCTGGTAATGCTTTGGTGAAGATATCAGCCCATTGATGATCAGTGTCCACAAACTGGATGCTTAAAGTTCCTTTTTGAACATGGTCCCTAATGAAATGGTGTTTTATTTCAATGTGTTTGGCTCTAGAGTGCAAGATAGGGTTCTTGGTTAGGTTTATGGCTGAAGTGTTATCACAGAACAAAGGGATATTGTTTTCAAAGATGTTGTAATCTTCAAGTTGGTGTTTCATCCAGAGTAACTGTGAACTGCATCCTGCTGCTGATATATACTCAGCTTCAGCTGTTGACATGGCAATGGTGCTTTGTCTTTTGCTTGACCAAGAGATCAAATTATCACCTAAGAACGTGCAGTTGCCACTTGTACTTTTTCTTTCCAGCTTGTCTCCAGCATAGTCGGAATCACAAAAACCTATATGTTTTCTGTATGTTTTCTGGTCTACCTTTTGGCTGGTTTCATCTTTCTCAAGTGAGCACGTTGGGTGCATGGGGGTGGCCGTAGGCTTACAGTCACTCATCTTAAACTTTTTAAGAAGTTCTTTGGTGTATTTAAACTGGTGAATGAGTATACCTGATTTTCCTTGATGAATCTGAATTCCCAGGAAGAACTTAAGTTCTCCCATCATGCTTATTTGAAACTCCTTCTGCATTAGGTCAGAAAACTCTTTGCACAAGGTGCCATTAGTTGATCCAAATATGATATCATCAACATAAACTTGGATAGTCAGAATATCATTTTTAATGGATTTCCTAAATCATGTATTATCAATCTGGCCTCTATTAAATTCATTCTTAAGCAGAAAGTTACTATGTCTGTCATACCATGCCCTTGGTGCTTGTTTCAAACCATATAAGGATTTTTTAAGTTTGAAAACATAGTCTGGAAAATCTGAATTTTCAAAACCAGGGGGTTGTTTTACATAGACTTCCTCACTTATGTAGCCATTTAAGAATGCACTTTTAACATCCATTTGATACAGCATTATATCATGATTAGCAACGAATGATAAAAGAATTCTAATTGCTTCTAACCTGGCCACTGGAGCAAAAGTCTCAGTGTAATCTATACCTTCCTGTTGACTGTATCCTTGAGCTACAAGTCGGGCTTTGTTCCTTACCACTTCACCTTTTTCATTGAGTTTATTCCTGAAAACCCACTTGGTTCCAATAATGTTTTTGTTTGGTCTGATTACCAGATCCCAAACATCATTCCTTTGGAATTCATTCAGCTCTTCTTGCATTGCAAGTATCCAAACTTCTTCTGCCAAAGCCTCATCAACATTGCTTGGTTCAATTGTTGAGAGTAAACCAAACAGACTGGTTTCTCTACTTGATGATCTAGTCTTTAAAGGTTCTGCTGCACTGCCAATAATGAGAGATTCTGGATGTGAAGACTTGTACTTCCATCCATTCTTTCCCTCTGACTTGTTTTCAGAGTCAGCATGTTCTTCTTCATCTTAATCTTTCTCAGATTCTGCTTTTGGTTCAGAATGCACAAAATGACATAAATTTTAATCCAATGACACAAATGCACCTATTGGATGAACTACATTGGTTAAGAACGAAAATGGATTAGAATATGCCTTGGGATGCACCAAATGACCTAATTGTTAATCCAATGACACAAATACACTTATTGGATGAACCACATTCTTTAAGAACGAAAAGGGATTAGTACAACCCTTGGGATGCACAAAATGACGTAAATATTAATCCAATGACACAATCGCACTTATTGGATGAACTACATTCCTTTAGAAAGAAATGTGAATAGAATAGGCCTGGGGATGCACAAAAAATGTTAATCCAATGACAAAAATGCACTTTTTGGATGAACTACATTCCTTAAGAAAGAAAAGTGATTAGAATTACCCTTGGGATGCACAAAATGACATAATTGTTAATCCAATGACACAAATTCACTTATTGGATGAACCCCATTCTTTAAGAAGGAAAACGGTATAGAATAAGCTTTGTGATGCACAAAATGACCTAAATGTTAATCCCATGACACAAATGCACCTATTGGATGAACTTCATTGGTTAAGAACGAAAATGGATTAGAATAAGCCTTGGGATGCACAAAATGACGTAAATGTTAATCCAATGACACAAATGCACTTTTTGGATTAAATACATTCCTTAAGAACGAAAAGGAATTAGAATAACCCTTGGGATGCACAAAATGACGTAACTGTTATTCCAATGACACAATCGCACATATTGGATGCAATACATTCCTTTAGATTGAAAAATGTTTAGAATAAGCTTTGGGATGCACAGAGTGACCTAAATGTTAATCCCATGACACAAATGCACCTATTGGATGAACTTCATTGGTTAAGAACGAAAATGGATTAGAATAAGCCTTGGGATGCACAAAATGACGTAAATGTTAATCCAATGACACAAATGCACTTTTTGGATTAAATACATTCTTTAAGAACGAAAAGGACTTAGAATAACCCTTGGGATGCACAAAATGACGTAACTGTTATTCCAATGACACAATCGCACATATTGGATGCTATACATTCCTTTAGATTGAAAAATGTTTAGAATAAGCTTTGGGATGCACAGAGTGACCTCAATGTTAATCTAATGACACCAACACTTTATTGGATGAACTACATTCCTTAAGAACGAAAAACTATTCGAATAAGCCTTGAGAATCACAAAATGACCTAATTGTCAATCCAATGACAAAAATGGAATTATTAGATGAACCACATTCTTTAAAAAGTAAAAGTGTTAAGAATAAGCCTTGTGTTGCACATAATGACGTAAATGTTAATCCAATGACACAAATGCACTTTGTGGATGAACTACATTCCTTAAGAACGAAAAGGGATTAGAATAAGCCTTGGGATGCAAACAATGACATAAATGTAAATCCAGTGACTTAAATGCACTTTTTCGATGAACTACTTTCCTTAAGAATGAAAATGGATTAGAATAAGCCTTGGGATGCACCAAATGACCTAATTGTTAATCCAATGACACAAATACACTTATTGGATGAACCACATTCTTTAAGAACGAAAAGGGATTAGTACAACCCTTGGGATGCACAAAATGACGTCAATATTAATCCAATGACACAATTGCACTTATTGGATGAACTATATTCCTTTAGAAAGAAATGTGAATAGAATAGGCCTGGGGATGCACAAAAAATCTTAATCCAATGACAAAAATGCACTTTTTGGATGAACTACATTCCTTAAGAAAGAAAAGTGATTAGAATTACCCTTGGGATGCACAAAATGACCTAATTGTTAATCCAATGACACAAATTTACTTATTGGATGAACCCCATTCTTTAAGAAGGAAAATGGTATAGAATAAGCTTTGTGATGAACAAAATGACCTTAATGTTAATCCCATGACACAAATGCACCTATTGGATGAACTACATTGGTTAAGAACGAAAATGGATTAGAATAAGCCTTGGGATGCACAAAATGACGTAAATGTTAATCCAATGACACAAATGCACTTTTTGGATTTAATACATTCCTTAAGAACGAAAAGGAATTAAAATAACCCTTGGGATGCACAAAATGACGTAACTGTTATTCCAATGACACAATCGCACATATTGGATGCAATACATTCCTTTAGATTGAAAAATGTTTAGAATAAGCTTTGGGATTCACAGAGTGACCTAAATGTTAATCTAATGACACCAACGCTTTATTGGACGAACCACATTCCTTAAGAACGAAAAACTATTCGAATAAGCCTTGAGATTCACAAAATGACCTAATTGTCAATCCAATGACAAAAATGCAATTATTAGATGAACCACATTCTTTAAAAAGTAAAAGTGTTAGGAATAAGCCTTGGGATGCACATAATGACGTAAATGTTAATCCAATGACACAAATGCACTTTGTGGATGAACTACATTCCTTAAGAACGAAAAGGGATTAGAATAAGCCTTCGGATGCAAAGAATGACATAAATGTTAATCCAGTGACTTAAATGCACTTTTTCGATGAACTACTTTCCTTAAGAATCAAAATTGATTAGAATAAGCTTTGGGATGCACAAAATGACCTAAATGTTAATCTAATGACACAAATGCACTTATTGGATAGACTACATTCCTAAAGAACGAAAAACGATTAGAATAAGCCTTGGGATGCACAAAATTACCTAGACGTTAATCCAATGAGACAAATGCACTTATTGGATGAAGTATATTGGTTAAGAACGAAAATTGATTAGAATAAACCTTGGGATGCACAAAATGACGTAAATGTTAATCCAATGACACAAATGCCCTATTTCGATAAACTACATTCCCTTATAAATAAATGTGATTAGAATAGGCCTAGGGATGCACAAAAAATGTTAACCCAATGACAAAAATGCACATTTTGGATGAACTACGTTCCTTAAGAAATAAAAGTGATTAGAATAAGCGTTACGATGCACAAAATGACCTCATTGTTAATCCAATGACACAAATGTACTTATTGGATGAACCACATTCGTTAAGAACGAAAAGAGATTAGAATAAGCAGTGGGATGCACAAAATTACCTAATTGTTAATCCAATGACACAAATGCACTTATTGGATGAACCTTATTTTTTAAGAAGGAAAACGATTTAGAAAAAGCCTTGGGATGCACAAAATGACGTAAATGTTAATCCAATTACACAAATGCACCATTTTGGATAGACTACATTGGTTAAGAACGAATATGGACTAGAATAAGCATTCGGATGCACAAAATGACGTAAATGTTAATCCAATAACATAAATGCACTATTTCAATGAACTACATTCCTTTAGAAACAAATGTGATTAGAATAGGCCTGGGGATGCACAAAAAATGTTAATCCAATGACAAAAATGCACTTTTTGGATGAACTACATTCCTTAAGAAAGAAAAGTTATTGTAATAACCCTTGGGGTGCACAAAATGACCTAATTGTTAATCCAATGACACAAATCCAATGACCTAATTGTTTATGAAATACATTCCTTAAGAACGAAAAGTGATTAGAATAAGCCTTGGGATACACATGTTGAAGTAAATGCATTTTTTGGATGAACTTTATTTCTTAAGAACAGAAAGGGATTAGAATAACCCTTGGGATGCACAACATAACGTAAATGTTAATTCAATGACACAATCGCACTTATTGGATGAATGACATTCCTTTGGAATAAAAAATAATTAGAATAAGGTTTGGGATGGACAAAATGACCTAAATGTTAATCTAATGACACAAACGCTTTATTGGATGATCTACATTCCTTAAGAACGAAAAACGAATAGAATAAGGCTTGAGATGCACAAAATGACCTAATTGTAAATCGAATGACACAAATCAACTTATTAGATGAACCACATTCTTTAAAAAGTAAAAGTGTTAAGAATAAGCCTTGGGATGCACAAAATGACGTAAATGTTAATCCCATGAAACCAACGCACTTATTGGATGAACTACATTCCTTTAGAAAGAAAAATGATAAGAATCCAAGCACACAAACTCACTTTTTGGACGAAATACATTTCTTAAGAACTAAGTAATTAAAATATGCCTGGGGATGGACATAATGACGTAAATGTTAATCCAATGACACAAATGCACTTTGTGGATGAACTACATTCCTTAAGAACGGAAAAGGATTAGAATAAGCCTTGGGATGCACAAAATGACGTAAGTGTTAATCCAGTGACACATGCACTTTTTCGATAAACTACATTCTTTAAGAACGAAAATTGATTAGAATAAAGTTTGGGATGCACAAAATGACCTAAATGTTCATCTAATGACACAAAAGCACTTATTGGATCAACTACATTCCTTTAGAATGAAAAATGATAAGAATAAGCGTTGGGATGCACAGAATGACCTGAATGTTAATCTAATGACACAACAGCTTTATGGGATGATCTACATTCCTTAAGAACGAAAAACGTTTAGAATAAGCCTTGTGTTGCACAAATTGACCTAAATGTTAATCCAATGAGACAAATGCACTTATTGGATGAACTATATTGGTTAAGAACGAAAATTAATTACAATAAGCCTTGGGATGCACAAAATGACGTAAATGTTAATCCAATGACACAAATGCACTATTTCGATGAACTACATTCCTTTAGAAAGAAATGTGATTAGAATAGGCCTAGGGATGCACGAAAAATGATTATAATAAGCCTTGGGATGCACAAAATTAACTAAATGTTTATCCAAAGACACAAGTGTACTTATTGGATGAACTACATTGTTTAAGAACGAAATCAGATTAGAATAAGCCTTGGGATGCACAAAATGACCTAATTGTTAATCCAATGACACAAATAAACTTATTCGATGAACCACATTCTTTAAGAAGTTAAATGGTTTAGAATAAGCCTAGGGATGCACAGAACGACCTAAATGTTAATCCGATGACACAAATGCACCTATTAGATGAACTACATTGGTTAAGTATGAAAATGGATTAGAATAAGCTTAGGGATGCATAAAATGACGTAAATGTTAATCCAATTACACAAATGCACTTTTTGGATTAAATGCCTTTCGTTAGAATCAAAAATGATTACAACAAACCAAGGGATACCCAGAATGACGTAAATGTTAATCCAAGGACACAAACTCACTTTTTGGATGAAATACATTCCTCAAGAACAATAAGTAATTAGAATACGCCTTGAGATGCACAAAATGACCTAAATGTTAATACAATGACACAAATGCACCTATTGGATGAACTACATTGGTTAAGAACGAATATGGACTAGAATAAGCATTCGGATGCACAAAATGACGTAAATGTTAATCTAATAACACAAATGCACTATTTCAATGAACTACATTCCTTTAGAAACAAATGTGATTAGAATAGGCCTGGGGATGCACAAAAAATGTTAATCCAATAACAAAAATGCACTTTTTGGATGAACTATATTCCTTAAGAAAGAAAAGTTATTGTAATAACGCTTGGGGTGCACAAAATGACCTAATTGTTAATCCAATGACACAAATTCACCTATTGGATGAACCTCATTCTTTAAGAAAGAAAATGGTATAGAATAAGCTTTGGGAAGCACAAAATGACCTAAATGTTAATCCAATGACCCAAATGCACCTATTGGAGGAACTACATTGGTTAAGAATGAAAATGGATTAGAATAAGCCTTGGGATGCACAAAATGACGTAAATGTTACTCCTATGACACCAAAGCACTTATTGGATGAACTACATTCCTTTAGATTGAAAAATGTTAAGAATAACCCTTGGGATGCATAGAATGAAGTAAATGATAATCCAAGCACACAAACCCACTTTTTGGATGAAATACATTCCTTAAGAACGAAAAGTAATTAGAATATGCCAGGGGATGCACATAATGACGCAAATGTTAATCCAGTGACACAAATGCACTTTTTCGATGAACTATTCCTGAAGAACGAAAAATGGTTAGAATAAGCTTTGGGATGCACAAAATGACCTAAATGTTAATCTAATGAAATAAACGCACTTATAGGATAAACTACATTTCTTAAGAACGAAAAACGATTAGAATAAGCCTTGGGATACACAAAATGACCTAAATTTTAATCCTATGAGACAAATACACTTATTGGATGATATGTATTGGTTAAGAACAAAAATTGATTAGAACAAGCCTTGGGATGCACAAAATGACGAAAATGTTAATCCAATGACACAAAAGCACTTTTTGGACACTACATTCCTTAAGAACGAAAATCAATTAGAATAAGCCTTGGGATGCATAAAATGACCTAATTGTTAATCCAAAGACCCAAATGCCCTTATTGGATGAACCACAATCTTTGAAAAGGAAAATGGTTTAGAATAAGCCTTGGGCTGCACAAAATGACCTAAATGTTAATCCAATGAGACAATTGCACCTATTGGATGAACTACATTGGTTAAGAACGAAAATGGGATAGAATAAGCCTTGGGATGCACAAAATGACGTAAATGTTAATCCAATGACACAAATGCACTTTTTGGATGAAATAGATTCCTTAAGAACGAAAAGTGCTTAGCATAAGCCTTCGGATACACATGGTGACGTAAATGTTAATCCAATGACACAAATACACTTAATTGATGAACCACATTCTTTAAGCAGGAAAAGGGTTTAGAATACACCTTAGGATGCACAAAATGTACCTATTGGACGAACTACATTGGTTAAGAACGAAAATAAATTAGAATAAACCTTAAGATGCACAGAATAACGTAAATGTTAATCCAATGACACAAAAGCACTTTTGGGATGAACTACATTCCTTAAGAACATAAATTGATGCCTTAAGAATAACGTAAATGTTAATCAAATGACAAACACACTTATTGGATAAACTACATTCCATTAGAATATGTCTTGGGATGCACAGAATAACGTAAATGTTAATCCAAGGGCACAAAGTTTCTTTTGGGATGAAATAAATTTCTTAAGAACGAAAAGTAATAAGAATATGCCTTGGGATGCACATAATGACGTAAATGTTATTCCAATGACACAAATGCACTTTGTGGACGAACTACATTCCTTAAGAACGAAAAGTTATTAGAATAATCCTTGAGATGAACAAAATGACCTAAATGTTAATCCAATGAGACAATTGCACTTATTTGATGAACTGTATTGGTTAAGAACGAACATGGTTTAGAACAAGCCTTGGGATGCACAAAATGACTAAAATGTTAATCCAATGACACAAAAGCACTTTTTGGATGAACTACATTCCTTAAGAACATAAATTGATTAGAAAAAGCCTTGTGATGCACAAAATGACGTAAATGTTAATCCAATGATAAACGCAGTTATTGGATAAACTACATTCCATTAGAATATTCCTTGGGATGCACAAAATAACCTAAATGTTAATCCTAGGGCACAAAGTTTCTTTTGGGATGAAATAAATTTCATAAGAACGAAAAGTAATAAGAATATGCCTTGGGATGCAGATAATGACGTAAATGTTAATCCAATGACACAAATGCACTTTGTGGACGAACTACATTCCTTAAAAACGAAAAGCGATTAGAATAAGCCTTGAGATGAACAAAATGACCAAAATGTTAATCCAATGAGACAATTGCAATTATTTGATGAACTGTATTGGTTAAGAACGAAAATAAATTAGAATAAACCTTAAGATGCACAGAATAACGTAAATGTTAATCCAATGACACAAAAGCACTTTTGGGATGAACTACATTCCTTAAGAACATAAATTGATTAGAAAAAGCCTTGTGATGCACAAAATGACGTAAATGTTAATCAAATGACAAACCCACTTATTGGATAAACTACATTCCATTAGAATATGTCTTGGGATGCACAGAATAACGTAAATGTTAATCCAAGGGCACAATGTTTCTTTTGGGATGAAATAAATTTCTTAAGAACGAAAAGTAATAAGAATATGCCTTGGGATGCACATAATGACGTAAATGTTAATCCAATGACACAAATGCACTTTGTGGACGAACTACATTCCTTAAGAACGAAAAGTTATTAGAATAATCCTTGAGATGAACAAAATGACCTAAATGTTAATCCAATGAGACAATTGCACTTATTTGATGAACTGTATTGGTTAAGAACGAACATGGTTTAGAACAAGCCTTGGGATACACAAAATGACTAAAATGTTAATCCAATGACACAAAAGCACTTTTTGGATGAACTACATTCCTTAAGAACATAAATTGATTAGAAAAAGCCTTGTGATGCACAAAATGACGTAAATGTTAATCCAATGATAAACGCAGTTATTGGATAAACTATATTCCATTAGAATATTCCTTGGGATGCACAAAATAACCTAAATGTTAATCCTAGGGCACAAAGTTTCTTTTGGGATGAAATAAATTTCATAAGAACGAAAAGTAATAAGAATATGCCTTGGGATGCAGATAATGACGTAAATGTTAATCCAATGACACAAATGCACTTTGTGGACGAACTACATTCCTTAAGAACGAAAAGCGATTAGAATAAGCCTTGAGATGAACAAAATGACCTAAATGTTAATCCAATGAGACAATTGCACTTATTTGATGAACTGTATTGGTTAAGAACGAACATGGTTTAGAACAAGCCTTGGGATGCACAAAATGACTAAAATGTTAATCCAATGACACAAAAGCACTTTTTGGATGAACTACATTCCTTAAGAACATAAATTGATTAGAAAAAGCCTTGTGATGCACAAATGCACTTTTTCGATGAAATATTCCTTAAGAATGAAATATGATTAGAATAAGCTTTGGGGTGCAAAAATGACCTAAATTTTAATCTAATGACATAAACGCACTTATAGGATAAACTACATTCTTTAAGAACGAAAAACGATTAGCATAAGCCTTGGGATACACAAAATGACCTAAATGTTAATCCTATGAGAAAAATACACTTATTGGATGATCTATATTGGTTAAGAACAAAAATTGATTAGAATAAGCCTTGGGATCCACAAAATGACGTAAATGTTAATCCAATTACACAAAAGCACTTTTTGGATGAACTACATTCCTTAAGAACATAAATTGATTAAAATAAAACTTGTGATGCACGTAATGACGTAAATGTTAATCCAATGACACAAATACACTTTGTGGATGAACTACATTCCTTAAGAATGAAAAGTGATTAGAATAAGCCTTGAGATAAACAAACTGACCTAAATGTTACTCCAATGAGACAATTGCACTTATTTGATGAACTGTATAGGTTAAGAACGAAAATAGTTTACAATAAGCCTTGGGATTCACAAAATGACGAAAATGTTAATCCAATGATCCAAAAGCACTTTTTAAATGAATTACATTCCTTAAGAACGAAAATCGATTAGAATAAGCCTAGGTAAGCACAAAATGACGTAAATGTTAATCCAATGACACAAATGCAATATTTCAATGAACTACATTCCTTTAGAAAGAAATGTGATAAGAATAGGCCGGGGGATGCACAAAATTACATAAATATTAATCTAATGACAAAAAGGCACATTTTGTACAAACTATATTCCATAAGAACGAAATGTGATAAGAATAAGCCTTGCGATGCACAAAATAACCTAATTGTTAATCCAATGACACAAATGCACTTATTGGATGAACCATATTCTTTAAGAACAAAAAGTAATTAGAATAATCCTGGGGACGCACGTAATGATGTAAATATTTATCCAATTACAGAAATGCACTTTGTGGATGAACTACATTCCTTAAGAACAAAAAGTGATTAGAATAAGCCTTGGGTTGCACAAATGGACGTAATTGTTAATCCAATGACACAAATGCACTTATTGGATGAACCACATTTCTTAAGAACGAAAATGGATTAGAAAAAGCCTTGGGATGCATAAAATAACTTAAATGTTTATCCAATGACACAAATGCACTTATTGGATGAACTACATTCTTTATGAACGCAAAACGATTAGAATAAGCCTTCGGATGCACCAAATGACCTAAATAATTATCCATTGAGACAAATGCAGTTATTGGATGAACTATATAGGTTAAGAACGAAAATCGATTAGAATAAGCCTCGGGATGCACAAAATGACGTAAATGTTAATCCAATCACAAAAATGCAATATTTCGATGAACTACATACCTAAAGAAAAGAATGTAATTAGAATAGGCCTGGGGATGCAAAAAATAACATAAATGTTAATCCAATTACACAAACTCACTTTTTGGATGAAATACATTCATTATGAACAAAAAGTAATTAGAATATGCTTCGGAATGCACATAATGACGTAAATGTTAATCCACTGCCGAAAAGTGATTAGAATAAGCCTTGGGTTGCACAAATTGACCTAATTGTTAATCCATGACACAAATGCACTTATTGGATAAACAAAATTTCTTAAGAACGAAAAGGGATTTGAATAAACCTTGCGATGCACAAAATAACGTAAATGTTAATCCAATGTCAAAAATGCACTTTTTTCATGAACTACATTCCTTAAGAACGAAAAGTGATTAGAATAAGCCTTGGGATGCAAAAAATGACCTAAATGTTACTCCAATGACAAAAATGCACCTATTGGATGAACTACATTGGTTAAGAATGAAAATGGATTAGAATAAGCCTTGGGATGCACAAAATGAAGTAAATGTTAATCCAATGACACAAAAGCACTTTTTGGATGAACTACATTCGTTAAGAATGAATATGATTAGAATTAGCCTTGGGATAAACATGGTGATGTAAATGTTAATCCAATGGCCCAAATGCACTTTTTGGATGAACTGTATTTCTTAAGAACGAAAAGTGATTAGAATAAGCATTGGGATGAACCAAATGACCTAATTATTAATATAATGTCACAAACTCACTTTTTGGATGAAATGCATTCCTTAAGAACGAAAAGTAATTAAAATATGCATGGGGATGCACATAATGACGTAAATGTTAATCCAATGACACAAATGCATTTTGTGGATGAACTACAATCCGTAAGAATGAAAAGTTATTATAATTGGCCTTTGGTTGAACAAAATGACCTAATTGTTAATCTAATGACGCAAATGTACTTATTGGATGAACCACATTCCTTAAGAGCGAAAAGATATCAGAATATGCCCTGGGATGCATAAAATGACGTAAATATTAATCCAATGATACAAATGCACTTTTTTGATGATTTGCATTCGTTAATTACATAAGTTGATTAGAATAAGCTTTGTGATACACAAACGCACTTATTGGATGAACTTCATTCCTTTAGAACGAAAAACAATTAGAATACGCCTTGGGATGGACAAAATGACCAAAATGTTAATCCAATGAGACAAATGCACTTATTGAATGAACTATATTGGTTAAGAACGAAAATGGATTAGAATAAGCCAAGGGATGCCCAAAATGACGTAAATGTTAATGCAATGACACAAAGGCACTTTTTGGATGAAATACATTCCTTAAGAACGAATAGTTATTAGAATAAGCCTTGGGATATACAAAGTGACGTCCATGTTAATCCAATGACACAAATGCACTTCTTAGACGAACATTATTTCCTAAGAACAAAAAGTGATTTGAATAAGCCTTGGGATGCACTTAATGATCTAATTGTTAATCCAATTACACAAATACACTTATTGGATTAACCACATTCTTGAAGAAAAATAAGGGATTAGACTAATCCTTGGGATGCACAAAATGACGTAATTGTTAATCCAATGACACAAATGCACTTATTGGATGAACTACATTCCTTTTGAATGAAAAATGATTAGAATAAGCCTTGAGATGCCCAGAATGACGTAAATGTCAATCCAAGGACTCAAACTAACTTTTTGGATGAAATGCATTCCTTAACTACGAAAATTGATTAGAATAATCCTGGGGATGCACATAATGACGTAAATGTTAATCCAATGACACAAATGCACTTTTTGGATAAACTACATGCCTTAAGAACAAAAAGTGATTAGAATAAGCCTCGGATTGCACAAATGGACCTAATTGTTAATCCAATGACAAAAATGCACTTATTGGATGAACCACATTATTTAAGAAGGAAAAGGGTTTAGAACAAGCCTTGGGATGATCAAAATGACCTAAATGTTAATCCAATGACATAAACGCACCTATTGGATGAACTACATTGGTTAAGAACAAAAATGGATTAGAATAAGCCTTGGGATACACATGGTGATGTAAATGTTAATCCAATTACCGAAAGGCACTTTTTTGATTAACTTTATTTCTTAAAAACGAAAAGTGATTAGAATAAGCCTTGCGATGCACAAAAAGAAGTAAATGATAATCCAATGACACAAACGCACTTATTGGATAAACTACAATCCTTTATAATGAAAAATGTTCAGAATAAGCCTTGGAATGCACAGAATGACATAAATGTTATCCAAGGACACAAACCTACTTTTTGGATGAACTACAATCCTTAAGAACAAAAAGTGTTTAGAATAAGCCTTGGGTTGCACAAACAGACCTAATTGTTAATCTAATGACACAAATGCACTTATTGGATGAACCACATTTCTTGGGATGCATTTACATATATGTTAGTCCAATGAAACAAGTCTTTACAAATGCATTTACTATATTGGTTAAGAACGATAAGGGATTAGAATAAGTCTTGGGATGCATCAAATAACGTATATGTTAGTCCAATGAAACAAATGCACTTTTTCAACGAACTACATTCCTTAAGAACGAAAATTGATTAGAATAATCTTTGCGATGCACAAAATGACCTAAATGTCAATCTAATGACACAAACGCACTTATTGGATGAACTACATTCCTTAAGAACGAAAAACAATTAGAATAAGCCTTGGGATGCACAAAATGACGTAAATGTTAATCCAATGAAACAACAGCACTTTTTGGATGAACTACATTCCTTATGAACGAAAATCGATTAGAATAAGCCTTGGGATGCACTAAATGACGTAAATGTTAATCCAATCACACAAACGCATTATTTCGATGAAATACAGTCCTTTAGAAAGCAATGTGATTAGAATAGGCTTGGGGATACACAAAATAACGTAAATGTTAATCCAATGACAAAATTGCACGTTTTGGATAAACTACATTCCTTAATAACGAAAAGTGATTAGAATAAGCCTTGGGATGCACAAAATGACCTAATTGTTAATCCAATGATACAAACTCACTTTTTGGATGAAATACATTCTTTAAGATTGAAAAGTAATTAGAATATCCTTGGGGATGCACATAATGACGTAAATGTTAATCTAATGACACAAACGCACTTATTGGATGAACTACATTCGTTAAGAACGAAAAACGATTAGAATAAGACTTGGGATGCACAAAATGACCTAAATGTTAATCCAATGAGACAAATGCACTTATTGGTTAAACTATATTGGTTAAGAACGAAAAAGGATTAGAATAAGTTGTGGGATGCCCAAAATGACGTAAATGTTAATCCGATGACACAAAAGCACTTTTTGGATGAACTACATTCCTTAAGAACGAAAATCGATTAGAATAAGCATTGGGATGCACAAAATTACGTAAATTTTAATCCAATGACACAAACGCACTTATTAGATAAACTACATTCCTTTAGATTGAAAAAAGTTTAGAATATGCCTTGGGATGCACAAAATGACGTAAATGTTAATCCAAGGACACAAACTCACTTTTTGCATGAAATACATTACTAGAGAATGAAAAGTAATTGAACATACCTCGGGATGCACATAATGACATAAATATTAAACCAATGACACAAATGCACTTTGTCCATGAACTACATTCCTTATGAACAAAAAGTGATTAGAATAAGCCTTGGGTTGTAAATATGGACCTAATTGTTGGATGAACCACATTCCTTTAAAAGGAAAAGGGAATAGAATAAGCCTTGGGATGCACAAAATAACGTAAATGTTAATCCAATGACACAAACTCACTTTTTTGATGAACTACATTCTTTATTAACGAAAAACAATTAGAATAAGCCTTGGGATGCACAAAATGACGTAAATGTTAATCCAATGAAAAAATTGCATTTTTTGATGAACTACATTCCTTAAGAACGAAAAGTGATTAGAATAAGCCTTAGAATGCACAAAATGACCCAAATGTTAATCTAATGACACAAACGCACTTATTGGATGAACCACATTCTGCAAGAAGGAAAAGGGTTTAGAATAAGCCTTGGGATGCACAAAATGACCTAAATGATAATCCATTGAGACAAAAGAACTTTTTGGATAAACTACATTCCTTAAGAACGTAAATCTATTAGAATAAGCCTTGGGATGCAAAAAATCAAGTAAATGTTAAGTTAATGAAACAAATGCACTATTTTGATGAACTACATTCCTTTAGAAAGAACTTTGATAAGAATAGGCCTGGGGATGCACAAAATAACGTAAATGTTAATCCAACGACAAAAATGCACTTTTTGGATGAACTACATTCATGAAGAACGAAAAATGATTAGAATTAGCCTTGGGATGGACAAAATGAGCTAATTGTTATTCCAATGACACAAATACACTTATTGGATGAACCACATTCTTTAAGAAGGAAAAGGGTTTAGAATAAGCCTGAGGATGCACAAAATTACCTAAATGTTAATCCAATAACACAAATGAACCTATTGGGTGAACTACATTGGTTAAGAACAAAAATCAATTAGAATAGGCCTTGGGATGCACAAAACGACATCAATGTTAATCCAATGACAAAAATGCGCTTTTTGGATGAACTACATTCCTTAAGAACGAAAAGTTATTAGAATAAGCTTTGGGATGAAAAAAATTACCTAATTGTTAATACAATGACACAAATACCCTTAATGGATGAACCACATTCTTTAAGAAGGAAAAGGATTTAGAATAAGCCTTGGGATGTACAAAATATATATATTTCATTATTAATTTTGGTGTGATAATTATTTGCCTTGTTCGACTTATTGTAGTTGGTAAAATTATTAGTAAGAATTATTTAATTAATGGAGAAGTCTTATATAATTATATATATATAAATATGTTTTTTTAGTACAAGAAGAATTTGAGCTAAGGGTTTGTGGCTAGGTGTGACCCAACCCATAATAGAAATTTGGGTTTGGCGTTGGTGGCTTTGTTTTTGTATGATCAAGGTTAAGAAAAAATAATAATAAATAAATAAAATAATATTTTCTCCCTTCTGTTCTTTATTTGGGTCCAACACTATCTACCCAATAATCTCCACTTTAAATTTTCCCTAAAGTGCACAATATTTCGATACTAGGTAATAATAAGCAGAAAAAAAATACTGAAACCCTAGCCGTCATCTCCTTCACACCTCATTTCCTTTGTGCAGCAAACTTTTCATGATAAGAAAATCGGCCAAGGTAAGGGCTTCCCCGCACAAATTATAGTTAGACCGTTAGTTGGATACATGAAATTAATAATTGTAATTGCTTGCTTTTGAAAGAAATAAATGGAGACTAATAATATAAAATAATGAAATTCGAAATCTTTTATATTGAGTTTGATATGTAATGTATGTCTTTTTAAGAAGTAAAATACGAATTTATATATAATATGTGATAAAGTTTTAATTTTTATAATGGGTATGAAAATAAACATGATTTTTTTTATGTTATATATATATGATAAGATTTTGATTCGATGATGTATATGAGTTGGAGTTTGAAGTTTCTTGTTATATATAAATTTTTAATCTTTATGGTGTAAATGAAGTCAAGTTCGGATTTTTATGCATACGTGGTGAAAATTATTATTTAATGACTATTTGTCTATGAATATATGATTCTCATGATAAGGATGTGTGATATGTGGTCTTTGTGATGTGTGAATACGATGATTGTTTTAAAAATGTGATTTTTTTGTTAAATGCTAATGACATGATTCTTAGTGGGCTGTGTGCGGGTATAGTTTTGATAATATATGGTCATGTCATGGCATATGCATCTTTATGGGAGTTGCCTTAGTGGCAGGTTTATTTTCCCCATTGGTATTGGTGATTTTTCTGTGTGGAAGTTGCCTTAGTGGAAGGTTTATATCCGGATCATATAGTTTTAGGAGCATGCATTAGACATATATTTTTTATATAAGATTTGCCTTTGCGCAATTTTTTCTTTTAAATTAGAAGTTATTATCTTTATATGTTCTGTGTTATTCTTCTATATGTTTAGCTTTGGTTTGATGTGGACGATGGAAAAAACTGACCCTTACAACAACATTTTAGGTACTAATGACTTCGAGGAGATTCAAGAGTAGTTGATGAGTATTAACGCGCGGTGAACGTGGAGTTAAAATAGGGTTTTTAAGACAATTTTGTAATGATAAGATTGCCGCAATATTTTCTATGTCTAATTTTAAATCCTTGTCACCAAATTTTAATAAGCTTTTTTTTGTTTTAGTTTTTGAATAAACTTTTTTTTATAATATTAAATAAACGTGATTGTTACTAATTATTTAAAAGCATAAATGTTAGATATTCTTTCAAAAAAAAATTGTCGTAAATGTTTCTAAAAGTATTTTTTTAAAGTAAAATTTTGGATCAAAAAATCCGGGGCGTTACATTATGTTATCAGAGCGATAATCCTCAGAAAAGTTTTTGGTGGGACGATTTTGTATGACGCATGCCTTGATTTATGTGTGATGCCTGATTTTGGTATATTTTATTATATGATTTAGTACTATTTTGGTTATATATATTAATATAGGGAAAACTAACATTTTACATTGAGTATTTGTTCTCTTTTAATACTATTTCATTTTTTTTTTATCTTCTCAAAAACAGAAATTTTTCTTCAATTAATTGCAATTATCATATGCCTTAAATTCTTGATCCTATGATTTGAAAGTGTTTTAATTTTATTGAATGCAATAATTAATTATGATTTTATGATGGTATGAATTATGAATTTATTGTATTATAATTTGAAATTATTACAATTTAATTTGATTCAATTCAATAATTGCTTTTGATTTTATGACATTGTGAATTTACTCTCGCGATTTGAATTTTTAATAATTGTTGTATGTATGTTATGGATTTATTATTCGTGAATTAACGACATTAAGAATTTAATATGATGATGTTATGAATTTACTCTCGTAATTTGAATTTTTTTAATAATTGTTGTTTGTATGTTATGAATTTACTATTCTTGAATTAATGACGTTATAAATTAAATATTATGATGTTATGAATTTAATAATTGTGATTTGATTTTTCAATAATTGTTTGTAAGTTAAGAATTTAATAATCGTGATTTAATGACGTTATGATATTACTATTATGACGTTACATATTTACTACTCCAGATTTAAATTTTTAATAATTTACAATTTGTGATTTAGTTTGACGTTATGTAATAATTATTTCTATATTTATGACATTATCAATTAATTTAAACTGATTGATGTTTTTTTTAAAACTATCAATGATTAGTTGTTATTTTGTTATACTGTGAAATTATTGCGTATTAAATTAGATTGATTTGATTTGAAAACATAAACATTTAATTGGTCTCCACCTTAATTATGAAATTAATTATGTCAATTGAACTTATAATGATTATGAATATTCCTTAATTATTTAATTTTGTGTTATGATCTAAATTTTTGTAGTAAAGACAATGCAGTAAATCTCTAACTGGTATAAAATTGTATGATTCCCACAATATAAGTGAAGGGTAACACCGTAAAAAGTTGTATTAGTGGAATTCTGGCTAAGGAAATACTTGGTTATTAAGTGGTCCGTTGACCCACCTCTCTTTCCTGGGAACCCCACTAGTACACAACTTATCGTGTGACCTAAAGCTATTGTCCCCATAATAGAAGGGAAGGGTAATACCGTAAAAAGTTGTAGTAGTGGGATTCTGGCTAAGGAAAGACTAATTGAATTCCTTAGGCAAGATCCACCAAAATTTAAAGTGGAGCATGACCTGGACAAGAGTGACCTCTAGCTTCAGAAGATCGAGAAGATCCTTGAGATCCTCCACTACCCAGATGACACGAAGGTGGAGTATGCCGCTTATTTGTCGATTGGTGAAGCTGAAAACTGGTGGCGAGGGTCGAGGAAGATGATGGAAGGAAATCATGAAAAGGTGACTTGGGAAGTTTTCAAGAGAAACTTCTTGGACAAATATTTTCTGAAGAGTGCCACAGCTGAGAAGGAGGCCCAATTCCTGAGACTATATCAAGGAAGTCTCACAGTGTCTGAGTATGCAACAATGTTTGAGTCCCTAGCAAAACATTTTCTCTACTTTCGTAACCAAATGGATGAAGAGTACATGTGTGAGAGGTTTGAAAGCGGGCTCAGATATGAAATTAAGGAGTCTGTGGGACCTCTAGAGATACGTCAGTATCAGGTGCTGGTGGAGAAGTGCAAAAAGGTGGAGATCATGAAACGGGGCCGCCTGAACAGAGGTGTTATTGGGGGACCAACGAGACCCCAGGTAGGAAATCAAACACAACCTTACCATTTAATTATGGGGTTCTATCTCTAAATATTACTTTCAAATAGGGAAATGGTGACCAACAAAACAAAGGCAGTCAGTTCCAACAGAACAAGCTGTATGCCCGCCCACAGGGGACTACTGGCGATCGACTAGGACCCCAAAACAGGGTAGATCAGAGGCATCAGAATCCAACACAAAACCATGTGCATTTGTTGGATGCTATCACTGTGGATAGGAGGGACATAGGCTGATTGAGTGTCCAAGAACCAAGATATGTTATGCTTGTCAGAAACCAGGCCATATGGCAAAAGATTGTCGGGAGAAGGATACTATCAACAACAAGGATGTGGCACGCCCTACTGCTCGAGGACGTGTTTATCACAATAGAGGAGAAGCAGCACCATCTTCCTCAGAACTTATCCAGGGTGAATGTTTTATTGCTGGAAAAATACTTTCTGTGATATATGATTCTGGGGCAACACACTCGTTCATTTCATTAGATTGGGTGGAATCGCTCCAACTAGATGCCACTACCTTACCATTTGATTTAATGGTTACCCTTCCCTCTGCTGAACCAGTATAATGTAATTTGGCGTGTTTGAAATGCTCGCTGACTATGTTTAAAATGAATTTTAAGATCGATTTAATTTGTATTCCTTTAAAACATCTTGGAGTAATTTTGGGAATGGATTGGTTGTCTAGCAACTACATCATGTTAGACTGTGCCTGACGGAACGTGATATTTCCATATCCCAATATTTCAAAGTTCCTTTCAGCCAACAGATTGAAGTTTTAGGGTTTAGGGTTTATGTGTTTCTCAACTCAGTCAGCATGAGTACAAAGGTTGTTGGTAGTGAAGGATTTCTTTGAGGTTTTCCCACCAAACGTACCAGGACTACCCCTAGTCCGTGATGTCAAATTTTCTATCGATGTTATTCCAGGTACTGGACCCATCTCTATCGCTCCATACAGAATGACCCCCTTAGAGCTATCAGAACTAAAGAACCAATTGGAAGACCTTCTGTCTAAGAAATTCATTCGGCCTAGTGTGTCACCATGGAGAGCCCCCATGTTATTGGTGAAGAAGAAGAATGGAAAGTCGAGATTGTGTGTTGATTATCGACAACTCAACAAAGTCACAATAAAAAAAAGATACCTTTTACCTTGCATTGATAATTTAATGGACCAACTCAGAGGGGCAGAGGTGTTTGCTAAGATTGATATAAAGTCTGGATACCACCAGATTCAAGTGAAATAAGATGATATATCCAAGACAAACTTTAGAACGCGATATGGGCACTATGAGTACTTGGTGATGCCTTTTGGAGTGACCAATGCGCCAGCTATCTTCATGGATTATATGAACCGTATCTTCTGTCCGTTCTTAGACAAGTTTGTGGTGATCTTTATTGATGACATCTTGATCTATTCCAAGAGTCAGGAGGAACATGAGGAACATTTGCGTCAAGTTCTGCAAGTGCTGAAGGAGCAACAACTATATGCCAATCTAGGAAAATGTGAATTTTGGTTGGAAGAAGTGAAATTCTTAGGACATGTAATTTCTAAGGAAGGGATCGCTGTCGACCCATCCAAGGTAGAAGCCGTGATGGCATGGAAACAACCGCAGACAGTCACAGAGATTAGGAGTTTTTTGTGCTTGGCTGGGTACTATAGGAGATTTATTGAGGGATTTGTCAAGATTACTGCTTCATTGACATACCTTAAGAAGAAGAACCAGATTTATGCTTGGACTGAGGAGTGTGAGAAAAGTTTCCAACTGATGAAAGAGAAACTAACTACATCTCTAGTGTTAGTGTTGCCACAACCAGAAGAGCCTTACGAAGTTTATTGTATCCCACTCATGACTTGGAGTTAGCTGCAATTTTCTTTGCATTGAAAATTTGGAGACATTATCTGTATGGGTGTAGTTTTGATGTATACTCGAAAATACCGAATTAAGGAGGACTATCTTGGATGAGGCCTAGAAAAGCAAGCTGAGTATTCACCCTGGTACCACCAAAATGTATAAAGACCTTAAGCAGAAGTTTTCGTGGCCGGGAATGAAGAAACAAGTAGCAGAATATGTGGCTTCGTGTTTGACTTGTGAGAAAGCTAAGGTAGAACATCAAAAGCCAGGGGGACTATTAAGGCCATTAGACATACCAGTCTGGAAATGGGATAGTATATCCATGGTTTTTGTGGTAGCATTGCCTAAGACTCAACGGAAGTTTGACTCCATTTAGGTGATTGTCGACAGGTTGACCAAATCTGCCCATTTCATACCCGTGAGGACTAATTATGATGTGACTAAGCTTGCAAAGATTGTCAGACTACATGGGGTACCCTCTAGCATTGTGTTAGATAGAGATCCGAAGTTCATTTCTCATTTGTGGGGAGCATTACATGAGGCGTTGGGTACTAAGTTGAGATTGAGTTCAGCCTATCACCCTCAAACCGACGGACAAACAGAAAGAACTATTCATACCTTGGAGGATTTACTGAGAGCGTGTCTGGTGGATGAGCGAGGAAGTTGGGATAATATATTGCCTCTCATTGAGTTCACCTACAACAACAGCTATCATGCAAGCATTGGGATGGCACAGTACGAGGCTTTGTATGGGCGTAAGTGCCAAACCCCCTTGTGTTGGTATCAGGATGGTGAGAACTTAATTGTGGGGCCAGAATTGGTACAAAAGACCACAGATAAGGTCCGTCTGATCCAAGAAACGATGAAGGCAGCACAAAGCAGACAAAAGAGTTATGCCGACCAACGGAGGAAACCGCTAGAGTTTCAAGAGGGTGAACATGTATTTTTGAGAGTGACACCTACTACTGGAGTTGGTAGGGCATTGAAGTCTAAGAAGTTAACTCCTAAATTCATCGGCCCATACCAGATCCTCCGACGTGTGGGTCTAGTAGTTTATCAAATTGCCTTGCCTCCGAGTGTGGCCAGAATTAGTCTTGGAATGCACAAAATGACCTAATTGTTATTCCAATGACAAAAATGCACTTATTGGATGAACAACATTCTTTAAGAAGGAAAAGGGTTTAGAATAAGCCTTAGGATGCACAAAATGACCTAAATGTAAATCCAATAACACAGAACCTATTCGATGAACTACATTGGTTAAGAACGAAAATTGATTAGAATAAGACTTGGGATGCACAAAATGACGTAAATATTAATCCAATGACACAAATGCACTATTTCAATGAACTACATTACTTTAGAAACAAAAGTTATTAGAATAGGCCTCAGAATGCACAAAATAACGTAAATGTTAATCCAATGACAAAATTGCACTTTTTGGATGAGCTACATTCCTTAAGAACGAAAAGTGATTAGAATAAGCATTGGGATATACAGAATGACCTAATTGTTAATCGAATGACACAAACTGACCTTTTGGATGAAATACATTCCTTAAGAATGAAAAGTAATAAAATATGTCTGGGGATGCACATAATGACGTAAATGTTAAACCAATGACACAAATGAACTTTATGGATGAACTACATTCCTTAAGAACTAAAAGGTTAGAATAAGCCTTGGTTTGCACAAATGGACCGAATTGTTAATCCAATAACACAAATGCACTTATTGGATGAACCACATTCCTTAAGAAGTAGGAGGGATTAGAATAAGCCTCAGAAATGCACAAAATAACGTAAAAGTTAATCCAATGACACAAATGCACTTTTTCGATGAACTACATTCCTTAAGAACGAAAATTGGTGAGAATAAGCTTTGCGATGCCCAAATTGACCTATGTAAGACCCTTAATTTTTAATTAAAATTATGGAATTAATTTTAAGCGTATTTTGGGGATATTTGTAAAATATTTAATATATGTATGTTTGGAGTGAATATATATATATATATAAATATTTATTTTGGAAGATGAATTAAGATTATTGGATTAAGAATAAATTAATTTAATTTCGGGTAATTAAATTAACAGACAGTTAATTAAGGGATTAGCGGCTAATTGCGACGAGATTGGTTTAGTGCTGAGGATCAGACATGTGTCAGGTGAGGTGGCACCACACGAGCCTATAAATAGGAGTGAGAAGGATGGTGAAATCAGAACACCATTCCTCCTCCCTCACTGCCCATACTGCATGTAACAGTACCATTTCGCTCCCATTCTGTTTTCTGTTTTCTGGTTTCCAGTTCACGATTTCAAAGAGAAAAGAGGGAGTTCCTCAAAAGTGCCATTACTTGGAAATCCAAGCACCGAAACAACAAACCCTCAGTACAAAAGTTGTTCCCCACATCATTACGGAGCTAGAGAACCAAATTTCGTAGCAGCAAACCCAAGCTGCAGTTTCACCGGCTTTTGACGCGTAAACGGGAACGAAAGCAAAAACGTGAGCAGAAGTAAAAAACGCAACAAGGGTAAGGGCACCTTCCACTTTTTAGTTGCATTTTAGGACTGTAAATGTATGCATGACATTTTTAAGATGAAAGAAAATGCATTCTGTTGAGGTTTTAAATAATCTGTGATGTTGTTGTTTTGCTGATACAAAATGTCTGTTTTGGTTGTGTGGAAAAGCTGAAACGCTTGCATGATGTTCTGATGGTTTTGAGAAAAACTGAAATGCTTTGCATGTTGTTCTGATGTTTGAGAAAACTGAAATGCTTTGCATGTTGTTCTGATGTTTGAGAAAGCTGAAATGCTTTGCATGTTGTTCTGATGTTTGAGAAAACTGAAATGCTTTGCATGTTGTTCTGATGTTTGAGAAAGTTGAAATGCTTGCATGATGTTCTGATGGTTTTGAGAAAGCTGAAATGTTGTGCATGTTGTTTTAAAACCTGAAAATTTCATTCTGTGCATGTTATGTGGTTGTGTAAGCATACTAGAGAATACCATGCATGTTGTTTTGGAGGTGCATGTTCTGGTTCTGGGTGATTTTGATATTGATCATTCTGTTTCTGTTTCTGATGATTCTGGTATTGATCATTCTATTTCTACTTCTGTTGATTTTGGTGGTGACTATTTCTGTTTCTGTTTCTGGATGTTCTGATGTTGATGATTCTGCTTTTGTTTCTGTTTTGAGTGATTCTGGTGATGTTGATGTTTTCAAAAAGAAAAGGGATTTTAAATGATGAAAGTGTTTTCTGGAAAAGTGTTGAATCTGTGTTGATGTTTGGTTGTTTTTTTAAAGAAACAGTTTGAAATGTGATGAAGTCTCAGGAAAAATTTCACTGGTTTTCGAAGGTGTATTCGAATACAACTTGAGTGTATTCGAATACAACCTGTCAAGCTTCTGTTTTACTCAAGTTTTCAAACTTGTATTCGAATACGAGCCCCTGTATTCGAATACAGAGGAAGGATTTTTGCTTCTGACTTAGCATCTGTATACGACTACGACCATGTCGTATTCGAATACAGAAGTGAAATTTTAACACTATATTCGCATCTGTATTCAACTAAAGGCATGATATATTCGAATACAGTGTGCAGATTTTCACTAGTTTCAGCTTGTGTATTCGAATTCAAGGGATCTGTATTCGAATACAGATTCGTGTTTTTCAGAAAATCAAGTTTTAAACTTTGTCATGTGAATTTTAAAGTGTTGGGAAATATTGAGAAGGGTTAAAATGATTTAAAATAGAATCTTTGAAATAGTTTTGAAGAGGAGAGGATGATGTTTTGGAAACCTTTAATGACCTGGGAGGAAATACTGAACTTTCAATATTTTGTCTTCTGTATTCGACTACAGACATGCTGTATTCGAATACAAATTTGGGTTTTCAGAAATTCCAAGTTTTTCAACATTGTTTATGAACCCTAAGTGTTGGGGAGTATTGGGAAGGTTTATGATGAATTAAAATGGAACTCTTATGATAGTTTGAAGTGGGGATGAGGAAGTTTTTGAGACTTTACTGATGTAGTGGAAAACACTGGTTTTGCAATGTGACAGCCTCTGTATTCGAATACAAGAAGGCTGTATTCGAATACAGAGTGTACTTCTGCACTATTTTTGGCTTTTGTATTCGAATACAGAGAGGCTGTATTCGAATACAGATTCGTATTTTCTAGAAAACTCAGTTTTGGACACTATTTTATGAATTTTAAGAGCTTGGGAAACATTGGAAAGACTTAAGATAATTAAGTTTGGAAATTGTGAGATAATGTGAAGTGTTAATGATTATTTGAATGTTTAATCATTGATGTGTTGATTATGAAATTAATTGCGTTGAGTTACTTTGGGGAATGCTGGAAAGGCTGAGTTTTTCTGATATTGCATACTGTTTTCAGTGAAGAGAAAACATTGCATGTCCGTGCATTTCATAGTCAAGTGGTGACCGCGATGGGCCACAGAGTAATATGGTAACCGTGATGGTCTGCGAAGTTAAGTAGTAACCACAGTAGTGGGCTACGGAATGGCCGCGTGTTCGTGGTGGTCCATTCTATCCGTGCGAGGATTTAACTTATGTGTATTTGGCCTGTGAGAGGCTAATACACGTGAGAGTAGTAACCGTGATGGGTTGTAGAGTGGCCGCGTGTTCGTGGTGGTCCATTTTATCCGGGTTCTGAGTGGACGCGTGTTCGTGGTGATCCATTCTATTCGGGCTACGGAATGGCCGCGTGTTTGTGGTGGTCCATTCAAATACGTAAATTGTGCTGGTCTGTTGAGCGACTGCATTAGTGCTGATCTGTTGAGCGATTGCACTCTGGTATTGAGGGCCGTTAAAGTCATACATATTTAAATTGTGCTGGTCTGTTGAGCGACTGCACTGGTGCTGATCTGTTGAACGATTGCACCCTGGTCTTGAGGGCCGTTAAAGTCATACATATTTAAATTGTGCTGGTCTGTTGAGCGACTGCACCTTGGTGATTCCAAGAAATCGTATACATGAGCATATACATATTGCATCGGGGTGAGTACAGCGGAAAAAGTAATACATTAATTCCCAAAATAAAATTACATTTCCCAAAACTCAAGACCCTATACAAAATTCTAGACTGATCATGCACTAAGCTACAGTAGCACGGTCTCCACCATATCCTCTATAAGTCTTGTCTTCAGCGAACCGTCCGTCCCTATGCGTTGTCCCCGTAGACTCCGTACGTAAAGATGAGGGAAACTAACGACACTTCCGTCGTTAGTGTATCCGTCGGTAGGACGGGTTCGAGTAACATCTGAGGGCAAAGCCCAAAGTCATATTGTATAATAATGATGAAAAGATGCTCATTTTGAAATTTCATGACATGTATGCCTTTTCAAAACAACAACGAATTAATATGGAAAAATATGATGTAAGTACAATCACCACTTCAGCAATCACAAACATTCATCAGAAAACTCATATTTCAAGAAGTACTTACACACATCAATTTTCCAATCATCAACAATATCCAAAACGTGACCCACTGGTCAAACACCCAGATGCAATATGCATATGCTCATGTACTCAGCTTCTTGGAATTACCAAGGTGCAGTCGCTCACAAACCAGCACAATTTAACGGCCCTCAAGACCAGGGTGCAATCGCTCACAGATCAGCACCAGTGCAGTCACTCGTAGACCAGCACATTTGACATAAACCAAGGTACAATCGCTCACATATCAGTACCTAGTGCAGACGCTCAATAGTCCAGCACTCGTGCAATCGCTCAACAGATTAGCACGTGGTTGCGCATATTTGAATGGACCACCACGAAGACGCGGCCATTCCGTAGCCCGGATAGAATGGACCACCACGAACACGCGGCCACTCTAAACCCAGATAGAGTGGACCACCACGAACACGCGGCCACTCTACAACCCATCACGGTTACTACGTTCATGTGTATTCGCCTCTCAGAGGCCCAATACACATAAGTTAAATCCTCGCACGGATAGAATGGACCACCACGAACACGCGGCCATTCCGTAGCCCGGATAGAATGGACCACCACGAACACGCGGCCACTCTGAACCCGAATAGGGTGGACCACCACGAACACGCGGCCACTCTATAACCCATGGTTACTACTTAACTTCGTGGCCCATCACGGTCACCGCATCAACTCTGTGGCCCATCGCGGTCACCACTTGACTATGCAATGCATGAATATGCAGTGTTTTCTCTTCACTGATAACAGTATGCGACTTCAATGAATTTCATGCATTTCCACCATTTCTCAAAAAAACCTCAACACAACCAATTTTATTATCAACTCATCAATGCTTAAACATTCAAGTAATCATTAACACTTTACATTATCACACAATTCCCTTCTTAATCATCACAAGTCTTTCCATTATTCCCCAAACTCTTAAAATTCACAAAACAGTGTTTAAAACTGAGTTTTCTGGAAAATATGAATCTGTATTCGAATAGAGATCCCTTGTATTCGAATACAGAAGCTTATACTAGTGAAAATCTACAATTTTAACATTCTGTATTCGAATACAGCATGCCTGTAGTCGAATACAGAAGACAAAACCAGAATGATCAGCATCAGATCATCAGAAAACAGAACCAGAATCAGAAGGATTAACATCAGAACATTAGAAACAGAATTAGAATTAGAATCATCAACACCAGAACATCAGAAACAGAACCAGAATGAATGATTAATTTCAGAACATTAGGAAATAGAACCAGAATCAAAATCATCAACACCAGAACATCAGAAACAGAGCCAGAATGAATGATTAATATCAGAACATCAGGAAACAGAACCAGAATCAGAATCATCAACACCAGAACATCAGAAAACAGAGCGAGAATGAATGATTAGTATCAGAACATCAGGAACAGAACTAGAATCAGAATTATCAACACCAGAACATCAGAAAACAGCACCAGAATCAGAATATCAGAAAACAGAACCAGAATAATCAACGTCGGAAACAGAACCAGAATGATCAACATAAGAACAGAACCAGAATGATCAACATCAGAAACAGAACCAGAAGGATCAACATCAAAACAAACCAGAAGGATCAACATCAGAAACAGAACTAGATTGATCATCAGAAATAGTACCAGAATCAGAATCATCAGAAGCAAAACAGAATGATTCACACCAGAATCATCAGAAGCAAAACAGAATGACTCACACGAGAATTATCAGAAGCAAAACAGAATGACTCACACCAGAATCATCAGAAGCAAAACAGAATGACTCACCAGAATCATCAGAAGCAAAACAGAATGACTATCAGAATCATCAGAAGCAGAAACAAGATGATTATCAGAATCATCAGAAGCAGAAACAGGATGATTAATATCAGAATCATCAGAAGCAAAACATAATGATTATCAGAATCATCAGAAGCAGAAACAAGATGATTATCAGAATCATCAGAAGCAGAAATAGGATGATTAATATCAAAACAGAATGACTCACCAGAATCATCAGAAGCAAAACAGAATGATTATCAGAATCATCAGAAGCAGAAACAAGATGATTATCAGAATCATTAGAAGCAGAAACAGGATGATCAATATCAGAATCATCAGAAGCAGAAATAGAATGATTGTCAGAATCATCAGAAGCAGAAACAAAATGATTATCAAAATCATTAGAAGCAGAAACAGAATGATTCACACCAGAATCATCAGAAGCAAAACAGAATGACTCACACCAGAATCATCAGAAGCAAAACATAATGACTCACACCAGAATCATCAGAAGAAAAATAGAATGACTCACCAGAATCATCAGAAGCAGAAACAAGATGATTATTAGAATCATCAGAAGTAAAACAGAATGATTCACACAGAACCATCAGAAGATGAATGTATCAGAGGATACATTCTGAATTTACGGAAGATGCATTTCTAGAATTATCAGAAGATAAACCAGAATGTCCAAAACCGACTTGAAGATAACTTTGGAGGCTTATATCAAACAGAAACAAAATCAGAAGAACATCTGGAAAACACTAGAGGGAAGCCTACCATAATATGAATTGCTCCAAACAAGAATGATTCAAATATCAGAAGCAATCAACAAGTTAAACTGATCAGAACATAGCCTGCAGTGTAATTTCAACACAGTCCATACTTGTCCAGAAGTGACCAGAAGATATCTTTGATGGACTATATCAGAGGGAATAAATATCAGAGGATTCTTTGGACCATACTATTGTGAAGCCTGCCATGTGGAGAGTTGTTCCAGGCCATCAGTTGTCAAAAGCAAGAAGTAATCCAGAAGATAATTTGACCAGAACATGGCATGACAATCAAATTTTGAATAACCCAGACTTCGCCCAGACTTCATCCAGAATTGATCAGAAGAAGCACAGAATGGTTCATGCCAGAATCACCAGAAGCAGAAACAACGGAATGATTCACATCAGAACCATCAGAAGCAGAAACAGACTGATTCACATCAGAATAATCAGAAGATGGTTAACATCAGAACCAGAAACAGAATGATTCAGATCAGAACCATCAGAAGCAGAAATAGAATGGTTCACATCAGAACCATCAGAAGCAGAAATAGAATGGTTCACATCAGAACCATCAGAAGCAGAAATAGACACAGAATGATCCACACAAGGATCATCAGAACCAGAAACAGAAATAGAATGATCCACACAAGGATCATCAGAACCAGAAATAGAAACAGAAACAGAATGATCCACACAAGGATCATCAGAACTAGAAACATAAATTCTTCTTCTGTATTCGACTACAGGGCTCGTAGTCGAATACAAGTTTGAAAACTTAAATAAAGCAGAAATTTTACAGGTTGTAGTCGAATACACACATGTTGTATTCGAATACACCTTCGAAAACTAGTGAAAATCCTAAAGTTTCAACTCTTTTCAAAACTGATTCTTTTAAAAACAAACAACCAACATCAAACAGATTCTGCACTTTTTTCAAAACCCTTTCCTCATTTAAATCCCTTTTTCCTTTAAATCAACAACACCACCAAAATCACACCAAACAGAAATGGAATCAGGATCCACCCCAATTATCCAAAACCAGAAAACATAATGTTCACTCCCTAGAATCATTCAGATTTTGAAACCATCAGAACAAACATGCAAGCATCACAGCTTTCTCAAAGCAACAGAATAACGTGTATAGCATTTCAGCTTTTCAAACAATCAAAACAACATGCAAAGCATTTCAGCTTCCTCAAACATCAGAATAACATGCATAGCATTTCAGCTTTTACAATCATCAGAACATGACCAATGTTTTCAACCAAAACAGAAATCATCACACAGGAGCAAAACACCAACAGAATGCATTTTTGCATTTTTAAAACTATTTTCTAAAACAGTTTTATGAACATGTATTTTAACCATCTTTAAAATAACATCCAAGACATCTTCAGTTTTCTCACACAAGTAAAACAACATTAATGCATTCAACCAACAACAGCCATCACAGAATCATCACATATCAACAAAAAAAATGCATTTTCTTCATTTTTCAAGATGTCATTTCGAAAACATGTTTTTCTTTCAAAACAGAAATGAAATAACATGCATTTACAGCCCTAATTCAACTAGAAAGTTGGAAGGTGCCCTTACCCTTGTAGCGTGTTCTGCTTCTGCTCTTGTTTCAGCCGTCGTTCCCCTTTTTGCGTCCAAACACAGGTGGAAGCTGCTGCCTGAGTGTACTGCTACCAAATTGGGTTCTTTGGCTTCGTAATGAAGTGGGGATTAACTTTACTATTGTGGGTTTTCTGGTTTGAGGTTTGGATTTTCAGTTTATGGTGTTTGGAGGAATTCCCTCTTTTAAATTTAAAACAAACCGTGAAGCTGTTTTTCATAAAACAGGGGCAGAAATGGGAGGAAAGTTACTGTTACATGCAATCACTCATTACATGCAAAATAGGGAGGTGTGAGTTCTGGTCTTAGCTCAGTCCCCCTGCCGTGTACTTATAGAACTACTTGAGTGCATTCCTTCTTAAAAATACTAATAAAATAATGTTGTATCATTTCAGCACTTAATCCTTTAATTAACCACTAATCCTTAATTAATGGTCCAATTAATTTAATGACTCGAAATTAAATTAATTTAATATTCATCCAATAATTTTAATTCCTCTTCCAAAACAAATATTTATATATATATATTCACTCAACATACATATATTAAATATTTTGCAAAAATTCCCAAAATACCCTTAATATTAATTCCATAAATTAATATTAAATTTAAGGGTCTTACAGGTGACATCTAACCCGGTGATTGGAGGAGATGTACATGATTCTGAAACGGAAGAGAAGAACGAAGAGCCGAAGCCAGTAGCAGCTGATATTCCAGGTCTGTCTAGGATATCCGATGATTGTTATGAGATTCCGGCACCGCTCAAGCGACCGAGACTATGCATTGATCTGACTTCGGAGGAGACAGATCCCTCTCTATATGATGAGGAGGAGGAGGAGGTCACATCGAGGTGAGCGGAGGAGTCGGATGAGACTTGTTTGGGATGCGGAGGAAATCTGTGCTACTGTAGCTTTAGTGCATGATCAGTTAGACTTGATGTATAGGATTTGAGCTCGAAATGTTATTTGTTTTATTTTGGAAATATTTGTACTACTTTTCTGCTAAACCATGCACTCTGATATTTTCCGCTGGTATGATATAACACTGATATTTTGGAATGTATTAATGTTTAATATTAGTTTCCAAAGATAAGTACTTAGTGATAGTTCGATAAAATTATTTAATTACATTTATCAATTAAATTACGACGTATTATCTTATGAAATGAATTAAAGGAAACTTTATATTTCTATTCTTTTGAAGTGATGAATTGGAAAATCATTCAAATTAATTATTTAAAAAAAAAATACACTCGCGCTGTCTTTTAAACTCAGGGTGTTACAACCTAAATGTTAATCTAATGACACAAATGCATTTATTGGATGAACTACATTCCTTAAGAACAAAAAACAATTAGAATAAGCCTTGGGATGCACCAAATGACGTAAATGTTAATCCAATCAAACAAATGCACTATTTCGATGAACTACATTCCTTTAGAAAGGAATGTGATTAGAATAGGCATGGGGATGCACAAAATAACGTAAATGTTAATCCAATGAAAAAATTGCACTTTTTGGATGAACTACATTCCTCAAGACCCAAAAGTGATTAGAATAAGCGTTACGATGCACAAAATGACCTAAATGTCAATCTAATGACACAAACGCACTTATTGGATGAACTACATTCCTTAAGAACGAAAAACGATTAGAATAATTATTGAGATGCACAAAATGACGTAAATGTTAATCCAATCAAACAAATGCACTATTTCGATCAACTACATTCCTTTAGAAAGGAATGTGATTATAATAGGCTTCGGGATGCACAAAATAACGTAAATGTTAATCCAATGAAAAAATTGCATTTTCTAGATAAACTACATTCCTTCATAACGAAAAGTGATTAGAATAAGCCATGGAATGCACAAAATGATCTAATAGTGAATCCAATGACACAAATGCACTTATTGGATAAACCACATTTTGTAAGAAGGAAAAGGGTTTAGAATAAGCCTTGGGATGTATAAAATGACCTAGATGTTAATCCAATGACACAAATGCATCTATTGGATGAACTACATTGTTTAAGAACGTAAATGGATTTGAATAAGCCTTGGGATGCACAAAATGACGTAAATGTTAATCTAATGACACAAACACACTTATTGGATGAACTACATTCCTTAAGAACGAAAAACGATTAGAATAAGCCTTGGGATGCACAAAATGACGTTAATCATAATCCATTTAGACAAAAGCACTTTTTGGATGAACTACATTCCTTAAGAACGAAAATCTATTAGAATAAGCCTTGGGTGATTAGAATTATCTTTGGGATGCACAAAATGAACTAAATGTTAATTCAATAACACAAATGAACCTATTGGGTGAACTACATTGGTTAAGAACAAAAATCGATTAGAATAAGCCTTGGGATGCACAAAACAACGTAAATGTTAATCCAATGACAAAAATGCACTTTTTCGATGAACGCTATTTCTTAAGAACGAAAAGTGATTAGAATAAGCCTAGGGATACAAAAAATGACCTAATTGTAAATACAATGACACAAATACACTTATTTGATGAACCACATTCTTTAAGAAGGAAAAGGATTTAGAATAAGTCTTGGGATGTACAAAATGACCTAACTGATAATCCAATGAGACAAATGCACTCATTGGATAAACTATATTGATTAAAAACGAAAATGGATTAGAATAAGCCTTGGATTGCACAAAATGAAGTAAAGGTTAATCAAATGACACAAAAGCACTTTTTTGGATGAACTACATTCCTTAAGAACGAAAATCTATTAGAATAAGCCTTGGGATGCACAAAATGACGTAAATGTTAATTTAATGACACAAATGCACTATTTCTATGAACTACATTCCTTTAAAAAGAAATTTGATTGGAGTAGGTTTGGGGATGCACAAAATAACGTAAATGTTAATCCAATGAAAAAAATGCAGTTTTTGGATGAACTACATTCTTTAAGAATGAAAAGTGATTAGAATTAGCCTTGCGATGCACAAAATGACCTTATTGTTAATCCAATGACACAAATGCACTTAATGGATGAACCACATTCTTTAAGAAGGAAAAGGGTATAGAATAAACCTTAGGACACACACAAAATGACCTAAATGTTAATCCAACAAAACAAAGAACCTATTGGATGAACTACATTGGTTAAGACAGAAAATCGATTAGAATAAGACTTGGGGTGCACAAAATGACGTAAATATTTATCCAATGTCACAAATGCACTATGTCAATGAACTACATTACTTTAGCAACAAATGTGATTAGAATAGGACTAGGGATGCAAAAAATAACAAAAATGTTAATCCAATGACAAAATTGAATTTTTTGGATGAACTACATTCCTTAAGAAAGAAAAGTGATTAGAATAAGCCTTGGGATACACAAAATGACCTAATTGTTAATGCAATGACACAAACTCACTTTTTTGATGAAATACATTACTTAAGAATGAAAAGTAATAAAATATGCCTGGGGATGCACAAAATAACATAAATGTTAATCCAATGCCAAAAATGCACTTTTTGGATGAACTAAATTCCTTAAGAACGAAAAGTGATTAGAATAAGCTTTGGGATGCCCAAAACGACGTAAATGTTAATCCAATGACACAAATGCACTTTTTGGATGAAATACATTCCTTTAGAAGGAAAATGGTTTAGAATAAGCCTTGCGACGCACAAAATGTTAATCCAATGATAGGAATGCACGTATTGGATGAACTACATTGGTTAAGAACGAAAATGGGTTAGAATAAGCCTTGGGATGCACAAAATAACGTAAATGTTAAGCCAATGACACAAATTCACTTTTTGGATGAAATACATTCCTTAAGAACGAAAAGTGATTAGAATAAGCTTTGGGATACACAATGTGAGGTAAATGTTAATCCAATGACACAAATGCAATTTTGGGACGAACTTTATTTCTTAATAACGAAAAGTGATTAGAATAAGACTTGGGATGCACCGAATGACCTAATTGCAAATACAATGACACAAATACACTTATTGGATTAACCACATTCTTGAAGAAAAAAAAGGGATTAGACTAAGGCTTGGGATGCACAAAATGACATAATTGTTCATCCAATCAAACAAATTCTCTTTAGAAAGGAATGTAATTAGAATAGGCTTGGGGATGCACAAAATAAATTAAATGTTAATCCAATGAAAAACATGCACTTTTTGGATGAACTACATTCCTTAAGAATAAGCCTTGGCATGCACAAAATGACCTAATTTTAATATAATGACACAACTGCACTTCTTGGATAAACCACATTCTTTAAGAAGGAAAATGGTTTAGAATAATCCTTAGGATGCACAAAATGACCAATATATTAATTCAATGACAGAAATGCACCTTCTGGATGAACTACATTGGTTAAGAACGAAAATGGATTAATAAGCCTTGGGATGCACAAAATGACGTAAATGTTAATCCAATGTCACAAATGCACTTTTTGGATGAAATACATTCCTTATGAACGAAAAGTGATAAGAATAAGCCTTGGGACACATAAAATAGCCTAAATGTTAATCCAATGACAAAAATGCACCTATTGGATGAACTACATTGGTTAAGAACGAAAATGGGTTAGAATAAGCCTTGGGAAGCACAATATAATGTAAATGTTAATCCAATGACACAAATGCACTTTTTGGATGAAAAATATTCCTTTAGAACGAAAAATGAGTAGAATAAGCCTTGAGATACACAAAGTCACGTAAATGTTTATCCAATGACAGAAATGTAGTTTTTGTGCAAACTTTATTTCTTAAGAACGAAAACTGATTAGAATCAGCCTTGGGATGCACCAAATGTCCTAATTGTTATTCCAATGACACAAATACACTTATAGGATTAACCACATTCATGAAGAAAAAAAAGGGATTAGACTAAGCCTTGGGATGCACAAAATGACGTAATTGTTAATCCAATGACACAAACACACTTATTTGATAAACTACATTCCTTTTAAATGAAGAATGATTAGAATAAACCTTGGGATGCCCAGAATGACGTAAATGTCAATTCAAGGGCTCAAACTCACTTTTTGGAGTAAATACGTTCCTTAAGAACGAAAAGTGATTAGAATTAGCCTTGGGTTGCACAAAATGACCTTATTGTTAATCCGATGACACAAATGCACTTATTGGATGAACCACATTCCTTAAGAACGAAAAGTGATTTGAATAACCCTTGAGATGCACAAAATGACGTAAGTATTAATTCAATGACAGAAATGCAGTTTTTCGATGAACTACATTCCTTGAGAATGAAAATTGATTAGATAAACTTTAGGATGCACAAAATTACCTAAATGTTAATCTAATGACACAAACGCTTTGTTGGATGAAATACATTCCTTAAGAACAAAAAAAGTTTAGAATAAGCAATGGGATGCACAAAATGAGCTAAATGTTAATCCAATGAGACAAATGCACTTATTGGATGAACTATTTTGGTTAAGAACGAAAATGGATTAGAATAAACCTTGGGATGCACTTTGATAAACTACATTCCTTTAGAAATAAATGCGATTAGAATAGGCCGAGGGATGCACAAAAAAATGTACATGTTAATCCAATGACAAAAATGCACTTTTTAAATGAACTACATCATCTTAAGAACGAAAAGTTATTAGAATAAGCCTTGGGATGCACAAAATGTCGTAAATGTTAATCCTATGACACAAACGCACTTATGGGATGAACTACATTCGTTTAGAATGAAAAATGAATAGAATAAGCCTTGGGATGCACATAATGACGTAAATGTTAATCGAAGGACATAAACTCACTTTTCGGATGAAATACATTCCTTAAGAACGAAATGTAATTAGAATATGCCTAGGGATGCACATAATGACTTAAATGTTAATCCAATGACAGAAATGCACTTTTTGGAAGAATTACATTCCTTAAGAACGAAAAGTGATTAGAATAGCCTTGGGTTGCACAAAATGACCTAATTGTTAATCCAATGACACAATTGCACTTATTGGATGAACCACATTCCTTATGAACGAAAAAGGATTAGAATAAGCCTTGGGATGCAGAAAATGACGTAAATTTTAATCCATTGACACAAATGCACTTTTTCGATGAAATACATTCCTTAAGAACGAAAAGTGATTAGAATAAGCCTTAGGATACACATCGTGACGTAAATGTTAATCCAATGACACAAATGCACTTGTTGGATGAACTTTATTTCTTAAGAACGATAAGTGATTAGAATAAGCCTTGGGATGCACTAAATGACCTAATTGTTAATCCAAGGACACAAATGCACTTATTCGATGAAATACATTCCTTAACAACGAAAAGCGATTAAAATAAGCCTTGGGATACACATGGTGACGTAAATGTTAATACAATGACACATATTCACTTTTTGGATGAACTTGATTTCTTAAGAACGAAAAGTGATTACATAAAGTCTTGGGATGCACCAAATGACCTAATTGTTAATCCATTGACACAAATACACTTATTGGTTGAGCCACATTCTTTAAGAACGAAAAGAGATTAGACAAAGTCTTGGGATGCACAAAATGACGTAAATGTTAATCCAAAGACACAAAAGCACTTATTGGATAAACTAGAATCCTTTATACTGAAAAATGTTTAGAATATGCCTTGGGATGCACATAAAGACGTAACTGTTAATCCAATGACACAAATGAACTTTGTGGATAAACTACATTCCTTAAGAACAAAAACTGATTAGAATAAGCTTTGTGTTGGACAAAGTGACCTAATGGTTAATCTAATGACACAAATGTACTTATTGGATGTACGACATTCCATAAGAACAAAAAGGGATTAGAATAAGCCTTGGGATGCACAAAAAACATAAATGTTAATCCAACGTCAAAAATGCACTTATTGGACGAACCACATTCCTTAAGAATGAAAAGGGATTAGAATAAGCCTTGGGATGCACAAAATGACGTTA